>MNCI01005122.1:1505578-1723307 GCA_015680685.1 Gnetum montanum | reverse complement strand
AAAAGCCTATCCAAGTGTTAGAACAATGGAATTTTTCACAAATTTTTGTAAGTGTTGGGACTACGCTCTCCACTGCTAGGACTATGCTCCAAAGCATAGTCAATGTAGTCAACACACAACTGCCAGTTTTGCAAGATTTTTCTAAGTGTCAAAACGATGACACTTGCTATAGATTTTTCTAAGTGCTGAAACTACACTCTTCACTATTAGGACTACGCTTCAGAGCATAGTCAGCCTAAAGAACTAGTCTTTTTGCAAGGGTTTTTTAACTATTAAGACTATGCTGGGTAGCATAGTCAAGCATAGACAGTTTGGAAGCTCAGTTTTTTCATGAAAAATTCTAAGTGCTAGGACTATGCTCTCCACTACTAAGACTATCCTCCAGAGTGTAGTAAGCACTTAGGCACATTTTGCTAGTTTTTACTAGATTTTTACTGAAGTTTGGGGGTGTAGTAAGCACTTAGCCACATTTTGCCAATTTTTTTCCAAATTTTTACCTAAGTCTAGGACTACCCTCTAGAGTGTAGTTAGCATTTAGCCACATTTCTCTAGTTTTTGCCAAATTTTTACCTAAGTTTGGAACTACACTTCTGACTATGCTCTAGAGCATAGATAGCGCAGTATGTTACAACAGCCTCCAAACGCCCCCAAAACATAGCATCGACATCTGCATCAGCTCCAACACATCATCGACAAGCATTTGAATTATTTTTGCATCCTCCATCTCCATAAAATTGTAGCCACACTCTACACTACTCACCATAGTGGAGAGCATAGTCTCGGAGTGTAGTCTCCAAAAGTGGTACTTTTTTTGCATTGTTTTGCATTTTTTCAAGTACATTGCAGTCTCCTTGGCATGTGCATGAGTGGTTGGCAAGAATAGTCATAGTCTCTTAGCCTTGTAGAGTTTGTCAGAGCACTGTAGAGCTTAATACCATAGAGCATAGTTGGGGTTAGCATAGTTCTAACTACCCCATTGCCACATGGCATTCAATCTACATTTTGGGCTAACCCTAGCCCTATAAATACCCTTGGACCCCCCAATGTTTTAGGGGTTGGCACTTTTGCATTTCATTTGGCATTTGACTTTGGCTTCTTGGGTGAATAAGAAACAGAGCACACTATCACATTAGCAAAGAAGCAGAGTTGCACACCATGGTCCATCACAGTGCCTTTGTAGCCCTGTAGGACACCATAGACCATAGTACATTGCGATGGCCAGCTTGGTAAGCATGGATACCATTGTGAGTACTAGACTTCATGACTCGACACCACTAAGATTGTGACTATGCTCTCCACTGTGCTTGTTGTACACCATGTACCTTCTCACCCCTTTTGTAGCTAACTACACTCTAACCCATTTGGGGTGGTGTTCTATTTCTCTCTTATGTATTTCTTGCATTTTCTAGCATTTTTCTTGCATTTTTTGCATTTTCATACATTATCACATTACAACTACACTCGAGTGATAGTCTGTGCAGGTTGGCATCCTTGTTTTGGCTGAAACTACTTGACTACACTCACCCCCATTCCATGACTATGCTCTGGACTCACCAGCATGAAACACCACTAGAACACTTAGCATAGTTTCACATTGGCATTTTGGCTAACCACACCATCCCTAGTTGCACCCACCATCTTGATTACAGTCGACAAAGTCCTTGTTCAATCAGCAAGACCATTCAGGGCACTCTGCCTCTATTTCTAGCAAGGCCCTCATGCAGGGATGGGGTTAGGCTATGTATCCATTGGCCCCTTGGTGATTCCAGTCACTGACATTTTCAGTCATTACATTGGTGACCTTGGTAGTTCTAGAATTAGGAAGGATTCAAAGGTTTGTAAAGGGTATGACTTTAAGGGGACTCAATAATCTTTGTACTCTTCTACTTGCTTGAGTGCTTGAGTGTTTTTCATAGACTTATTATTGTTCCATACCAACTACTAATAGGGAGTTACATAAAGTCTTTTCATGGTGTGGTTTCCATCCAAAAATTTAAATGAAAAAATAAAAAAAAAATGATGGGAATTCAAAGCACACCCCTTAGACACAATAAAAAAATAAGTCCTTACATGGTGTGGTTCCCATTTCAAAAAAAAAAGAGAAAAAAAATGATGGGAATTCAAAGCACATCCCTTGGACAAATAAATAGGCTACAAGCACTGGTTATGGGACTAGAAATACATGCACCTATGCTTGAAGGTCCCCTCTAACTAAGGCCTTCTATCACTTCCTACTTCTCTCTTTTCTTCTCTTTATGGAATGGTGGTTGTCTTGTGGAAGCACTCTCATGTGTCATGTAGGTAGATTAGTCTTAGGATGGTGATGCAAAGTCCTTAAAAGTATATTGTTTTGGTCTGTACTAAGGATGGATCTTCTCAAGTCATTTTAAACACAAATTCCACAAGGGATTTCTTATGACCTTAATTTGGAATTCCATTCCACCTTGTTTGTCATCCATCCATGCTACCATAACTCACCTCACTACTAGGTTCTACACTATGCTCTATGTCTTGGTTTGATGTGTTTGACTTCTTGAGTAGATTCTTTTTGGTTGGTCTTTAACTTTTCATGACCATTAATCAACTATGGGGCCCATGAACTCCTTAGTTGAGGTTATGTAAGGGCAACAAGGACATGAGCGTGCTATGGGGATGACCATTTGCATAACTCTTTGTTTGGTTAGTTAAGGTTCCTTACCTTTAACACTACCACAATCCTATCTTTCACATATTCCAATGAGTATTCTACTTAGTGCTCCTTAACATTTTACTTCAGTCATTATTTGAATTAATTTTTCTCTATTTTTCCAAATTTATGAGCTCCAACACCCTCTTCTGATATTTGCATACTTTTCTTGGCCTTTTGGGCTTTCATTTGATTCCAATTTCATTAAACTCTTTGTATTTTGCAAGTTTGACCAAAGTCAATAGTTGTCTATGGTTGTCAACAACTACATCAATGAGGCCTCGTCGATGCAGTTGACTGCATCAATAAGGCCCCATTGATGAAGCCTCATCAATGCATCACAAAAATCCTATATATATCATTGTGCACTAATGGGACATGATATCGCATGGGCCGCGATATCGTGTACGCGAAATGGCATGGGTCGCGATATCGCTTACGTGATATCACGTCTTCCCCTGCGATATCGTGTATGCGATATTGTAGTCTGCCTCAATGTCTATAAATAAGAAGCGGCTCTCCCTTATTCCATAACTTAGAATAGGAGTAGCAAAGCTCTGGCAGTTTGATCCCTCCAGAGATAGATTATTTTCCCTTGTCTGCCCGTAGTGTGGTGAATGTAATTGTACGACATCCTTTATTCGAGTGTGACGTACTTGGACACACACATGACAGACAATAAAGATTGAGGTTAATTTATCATTGTAGCATTCACTTTGTTATTTATTTATTTAATTATTATTTACTGCTTTCCTAATTAGTCTCTCTCACCCTTTTCTCCTAGCAAGGTGGAATGAGTACAACTTGATTACGAGCATTTAAGTATGACTACTTGGTAACCCAGTGGCGTACCTAGAATTTGCGCTTGGTAATCCTAGTGGTAGTCATGCACAAAGTCCAAGATGTGTACAGATGATCAAGGAACAAATGCTTATTGCACTTAGGCTAGATTAGATTCTCTTAGCCTTTTCCTCCTAGCTTAGCTTAGTTAATATTATTTTTCACTGCCTTCAAGAGTAGCATTAGATTAGGAACACATCATACACCTCACTCTGGACTAAACCATACGTGACAAATATAATACTAGTCTAGGTGGGAAGACAATGAACTGCGACCTAAGGATAACTATCTAGGTGCCACAACTAGTCCATCTGTGAAGTTCGACCGGATCGTGTGTGAGAATGCATGTATTCATATGGTTGAGTGTAGAGGTATCTTGCCACTCATCATTAGTGACGTTGCCGAGGACAGTGCTAGTTATCTAGATTAGTTATATCATACAAGGTCGCTGTAAAGAAATTAATGATATATCTCTTAGAAAGAAGTAATTATAAAAAGTCACATAAATTCACACACAACAATGCCTCCTACAAAATGATAATAACCCCACACTTAGTGAGGAAGTTCATTGAAGAACCAACGAATTATATGATGATGAAGATTGGAGTATACAACCTGAATTGGGATTTTCTTATAAACATGAATGGAAGCAACGTCATACCAACACATGAAAGTATAACTTACCCAATGACGATGTACCCCCACTGGCCACTACAAGCTTAACGCAAATACAAGAGGCTGTTTGAATCTCACATAGGCATCGTAAATAGAGCCATCTACTCAGGCTCGATTTAAAAAAATTCCATAAATTTTCAGGAGGCTATGACTTAGATCCACATCAACATTTACTAGCCTTCTATGATGCCTGCGCATGGAATAACATTGATAATAGGTGGCAAAAACTTAAGCTCTTTCCTATGACACTTGTTGACCAAGTAAAAGTATGGTATAGATCGTTAAAACCAAATTCAATACCATGCTGGTCAACAATGGTAGAGGTCTTTAACGAAAAATATCAAACCTATGCAAGAGTGTCAGCCTTGAGGAAACAAATCCAAGAATGGAAACAAGCACAACATGAACCCTTGCACATGGCCTTAGAAAGATATTATGCATTGTTAAACAATCGTCTAGGCCATGGGTTTTCCGAGGAAATGCTAACGTACGATATCATTGATGGACTATGTAATGAAATAAGAGAGACCTTAGGAATGTATGCCCAAGGTCAACTATATGAACTATGAACTCATCAAATCCAAGAGCTTATTAAGAGGGTAGCAAAAGAAGAAGGAGATATTGCTAGATGGGAGAGTGTTGAAAAACATCAACAGGACCAAAAACTTAACTCAACAAAGGTCCATGATCATAAAAAGGAGAAATCAACCAATCTCAAGGTGGAAACATCATCTTTTCCAATACAAAAAACATTAGAAGAAGCTGAGGCAAAGATCAATAAAATGTTGGAATGGATGAATCAAAAGTGTGGAGAATATATCAACATCATTGAAGATAGAGTTTTAAGAATTCAAGAAGCAAGATGAAATAGTAGACAATCAAAAAGAAGGAATAAGGAAAATAAGAGCTCAACTATTAATCATACATATGAATGCAACATATGGCTGTACGATCACCCTAAGGGCCAATGCCCAATATTGTTACATTTACATGAGCATTGGGGAAACATGTTACATCTAGAGTTCATACAGAGATACTGTGTTCGATCACAGTGGCCATAATCCCAGTCATGGGGGAGACCAACCTTAGACTAGAGGCACCCTTCATATCATCCGAATCCAAATGCTTATCTTGTTCAACATCCTGTTTCTCCAACTGGGCCAACACACTTTATCTCACCACATTACCATTCTCCACAATACTATCCACCCATGCCTCCAACACAACCACCACCTTGTGCACCTTATACTTCTCCTAACTTTCAACATTCTCATCCCTTCCCTCCTTATACATCGTCACCAACTGTTCCTAAGGTGCCTACACCATAGCAAAAACCCATGAACAACACTTGTGATACTACTACTAATAGCAGTGAAAAGCCTCCTCAACATCAAAAGCATCCTTTCTTTAAACACAACCGTAAGAAGGGGCAACATAATTCTGAGGCCACTGCATCTTCCAACCCAACACAAGTCCCACACTGTGGTGCACCCTTACCTTCGAACCCAATGCCTCATGTAACTTCATCAGGGTCACCAATTCACACTCCAACAACAAGATGGTCCAATGAACATAGGAATGGAGAGTGACATCCCAATCCTTGCATACGATATAATGGTCTCAAACATCATAGTGGGTCAACTCGTTATCTGGGAACTACATTGCATAAAGTGCTCCACTATGCTTTTTATAATCAAGTGTGTGAACCCCAATGGGGTAAGTATGGACTAGTTCCAATACTTCCAACATGTAAGGATCCTCATCTTCCATTTATTAATCCTTGCCATGTGCAACTGATTAGTTATGGGGGATATCCCCCATTCTAAATAATAAGCAGGATTAATAAATATTTTTCATTTTCTTTAATTTTTCTAGTTTTTGTTTTTTAGTTTTTCATTTTTCAACTTTTTGTTTTATCTTTTTTATCTTTTTATATTTCTTGTGTTTTTGTCTTTTTATGCTTTTGTAAGTAATCTCATCTATGAATAAAACACTCATATGGATCGTTGGTTGAGGTGTGTTCTATGTTATTAAGTCATGAGTGATCAATTATTTGTAACAGTGAGCCCATTACACCCACTCATCCATTCTACAAATAAGAGGTTCTGTTCAATGGTACAGTGATATTCTTGAAATTCTTAAAAACTTAAAATTAATTTTATGTTCATTGTACCCAGAATGAAGAAGGATGGACCAAGACGGAATGATTAGGATGTGACATCAAGGGGATTTGTGGATTCTCCTTGGTGACGTCTATGGGAGTTATCATGCAACCTGGTTGTACTAAGATCCTTGTAGATCTAATGAAAAATAGGAGTAAGAGTAAACAAAAGGGCACTCAAAAATCAAATGCTATTCTAGGGGGTCCCACTAGAAAGACATGCACCCATGCCTGAAGGTTGGTGATTTCTCTGGATTCAGTATTCAAAAAAGAAAAAGAAGAGAAAAGAAAAAGGAAGTGCCACAAAAGAAAAGCACTCCTCCCTTGAATAAAACGCCAAGTGATCATACACCTTGTTGTTATGGTACTCTCATAGTTTTTCATCATGGGATGAAAAAATGTGATGTCACTGATTAGAAGGATGGACTTGGTCCTGATCTTGGAATGATGGGTTAATGACACCCTAATCATGCTTTACACATAGGATTCACTATGTCATAGATCAGTTACCTCATGTCCCAATCTCTACAATCCCTTTCTATACTTTGACTCATCTCACTGTTCATGTAATTGTTGCTCATGTCCCATGTAGCATAGAATTTTCATCTCATTCTGGTGATATTTACATGTGTGTGTTTTGTGGAGTTAGTGTGGATTACATTTAACCCTTCTAGTGCCCACAGACACCTTAAGTGTGGTTACACAAGGGCATTATAGGTTGGAACTTGCTTTGGGGAGGACCCACTTGTGTAATCTTTTGTAATCTTTACTTATGACATAGCTCACACACCATTTCTTACCCTCAGCTTATTTCTCATAACACTCTTTCCCTACTATTATCCCTATAAATTTTAACATTCCAATGTACCATTACATACCCTTTTTCTTATCACCCAAGGTTATATTGATAAACTCCACACCATTATCATTAATTGTGCCTTTTGACTTAATGAAATTACCCTAGAACCTTTTGATCATAGTCAATGTCCTTAATTTCCACCATAATTTCAAGAAAATCATTTAAAAAATTCAATCTTTTTATAGTGTCTCACATCACTGGGGATGAGATATCGTATACGCGATATCGCATCCCATGTGATATCACATATGCGATGTATCGTACGTGATATCGTGTCCTAGCTACCTATAAATAGGTGACCCCCNCGCGGCGGGGGGGGGGGGGGGGGGGGGGGGGGTGGTGGACAGAGTTTTTGAAATTTTTCTCTGTGACTTGTGATTGAGTGACCCTTCCTTTTCTCACTCTATCTCCCTCGTTGGTACTCCGATTTTTATTTTGTTTGAACCTACTTGAACCTGAAGTGTTCAATTTAGTCGTGGGGGAGAGACACTTGCCAAAAAGTGCCTAACATTTTTGAAATTTATCATCGTCCAAAGGACATTAGTTAGGGTAATTAACTCTAACACTTAGAATAATTGTGCATAAAAATCATTTAACCCTTAGGTATACCGGGAGACTAAAATGGAAACCACCTAAGTCACAGGACTCATTATTACAAACTTTTGGGCACGATCACACATGATAACAAAAGGTCATTAATTAAGTCAAGTAGTAAGGTATAGCTTAAATTCAAAAACAACCTTACTAATGTTTGGCCTCGAAACATGGACAGCAGGAAGGTCCTACCCAAGGTGGAAGCAAACGAGCTCGGAGAGGTGGAAAGACAAAGACCTGCTGGACAACATGTAGAATAGAAGGAGCAATCATTCAGTATTCATCAAGATGAACCTCCTACCGGATGGTTCAGGTAGGTAGAAGAAGGAGTTGCTATAGCACCTAAACTAGGACAATAACTCATGTTTCCCCAAGATTGTGTTCAGGCTATCCATGAGAAGTTCACATTTGCTGTGGTGATTGTGGAGTTAAACTTTGAATATTTTGTAGAATTCACTCTTGAGGCCATTAGGGATCACCTCAAAGGGTTTCCCTTTTTTCCTATCCTTTCTAAAAGTAGTGCCTAGTACCTAGGAGAAATGTACCAATTTTGGCATAATAGGGAGTAGGGCACCACTATTAATATTTTTGGTGTGACAGTTGACTTCTCTACGTAGGCTATTTTGGAAGTGTTAAACCTTCCGAATACAGGGCCCCAGGTTGCTTGGTTGTCCACCTGTTCAGACCCTGATGTGTGAAAGGATTAGTTAGAGAAGGCTTATGGCAGAGAAAAAGCATTTGGTGAATTGATGATGGAAGAGAAAGTTTACTTCAAAATTGGAACATATCATCTCTTCCCCACAAAGGGCCTCAAAAGAATATCAACGTATGCGGCTAGAGGATGTGCAGTGTTGATGGGAAAGGTTAATGCTAATCTACCTCATCTATATTTAATGGAGATCTTGAGGTGGTTTGAGGAACAAAAGATAGGGAAGATGGCATTGCCTTTTCCCTGTCTTATCAGAAAGCTTTGCCGATGTACTAGTATCTGGGGATACACCAATGACATCCTCCAGAAAGCTCAAACTACTTCATATGCTGAATTGCTAAAGGCATCAACTCCAAGAAAAAGCACTGGTGAAGAGCTGAGACCAGAATAATAAGAACAAGAAGAAGAACATGTGGTTGGAACCAGTCAACCTCCAGCCACAAGTCCCAGCCAACAACAAGAAGCAGGGCCTAGCACAGGCTAGGATCAGCCGCTGCCACCGCAAGACTATAGATCGTTGATGAGCCATCTTAGGGCCATCGCTGAGATGGTCAGTTGGGGAAGTCATGATGATGTAAATCTCTTCTGCATCATCAATGATGCTGGACAACCTACTATTTCATTAGATCACACAAGGGGAGAAGTACCCATTTAAACAAAAGGAGGGGATAGTAGATGGTCACAACAGATCTCAGGAAACATAGCATCTTTCCAGGTGTAATTAGGGACTAGTGAAGGGGCCACTGTGGTGGTCATGCAACACTAGAATGCCATAGGAGCTACAGATGTGGTAGCATACCACATCAAAGAATCCTTCAATGTACCTGTTGTGCCATTGATAGATCTCTTAGGAGCACAGGATGCTCAAACTTTGGCTAGAACCTCAATGACTCCTGCAGAACATGAGGATGTGCTTGATAGATTGCTTCAAATAGGGCAAGTAATGACGTCCCTATTTGACATCTCCCAGGATGTAATAGCAATTCAATCAGACCTAATTTCCACAAAGGGGAAGTTGGTCATATTTGAAGTGAGGGCCGAGCATGCTGAAGCTAAAGTGTAGAAACTACAAGAGTAGCTTGTGGTCTTACAAGCAGCACAATGAGATCCTTTGCAATTTGTTCCCATAGACTAGCTAGAAAATTTTAGAACTAAGAAATTGACAAAGTTAATTGTAGATAATAAGAAGGTAATGTAAGAAAAGGAGACAGCTATTTGGGATGCTTCCGTAGCACAGGCACAAACTCATGCACATCTTAAGGCACTCAAAGCCTTACAGGAAGAAAATCAGCAGCTTGCGATTGAAAATCTTTGGTTGACCATTGTAGAAAAGCAAAAGAATGTTTTCAATGAACACTTTCATCAACTACGAGAACAATTCATCCAGGTCAATCAAGACAAGCTATTTAGCCAGAGAAAATCAAACCCTCTCAATGGAGGAGGTATGCACCATTCATCAAAAGTTGACGATTGAGATAAGCACATGGTAGAATGAGGCTAAATGACATGAAAAGCTAAAGGAGCACTTTTGAAATCAGGTGGGGATGTACAAACAAATGCTGGAGAAGGATATCCATATGGCCAAGGCCCAAATCAACAATATCAGTGCTCAACACACTGATTGGCAGGCCATATTGGACACATATGCCTTCGCCCACCAAGCGGAAGTTAAGAACCGGGACCTGCATATTCAAGACTTGATAGAATACATGGAGTTATCAAACCTTATATATACTAACCTTGCCATGTTAACAGCAGTGTGCCTAAGGTTAGAGCTTGAGTAGCAGGTAGCTTCCACCCACATCAAATATGAGGTAGAATTTATAGAGTGCAAAAAGCTGGTAGAGAAACTAGATGTTGCAAATTCTGAACTTGAGGTGGTAAAAGCTAGCTACCAGGGATAGAAGGATGTCACAATTGACTTGGCTCGATGGCTAATGGACCTTCATGAATACAAGAACAAATCTAGAGCCTATGAGAAGGAACAACGGGTGTTCATGGCATGGTATGTCAAAGCCAACCAGATGTTCCCACAACTGCCCTATCCGTGGGAAGTGCCGACTCTATCAACCATTGGAACATTAGCATGGATGGCACAAGACCATCGAACTAAAGAGGAGAAGCTCTAGGCCATACTTCAACATCATCATCCCTCAAAACTTGGAGCACAAGACAAAGGGAAGGCACCAATGGAGGAGCCACCACCACCAGTAACTACATGAGTTCCACATTTTTGTAGTTGTAGCATATTTTGTATGTTGTGTTTTCTTCACACACTATGGCATTATTCCATTTCTTTTTCCATCAATAATCCCATACCTATCCACTGTGCAATCATTGTAACTCGAGGACGAGTTTTTATTCAGTTGTGGGGGTATGATGGGACATAATATCGCATGGGCCGTGATATAGCGTATGCAATATCGCAGTCTACTGCAATGTCTATAAATAAGAAGTGGCTCTCCTTTGTTCCATAACTTAGAATAGGAGTAGTGAAGCTCTGGTAGTTTGAGCCCTCCAGATATGGATTATTTTCCTGTGTCTGCCCGTAGTGTGGTGAATGTAATTGTACAGCATCCTTTATTCGAGTGTGACGTACTTGGACATGCACATGACCGGCAATAAAGATCGAGATTACTTCATCATTGCAGCATTCACTTTGTTATTTATTTATTTAATTATTATTTACTGCTATCCTAATTAGTCTCTCTCACCCTTTTCTCCTAGCAAGGTGGAATGAGTACGACTTGATTACAAGCTTGGTAACCCAGTGGCGTACCTAGGATCTATGCTTGGTAATTCTAGTGGTAGTCATGCACGAAGTCCAAGATGTATACGGATGATCAAGGAATGGATGCTCATCACACTTAGGCTAGATTAGATTCTCTTACCCTTTTCCTCCTAGCTTAGCTTAGTTAATATTATTTTCCACTACCTCCAGGAGTAGCATTAGATTAGGAACACATCATACACCTCACTATGGACTAAACCATACGTGACAAATATAATACTAGTCCAAGTGGGAAGACAACAAACTGCAACCTAAGGCTAACAATCTAGGTGCCATAACTAGTCCATCTGCGGAGTTCGACTAGATCGCACGTGTAATGCTTGTATTCGTATGGTTGAGTGTAGGATAACTGTCTAGGTACCACAACTAGTCTATTTGTGGAGTTCGACCAGATCACGCATGAAAACACTCGTATTCATATGATTGAGTGTAGGGGTATCTCATCACTCATCATGCACTTAAAATTTTTTTGTCACACATGGGGAGTTTTTGCAATTTTTCAAAGCCTAAAATCTTCTAGAGCCCTTAACTTCCCAACCATTTGTCCAAATCACTCTATTCTTTGACCCTCTACTTATTGGAGGTAAGCTCTTTATTTTGAGGGCCACAAACCTTAAGATTTCTATTGAAAAATCAATGAAACTTTTTGGAGATTTTTTGAACTCCCCCAAAGGGTTAATAAACTTAAAAATATACAATATCAAATTTTTCAAGAGTTAACTCTTTTCAATAACCTCTGGGATGAATTATTAATGATAACATATAAATAAATAATAATTGGAGTAATTAAATTAGTCATAATCACAACTTAGCAAAGTGCAACTATCCTAAAGAGATAAAGGTATTCCCATTACTTGATGTTACACAATGATTGCTAACCATGGTTTTATTGTGATTATAGATGGCATTAAAACCAAAACATCCATAGGAAGGAGAACCCTCTCAACCAAGGAGAAGTGGCCTAAAGCTGGAAGAGGCTAACAAGAACAAGTCCAAGAATCATCGAAGGTAAGCCATGCAATGGGACCTTTTTGTGAGGAGCTTGAAGTGGAATCTGTTTGACAGATTCTAGAAGAAGAAGTGCCAATTGAGTAATCATAGTGAGGAAAAGTGCATAGACCCACACCAAGGCTTGAAGTCACATTGACCCAAGCCTACCTTGACATCATTAGGTCCTAGGAGATTGAAAAATCAGTTCTTCAAGAAATTAGTTTTGGACCATTCCTAGAGAAAGCTCCAGTAGAATTCAAAACACAACTATAGATCTCTTCCATGTGGCCAATCATCACATCTAGTGGGGAATGGTACATGGGAGAGACATATCTCTTTTGGAATAATCAAAGTCTAGGGTCCATAGTCAAGATTAAGGATATTTAGGTATCCTACTTGGCCAAAGCTATTACATAGGCATTGGAGTTTCCTAACATTGGAACACAGTTGGTAGAGTTATCAATGAAAGATGATTCTGAGGCAAAAAAGAAGTGAACTTAGTAGTGCTATGGGGTTGATCAATAATAGTATGGCACACTCACACTGATGGAGTGAATCTATTTCAAAATTGTGGCCTATCACCTTAATTTGAATGTGAGGCCCAACAAGGTGACTATCTTTTCTACCCAAGCATGTGTTGCTCTAAGTAGAAAATTTCTTGTGAACCTTAGATAACTCATCTACTTGGAGATTAAGAAGCATTTTAAAGAAAATGAACATGGAAGGAAAACCTTACCCTTTTTGTGCCTCATTCAAAAACTCTACAAAAGGGTAGGAACCACTTGCTATTCTAATGATATAATTAGGCACCCTCCTTTGGCCTCATGGTCTAAAGTTATGAAAGATAAGACACCAATGACAACTCAAGAAGAGGAGCAACTACCACCACCACCACCCACTTAAGAAACAATGCCAAAAGCCCACATAGCCATTAAGTACTTGTGCAAAATCTAAGAGTAGCTCTTGAGTGAGCAAGGGTAGCGTGCAAGAATGAGTGGTGCAGATCCATCTATATACTTACTAGCAATGAGTCACCTTAATGAGGTAGCTTGAATAGTTAGCCAGATGGAGGGGGATGGACTAATTTTCTTTTTCCAACTAATGTAGTTTCCTGCGAGGTTGGATCCCAATTCTTGATAGGTGACAATGTCCTTATCACAACACCATTTATTCCTAGAAATCTTTGGGAAAGCTACCACCATCTTGGTGCAATTGGAGGAAGGTGAAGTGGCAACTATCCTAGTGATGCAACACCAAGGGTAGGAGATAATAGCTAAAGTCATTATTAACCATGTTGCTGAAGCACTCAATGCATTTATGGTGTTTGTACCAAACATATTTGCACTTTGAGATGTGTAAGCAAGAAGTTGAATGTAGCCCAGCATGAAGAATTGCTGGATCGACTAGTGGGGATTGGGCAATTGATTATGGATGTCTTTGATTTTTTAGAAAACATCATTGCAACCTAGTTAGAGCTGTTAGATGCAAGGGACAAGTGCATCATTCTAGAGGGGCAACTTGAAATGGCTCAAGCACAAAATCAATGCTTGGCCTTGGAGGTTCCCAAATTACATGCCCACCTTGCTGATCGTGTAATCCTCAGCCCAACAATAACTATAAATGAAGCTTTCTAATAACTTTAATAATGATTTAGGAAGGCTAAGGAGGAGGTAGTAACAACCATCTTTAACCAGTTCATAGCATAAGTAAATACATATTCAATTCAAAAGGACTTGGTTTAGATGAGTAAGAAGAATGAGGCTTTGACTGCATAGAATGATCACCTACACAATGTTGATTCCCAAAAGGAACAAATGTAAGAATTTATTCATCAACAATAGGACTAGCTTGCTAGAGTAAACATTGAGTTAAGGAGATTGGCCACAGAGAATCGAAATATGTCAATTGAGAAAGTTTGTGCATTGCATCAGAAATCTGCTTTCAAGATTGCCACCTGGAAGAATGAAGTCTTGAAATTTGAAAAAGTTAAAGATTACTATAGAGACTAGGTTGGCCTATAGAAAGAAGTTAATGAGAAGCACATAAAAATGGCAAAGGACAAAAAATAAATGAAGCCCTGCAACAACTCCAACAAGGGAAAGAAGCTTGGCAGCCCATTGTTGATGGGATTGATGCCTACAACAAAGAAGAAATTCAATTGAAGGAGTCGAAAATAAAAGAAATGATTAAATACATGGAGTTGGCCAATCTTTGATATGTGAACCTAGCTATGTTGATTGCTGAAAAACCATAGTCAGAGTTAGAGAAACAAGTGACTAGCTTGTATTTGTCCTACAAGGAAAAGTCTAAGCACCATAAAGACACCAAGTAGAAGCTTGAAATTGCAAATATTGAACTCAAATTTCTCAGATCATGATTCATAGATTAACATTCAACTACTGAGAACATAGCCAAAAGGATGAATGACTACTAGGAGTTGAAGGATACAATCAGAGTGTTTGACATTGAATGCAAACAATTTGTTGCTTGGTTCATTAATGCAAAGGAGTTGTTTTTAGTGATCCCATGTCCTTGGAATGTGTGTGTTATGACCTACATTGGCAAAGCTGTGTGGATAGTTCATGATCCCAGAAGTAAGGAGGAGAAAATGAAAACACTGCTAAATACTTTCCACCTCCCATCAAAAGTTGCAGTAGTAGTAGGATAACCACAATTGCCTCCACTATCACATGTGCATGAAATTGAAGAAGGTCCCTCAGAACCTCAGGAGACACCAACACCTAGGACTATCTAATCTTCTCCACTATACTACACACCATCAAAGATTTTGTTATCCGATTTTGAAGTTTTGAATACTACCATTTTTGTACTGTGTTGATTAGTATACTTGGGTACTCCATTTTTTGTCAAGTTAGTTTGTTTTGTTTGAGAAATTTCAATCAATAATCTCATACCCTTTCAATTTTGTAAAAGAAATCAAGAATGAGTTTTCATTTAGTCATGTGGATATGGTGAGTCATAGTTTTGTTGGCTACGTTGACTAGGTCTCATCGATGCATTGTATCATGCATCGACAAGGCCTTATTGACGCAGTATCTATATTTGACTATAAATACACATCCACAAGTTGCATTTATGGAAATTAAGATTTTAGTCACAGTGAAGCTCTTGTAGTTTGTTCATTTATGAGTTAGAATTTTTCTCCTGAGTGCCCACAGTAGGAGTCATTGAGTGTATGGATCTTTACTTGAGAATTGTTGTACTTGAGCATGATAGTGTGTGGGGCAATAAAGATAAGCTTTTTGATAAACCTTGTAGCACTTTGGATAGATTAAATATTTCATTTATGCATTTAATGTTTTCAATTATTTTTTAAATTTTCTTAATTATTTATTAAATGTTTTTAATTATTTATTAAATAATTTTCAGTAATTAAGTTAATGAAGTAATTAAGTAAGATAAGCGAGATAGATTAACACATAAGTACAACCACTTCAAGTGTAACACATATTAACTTGATAATCCTAGTAGTGTTATTGCTTGGTACACCTAGTAGCATAGCACTTGGTAGCCCAATAGTGGATATGTGGGTTCAAGACATGTATGAAAAGTGGGATTGGATGCTTATGTTGGGACTAGTTAGATTCTAGTTAATCAGTTAATCCAATTACTTTTATCTCCATTTGAATACCAAACCATAAAATATAAAATAATAAAAATTAGATTCCTCAATTACACTTAACCATACCAGTGTATGACACAAGTGTAATTGGGAAGACAATGAACAACCTTAGGACAAGATTCACTTCCTAGAAGACTGGTGCACCAGAAACTACTAAGTTCGTAGAATTCGACTGGATCATGTGTGAAAGCTTTTTGATTCATATGGTTGGGTGTAGGGGTACCTTGTCACTCATCAATCAAAAAAAAAATTTCTTTAATCTTGGCTTAAATATATGTAACTATGAGTTGCACTAAGACTAAGAACTTTAAATAAGGGGCCAAGTAAAAAAATAATGAACGAATGAATCTTTCATGTTGCAAAGAAAATATTTAGGATCATAAATATCCAAATGAGAGGGCCAAAAATAAAGAATCAAGTACCATAAAAAATGCTTAATTTTTAAAGGAGTAGAAGCATATCATATCTTCTAAATTTAATACTTTTATAGTTGTACTTTATAGTTAACAGTCCATAGATAATGGAATCTTGGCCAAATACTAGTATTAGAACTAATAGTAGTGTAGGTAAGCTTGGATTGAAATGAAAAAAATTGAATGATAATTGATTCATAAAAAATCAAAAAGATAATTATTAAAATCTTGAATGATTAAGGTTCAATCCAAACTATGCAAAATATTTTTTAAAAGTGAAATTTTTAGAGGCATTAATGCCATAGAGAATTTGACACTCAAACCAAGTAATCCATCGATTATACATGGAAAGAGATGAAAGAGAGAATACCAAGCTTGCACAATGTACTATAAAGATGTGGATTCTTCATAACCTATGATTTGTTATTAATGGGAAGCCACCAGGAAGATAACGTATTAAACATTGAAGCAGGAATTGTGAAATTATTAAAGTACCACAAATCATTGATAAAAATCCAAGGGTTTTCATTTTAGAATTTGAGAGAGAACTCAAAATATCTTTTCTAAACAAAGAGAAATAAAGATACATCAATGGCCATTTTAGCACCTAATTCAATTAGCTTATCCATTATCACTACAAAGGCACATTTTTTATCTTTCATATTTTTTATCAAAGCTTAAATAGACTTTTTCTTGGGAGTCATGATCTTCAATGAACAATGGAGGATGGTTAGTTCACAATTTTAAGGAAGCTAAAAAATTCAATTACAATATCACAAATTGTTGATACAAATAGGCATAATCAACAAGATTTGAGGATAAAGGATCATAAACCTCCTTCACCAATGAAGTGTTAAGGATCACAAGCCTTGAATCCCTCAAAAGCTTATGAATCACTCTAATATAAGGAAATAGCTATCCAAATTTCCTCTAGAATTAAGAAAAATATATTCCATGTAAAATAATATACCTCAATCAAACATAATTTAGAATCCTAAAAATGAATTCAAGCCTTTCAACAAAGGATCACAACTTAAATCAATATAATAGAGGTGTTCTTATGGAAATCCTTCATGAAAGGATGTAATATTAATTATAATCAAGGTGAAAAGATTTAAAAACCAAATATCTCTAATACAATAGATGTTAAACGTAGAGCCATTTGGTATTAACAATGCTAGGAAGGATTGGAAATGATCCCACTTACTTTGAGTCTTACAAATTAGGGATGAAGAATAATGTGTATGTTCTCTTGGATGGCTTGAACTTTTCTTAGTTTGTGATTTTACCAATATAAGAGCATTATGCCTTTCTCTAGGAAGAGGTAATATTTTTTTACCGACTTAGTAAGTATGAATTGAAATATGAGTGTATTTGAAGATGTGATCACATAGATTATAGTGGACTTGTGCTTCTAGATCTTTTAGAGTATGTAGTGTAGGTGACTTGGTCTTGTAACATCATGTAATTGTCATCTATGTGTGTATAATAAAGAGATTTTTTAGTTTCTTCCTTCCTACATGCATTTGAGTGTTGAATGGTAAATTTGAAGAAGGAGTTTGAGTACTTTGCAAGAACCTATTAGACCAAAATGACATCATCAGAATATTTGGAAATTCATTTTCATTAAATTAGCTTGTTTTTTGAATAATTTATTTCATGTATTAAATTATACTTTAATGCTAATGCTTAGAGATTTAAGAATCATTAGTATTCTTTCTTAGAATTAGGTGGATGTGATATTCTAAGTGCACCAACTAGGATGATTTGATGATGTGCTCTATTGGTTATGAACTCTTCTTGTGATTTGAATGCTCATTGGTTTGGATGAGCTTTGATGAAAATCGAGTAAAATATTTTTGATTGACTACAATATCATAGATATGGTATCATAGACATTCATGTGATATTGTAGATACAATGATGCAATCACCATAAATGCCTTTAAATACTATTCACCTAGTACATTTATGACATCATTAAGTCAATAGGTAAAGAAACTCTTGTAGCTTGATTTCTTGAATTTTATAGTAATTTGCAAGTGCATGTTGCATGTGTTTGATTCAATTTTTTAGAGTCTTTATTTGAGTGGATAAGCTTGGACATAACCATGAATAACAATAGAGACTGAGATTGATTCTTATATATTGTGGCACTTTGACTTAGCATAGATTTTACTTTTATTGTAGTTGACTTTCCATATAATTTAGTTTAAATATTTACTTTTCCATTACACATAAAATCATGAATAAATGAGTGTGAATTTTCCTTGAATGCTAAACTTGTATTATCTTGTTAATCCTAGTGATTGGCCATTTGGTACACCCAACAATGCATCAATTTGGTAATCCTAATAGTTACTACAAATAATCTAGGAATGAGATGATAGGTTAAGCAATGAATACTCATCACTCATAGGCTAGCTTAGAATTTATATTCTTATTATTAATTAGATTAAATAATTAATTAAGTTTTATGTTTTTACTCAGCTTAGCTATAGCCTAACAACATCAACCAAGCATATGTCTTACTTAAGTTAAATCATATAGCCAAGAAACTAATATTAGCCTAAGTGAGAAGACAAAAATATGAGATTATAGTTTAAATATTTACTTTTCCATATGATCTATAAGTATCATGGAAGAACTTGAAACCCTAAATATTACTTCTAGTCCATCCATGGATTATGACATGGTCTATCATGATACTTATAGATCGTATGGTGGAGTGTTGGGCATACTTGCTACTCCTCAAGCTTTATCTTGTTTCATTATTTAAGTTTTATGGTTACTAGTTCTATAGATTTTAATGATTAAATATATTTCATTAGGATTTTTGTATATTCTTCCTAATTTAAAAATAATACATAATTTGTGTTAATTATAGGAATTGCAATTTTTATGAATTTGAGTTTTAAACATGGCATCTAAGCTAAAGAGTTTGAAGGAAGTAAATAAGGACATGAAGGAGTTGAAGAAAACATTAAATTACATGTAGAAGAGCCTTGATGTGATTTCTTCTGGAATTCCTTTAGACTATTAAGAAGAAAAATGAGATAAGGAATCTAATAAAGTAGAGGTAAAGAAAAGAAGAAGTTATATGGTTCTTCATGAGAAAGGAAGTGCTCAAAATTTACAGATTTCTAGGATGAAATCCAAGAGCTTCATTAATAGAAATCCAAGTTCTTCCATGAATTCCAAGGTGGGATATGATGTTGATCTAAGAAATTCCTTCCTCAAATTCTTGTGAGAATGGAAGATCCAAGCCATAAGAAGGATAAAGATCATAAGAATTCTTCAAGAAGGATTAGAGGCAACAAAAAAATGTATGTATATCATCCATTTTACAAGTGTTATTTACCATATGGCAAGAGAAAGAAAAATTAAAACAAAGGAAAAGTTACTTCATCATGGAAAATCGGTGAATTTTCTAGCCAAGGTATGTATAAGAATGTTAATTCAGATGATGTTTTTGTAGTGAGTCTTGATGAATCCATGACCAAGGAGTTACCTTTTTTTTTGAAAACCTTTCAAGTAGAAGGATGAGGCTTTAACAACTAAATTAATGAGGAGAACCTAGTTCTACCTCTAGAAGTCTTTAGCCATGAACTTGCCAACTTGTTTTTTGAATATTAACATGTTGACAAATCAAGCATGTAGCCATGAACGTCTTTTTCCTATGATTTATGTGTTTTATTTACAAATGTGGATGTTATTAGTTCCTCATGGCTTGTGATTTGGTAGATAGATTTGATGTATGAGATTTTATCTTAAGTTTTATGCTTATTTATGATGCTTATGATTAACTATTCTTTGTTGGTATTGCACGAATTTGAGAATGAGCTTAGTGATAACATGGTATGGTGTGTGGCTTGGGAACATGTTCAGCATGTGTTATCACATGTATAGTTTGAATGATTATATATATATGATGTTATGTTCATGGTGATAGTAAAGTTATTTAAGTATTCGTATATAGAGCCTTATTTCTTATTTTAATTAGATACATGAGAGAGAATAAGATTGGTATTTTTATTCATTAAAATATTTAAGGAGATTAGATGGGCTTTTATTTATTGATTTTATTAAAATTTTAATTTTATATATTTAATATATTTTATCAAAAGCCTAGGTGAGATATGTGTTGTATATTTTTTAAATTTATTTTAGAAATTGCTAGTTTTGCTTAGAATTAATTTTTGGGATTTTCATCATAGAAACCTCACACCATTCTTTTGGGCATTTTTAGCATCCATCAACTTGGACATGGAATCTCTACTGGAGAGGAGACTTTGGGAGATGTTATGCTTGTGTGATTGTGAGTTGTATGTTGTTGAGTATGTATGCTCATAGGTCATATGTAACTATGTGCTTACATTTGTCTTCTTGATTTTCATGTTTTTTATTTTCAAGTAAAATTTCTTAAATATTTTTTTTTGTATTTCTAGTTTAGTAGGTTTTGTGTGATGTTAGCATGATTATGATTTTTACTAGATTTTCCATTTTTTGATAATCCATTATGCTAGGATTAGGTATTACATTTTACGAATAGCATAGTACAAATTTATGCACTATTTTCCTAGATTTGTATTTTACTATTTTATGCATAATAATGTTTTTTGACAAATTAAGAAGTATTGGTTGAATTATTTCTTTATCTTTTTTGGGCATGGGCATTGTATATTTGGAATTTTTATTGATTTTGATGCATTTGTCTAAATGATCTTTATGGGTTTTGTTTATCAATGGGAATTTGAAGCTTTTCATGCTTTTTGGCCCATTTTGAGATCAACTAGGATTGTCCTTTCATTGTCTTGATTTTTGAATTTTGGATGATTTCCTTGTAGTTCAGCGGGTTGTAGTTAGATATTAAGATACTATAAACTTGTTGACATGATTTCTTGGCAATTTAGAAATGTCTAATGTTATATGGTATTAGTTTTTAGTCAAATTAGTATTCTTGACATTGTCACAAGTTCACCATGGGTTGTGATGTAACTATTAGTACTGACCACAAGATGTGATGGATGAAAAAAATCCATGAAGGTAAAGATGAGTTTTGATTTCTCAAAATATTCATTTTTTACAATACCATGAGTTGACCATTAGATTTGGTGAGTGTAAATATGTCATTTAACCTCTTGTTTTAATTCAACATTATTTTTGAGTAAATCATAGGTTGCAAGTAGGTCTTTTTCATTATTTCTATGTATTTTGAGTTCTTAGAACTAAGAAGGATTATTTACAGATATTTAGGAGGTGTTATTAGGTAGTTTGAAATTGTGCTAGAATAGTTCATGGGTTTTTGGTTGGAGTTGATGAAGCCACAATTGGAGAATTCATTTTATGCTTGGTTGTATATTTATGAGTACCTCCACCATTAATGGTACTTAATATGCTTGTATGAATAATTATATTATTGTTGATTGAAAAGAGCTCACATCAAGTTGTATGGTTTGTTGATGATGAACATCATGAACTAACTAGTTAACTAAGATGCATCAATGAGGCTCTTATTGTAGGTCCTATTTTGTAGGAGAGGGAGTATTTGACTTAGTTATTTTCTTTTCCTCTAGAATACTAGAGGATTATTTGATGCCTCTAGCACCAAACACTTTCAAGTATTAGATTGTTTGATGCCATTTTGTTGTTTGAGACTTAATAAATATATTCATGTACATGCTAATTTTATAGTTTAATGATGTGAATGTCAATGATATGCTAATTATACCTAATAAAAACTCAAACAATTGACATTGAGTGTAATGTTTGCTAGTCTTCTCTTACTTGCTGGTTGATGTGTTGGAATGAATAGTGATGTCTTGTCTTGTAGTCTTACTTAATCCTATATGTATTTTATTATATGGAAATATTAAAGTTTCTCTTTTAATTTTATTGACTCTCTCTTTTATTTCAGGTTTCTAGGGTTAGGAGGATAGGGTGGGTCATATGCTTACTCAATGTTATTTTTATATGCTTAGTTTATGTCACTTTTTAGTTGTAGACTTAATATTTGACATTTTATGATTTATGATGATGGATCAATGTACTAGATGGATTTTCATGTATGCTTCATATGACTAGATGATGGGTATTTATGTTGGATATTTTATGATAGTATTTTATAGATTATGATTATATATATATATAATACTATTACTCCTTTTTATTTGGTAATCAACTATTCTAATTTCTTGGAAATTAAACTTTTAATTGATCATGGTTTTCTAGTTCATTCTTTTTTACTTCTTTCTTACATAATTTGCTAGTTTATGTCAATTGAATTTTATCTCTTACCATAATCATGAATTTTGGATTTCATACTTGATGTAATGTTGTCTCATCTAATGCTAAATGAGGATGTTACAACCCCTACAACCAAAACCAATAAAGTCACATCATTCTCTACATAGGTGGTGGTGGTGTTGTGAAGAAAGTTCTTAACAAGCATTCCATACCTGATTTTCTTTGAAATTAAGTGTTAATTCTTTGAATGTAATATTGGGAATAAAACGTTTCCATTTTTGTGAGCTATACCAATGGTGGAATGAGAAAAGATGCACAAGCATCCTATGTAAAAATCATGAAATTAGTGTCCATGAAAAATGTGTAACATCCATCATCAAGGATATCAATAGTCATTAGGACAATAACAACAATATCCACAATAGTAGTAGTTACTTCCACATTGAAGACAACTCTATTAGTAGTGATAGCTTTACTAATTACATTGTTGATTATAGTTGGTGGAGTAGAAACTAGTACATCTAGTATGTACTACTTCATTGTGCCAAGCTAATTCAAGGGAGCCCCATAGGAGGTAAGTTAAAGAAGCCATACCTTATCCAAACTTTTGGCCACTACATGTAAGGATCAAAGTCAAGTAGTGATGAATCCAACAACCATAGAGATCTTGGTTAGATTATCTAATGCCTATCTAACCATCTCTGGTAATGTAACATCACTTTAGGTGATGCTAAAATATGACATTGGTGTGACTATCATTCACATTTGATATGAAGAACACAAAGAAGCTATTGATATCATTATTGAGTCCTTAAGTAGAAAATTAAATGTTCTTATGATACTAACTATTAATTTCATACTTAGAAAGACATCTTAGTATCTACAGAACTATGAAGGCTAGAGTAATAAATAGAAGTTGATGCTCATGAATGAATGATAGTAGAGAAGCATGACCAATTCTTAGAAAAACTAGTAAATGTAAGGAAAACACTCATAAATATATTTGACATTCTTAAAAATCTCACCATCGTTCATTCTAATTTGCTCATCTTCAAGGAAAATTAGTACTAGTAGAAGTGATAATATGGTAGAGTAAAGCAAAATTTCTCTTAGTGTAGCAAGATTTCATTTAGCTCTAAGAACAGTTTAATGCTTCAAATAGATGCATCACTCCTATAAACTTTAAAAAGTTTGAAAAATTAAAACTTTAATGGTTGTAGGCCATTGTTCAAGCTATGTCCATGCATAAATAGTAAGCTACATTTTAAGAGTTAGATGTTTGAATAGAATAATATTATCTAAAAAAATTACTATTAATTTCAAAGTAGCCAACTAGGTGCTTGCAATAGAAAATATGAGGTTGGACGTGGTTAATAAAGAAAGAAATGCATTTGAGATCCACCTCTAACACATTATGAAAAAATAAGAAAAGACAAACTTACAGATAGTTAAGTTAGTAGGGAAAAACAAAAAATTGTCCATGTAAGAAGTCCATCTGATCTAGCAGTAGAAATCACTAGAGATTCCTACATAGAATAATGACATAAAGAGATTAGAGAACATTAATAAGTACTACAAAGATCAGGTAGGTCTATAAAAAGAGATCAATGAAAAGGATAACAAACTATCCAAGACCAAACTTATAACTATTCTTTGGAATCTCAGAATGAAAACATGGAGAAACATACTTGATGTAATACATGAAACCAACCAAATTAAGCTTACCATTCTATGCTATTTTAACCTCATGCTTATCATCCTGTGATATTTCAACCTTGCCTTAACCATAGTTGATAAGTCTTAAAAGTAAGCTTGAGAAGTAGCTTGTAGCCACTTTCATACTATATGACTTGAATGTTAGATTTATAACCAAATAAAGAGTAAGTTGTAAGTAATAACAATAGAGCTAGAATTTTACAAAAGCAAATTGACAAGAGAAAATAATGTAGTTAGGGATGTGGCAATATGCATGAATGACTACTAAGCTTGCAGACAATGAATGAATAATTTGGAGCATGAATGATGGCTATTTGCAACCTAGTTCATCAATGCCCATAAACTCTTTCGAACTCTAATGTGTTTCTAGAGTGCTAATGATTTGGTTGAGATCATTAAACATGCATGGGTGATAGAGGATTCATAGATAAATTAAAAAATTCCCACATCATTGAAACACCATAAAATTTTGGGGCTCTCATGATTTAGTAGTCCCAGGATTTGGGCAAGGGTCCCTACAAGCATGGTGTCACATTGGACAGTGCAGACAATACTCTCTACAACATAGTCAAAAAGGCATCCAACTGCAAGGCTAGTTTTCATGAAAGAGGCACCAAGGGTAGACCGAACAGTTTAAAAAATTTTC
This sequence comes from Gnetum montanum, assembly GCA_015680685.1. Classification (NCBI taxonomy): domain Eukaryota; kingdom Viridiplantae; phylum Streptophyta; class Gnetopsida; order Gnetales; family Gnetaceae; genus Gnetum; species Gnetum montanum. The sequence goes on along the minus strand of MNCI01005122.1, from coordinate 1,698,339 downwards.
TATCTCTTGAGTTGATAGGCTGGCTACATCCTCTAGCTAGAACAACTTGACACTTGACTTGGCTAATGGTCTACCCAAGGACCATGCTAGGAGTTGCTGAAAGTGTTTAGGATAAATGAAATAGTTTAGCAAGTTTTCTAATTGCAAGAACTGCTACGCTACACTATGCTGCACAACGTAGTAGGCCTTGGGAAGACTGATTGGACACAAAAGATGTAGATTGCCAATAATTTAGTCCTTTAGGATATTTGTGCCACTTCATCCTTGATGCATGAGCAACGTGACAAAGCAAAAATGTGGCAAATTTCATCAGAAATCCTCTTCACTTAAACGTAGCAAGGATGCACTCTGTCGATACTCCTACTTAGATGACTCTGATGGAGTTGGTACATTTGCCCATGCTTCAATAGTCAAACAAGTTTTCTCTGTTGACACACTAGGACATGATTGACATCCCATGATAAAAGGTTTGCAAGATTGACTCAGAATCCAAGCCAAAATAGGTGCTACGCTATGCTACGCTACGCAGTGTAGCACAATGTAGCAAGGAGAGAACATATGAAGGCTCTCTGCCAAGTGGTTTCAGCAAGAGGATTGCACTTGGCCACACTTCAGCCTCCAAAACTAGCTATCCCACTTAGCCCTTGGGCCTCAAGGAAAGTTTCTTGACAAAGAATTATAGATCAGACGAGGATGCATGTCTCAATGGTTGCTACACTGTGCTATGCTACACAACGTAGCACAATGTAGGAAGGACACAAAGCACCAAAGTGTCCCAAGGATGAACTCAGCAGGTCCTAAGACCTTCTAGCATAAAAGATAGGGTTTTAGTTGCTTGCTTGGCTAGACCTCAAACAAGTATTCTCAGTTTTCAAGCAATATTTCTTTCAAAACTAGTGGCTATGCTATGCTACGCTACACAACGTAGCATAGTGTAGCATGCGAGTGTGTACGCTACTCTAGTATGCTAGGTAGTGTAAATAGTGTAACACCTACATGGAAGTCCCAAGAAATATTTGGTTAGCTCCAAGACTTGTTGGAAATGGTTACTCTTGTCTCAGCACCTCTTCAATGGACAAGATCAGCAAGTTTGCTTTATTTTTCACCCCTGATTTACCCCAAAGTTGTTCCTATGCTTGACCCTACCTACAAGAGTAGGGAAGATGTAGTCCTGGAGCACAGGATCCACTTTACATTCATTGTTGGCCTTTTTTATAACAAACATGACAGCTCACTGGACTCTAGCACATGCAACTTGAATGGTATGGTCACAACATAGCAGGTTTTACATCTAGCATTACACAGCAACATGACATAGTCACGTTTGCACTCTATGGGACCCAAGACACATGGCATCCAAACCATGTTTTTCTCCTGCTCCTAGCCCTATAAATACCTTGAAGAACAACATTCAAAGGGTTGGCTTTTGGATTCATCTTTCTTGTGGTTGGCTTCTAGAATTTTTAGCATGGTTGGATTTTGAGCGTGTTTGGCATTTTGGCTTTTTGGCAATTAGTTTTAGCAAGTATACTGGTAAGTAGAAGGATCCTGTTAGCAAGCTGCTAACAACAGTTCAAGAAGCTATGACCATATTGCTTCATTGTAAGTTGTGCTATCCACATTGCCCCTCTATTGTGCATCTCCTTCAGTCAAGAAAAGATTAAATCCCCAAGTCTTGGGATGGTGTACTTTCTCATCCAAGCCTGCTTCATTTTGTTTTATTATTTTCATGTTTTGCATTATTCTCAATCAATTTGTGTTTTTTGCTCATCATTCAATGTGAATAAACGTCTTAAAAAACAACGTTTATGGAAGGTTATTGTACATAGATTAAGTTCTTGTTTGATTGACCAGACTGTTTATGGCACCTCACTTCTATTTACTCTAGCATGGCCCTTGCACAGATCTGGGGTTAGGCTATGCGCTTGATGACCTCTTGGTGTTCCAGCCACTAATGTTTTCGATCACTACAGTTTTTTGGTGCTAGAAGGAGGGCCATTTTATGCCCATTCTGTGTATCATGGGTAATCTTGCATGCTATATGTACCCTGTCACCTACTAGCATAGATGTGACACCCTTGTGGTTGTCTACGCATTGTGTGGTGTAAATTGGTCATAATGACGGTTCCTCTAGAACTTGATAGGAAGAAAGCCTCCAACCATCCACTATATTGTGTTTACTTTGTTCACTACCCTATTCTATTCACAATTGCATGTGAGCTTTGCCCCTAGTCCCTCGTCTACACTTGTCCCACCACCAATAGCTAACCCAGTCTCAACCTCATGATGGGTACCAACCACTTCTTTCCCTACTACGCAACCTTGTCTAATGTCGCACTACATGCAACCCAAAGTGCATTAGCTTTCACACATAGTACAACCAAACACAAGGCTATGGGCTGCCCCACTAACTGGGCAAACTACCAACCCCACAGCGCCACTAACGGTTGTTACCCCAACAACACCACCCATTGGGTGGTGGACTACCTAGGCAGCATCACTTGCTGGAGTGGCTTTAACGGTGCCCCCCATGGGATAGGCTACCGCCCCAACAACGTCACATATGATGGCTACTTAGGTAGCCCAACAACTGTCTAGAACATCCTTGAGTTTGGATCAAGCTTTCCAACTTATCCAGACCTTAACTGAAGAGATCAAATGGCTAAGGCCATTGGTTTTGACATCGTGCAGGTCATGGACTTTTACCATGATGATCCTATTAGCCTGGCCATGCCCATGCTCACACTACCTCCTAGGGTGCCACTCCCCCAATTTACAAAATACAACGAGGAGGATGACCCCAATGTACACTTGGTAACATTCAAGTTCGAATCTCTACTATTGCAACCATGGCCACACACCATCATCCATGTCTTTGACATGTCCTTGATAGGCAAAGCTCTGGATTGGTACCGTACACTCCCACATGCCTCCATTTCGACCCTAGAAGAGCTATTAAGTGAATTCATGACCCGCTTTAAATACAACTTGAAACCAGAGGTCATATTGGATTAGCTCATGGGTGTCAAGTAGGACTCATTGGAATCTGTGCAAAGATTCATACAACAGTGGAGCATGACCCTAAATGAGATACGAAAGCCTATCACTGAGGCCCACTTATTGGCCATTTTAAGGGAGCAGTAAATGACTTTATTAAGTCTAAGCTCTATTACCTAGCTTTGTGCTCCCTTAGCCAAGCCTTTACTCAAACCAAGAGCATCTAGGACGCAGATGAAGCTAGCAAAGACCTAGCCTATGTTTCATACAAAAATGCACAAATAAAAAAAGAAAAAGAGAAGGGCAAGGCTTCAACAACCACAGTGGCGGCTGTGGCCAACAAGACTAAGCCCAAAAATAGCAACAACAAGAAGTTAGCCATAGCACCCAACACCACACCTAGTTTAAGAAACACTAGTCAGCCCTCAACATTAACACTTGCAGTGTCAACTCAGCCTAGACCCAGCTTTGAGCACAAGGATTTCTCTAAGTATACCTCCTTACCCATTAAACCTTTAAAACTCCTGAAGCAACTACTAGGAGCTGGGTGTATACAACATAAAAGGATGTCAGAGGAGACAATCAAACTTCATCAAAGATATTGCAAAGTTCTCAGGAACCCCTCCTTGACCACTCCCAATGAGCCACTAGTTCCTAAGAATTTCAAGCTAGAATGGTTCTGTGACTACCATCAACTCTATGGTCATGATATAGACTATTTTATAACACTAAAAGATGACATCCAATGGATGATTGATCAGGGAAAATTTTTCTTAGATGAAAGTAGTCCCGTCTTCCTCAAGAATCAATCAATGCTTTTTTATAAAGACCCCCTGAACACCAATAATGCGGGGTATACCATCAACATCATTGACATTGACAAGAATTCAAAACCACCACAACAACCATTTTTGGTGCGTGTGCCTTCCCGTAATGTAGCATCCCCAACAATAACAAGAACAACATCATAATAATTTTTTATCTTTAAGGTTCCTCCTCAGACATCTGCCCCCAAACCCTTTGTGCTCAAAGTTGCACCGTCACCTGCGTTGACACAATAGACACCATTTTTCATTAAGGTGCCAAAGCATTCCAACACCTTTACCACATAAAGCCAAGTAACAAAAATTGCACCGTAGCCTCCCCATCCAAAAAAGTGGGAAGAGCATTCAGTGGAAAAGATGGATAAGGAACGCACTATATTAGGCCCCCCCAAGCCTACCCCCTTGTCCTCAAAGCCCATGGCCTCTTCGTCATCAACAACTGATAACAATGCACACACGCAATCGTCACCTTCTTGCTCGAGAAAGCCTAGTTTTCAACTTGAAACTCCTCCCCCTTGGGAGATTCATCTTCTAGAATGAATGGAGGAGGAAAAGGGTAGCAAAAAACAAGATGGTGGGAAAGATCTTCTCAACACCCTTATGCAAGTCAAATAGGCCCTGAAATAGGAAATTACAACTTTGAGCCTATATGACTTGATAATGACTTCCACTACGCACTACGAGGCCATGGTTCACATGATAACGTTCATCTCGGTTGATGAAAACATGCCAGCTGAGGAGAAAGCAATCCACATTGTTATGCTTCCCTCTATGACTGAAGAATCATAGTTAGGCTGATTAATATTTTATGATAAGTCCATTAAGGATTACCCTGAAAAGGGCTAGGTGACAACAGCACCCATGTTCATCACAACTCGGGTTGGTCAGTACAAGATTTGATGGGTACACCTTGATGATGGGGCCACTACCAATGTCATTCCATTTTCCATAGTGGACAAACTAGGCTTGGTTGTTTAAATCAAGCCCACGACAACCTCCTACATGAAATCATTCAACGGGATGTGTGTAGTGGTAAAGAGAACTGTCCACATCAACTTTGTGGTAGGGGACCAGTTCCTCACAACCATGGTGTTCATCATGGTAGAAGAGATTCCCAGGTTCAACCTAATCTTGGGAAGGTCATGGTTAGCCTAATTTTTGGCTATCTCTTCACCCATACATCAAGAGATCCACCTACCCTATGCCAGCAGGGAAGTGGTATCTATGGCAATGAAGTGGCTGCCTAAGCAATAAACAATGTTGACATGGAGCAGGGCTCGGAGATAGTAATCTCTAAGAATGAAGCATCTCTTAGCATTGAAACTCTTTATTTGACTGATGATTTGACCAAAAACACCAACTTAGATAAAGAAACTACATGGCTTGAGTTGTCTTTCTAGGCAGTAGACGACGACATAGAAGAATACCATAAAAAAGCCTCCTGACCATATGCTTCACCTAGCCCATGATGGATTAGAAAAAAACTGTGTAATTAGATATTATCTCTAGTTTAGCTCCATAAACACTTGGCTTCATTATCTCCTTCTATCTTAATTTTAGCCTTACGTTTACTGTTTACATTATGTTCACTCTTAGCACAACGTTCATAGTTTACATTATGTTCATTTCTTTTGGCATTATAATCACTATTTACATTATTTCAAATCTTTGCATCATGTCCACTATCTACATTTGCATTGTTTTTACTATCTACATGGTGTCCACTATTTACATTATAGTTATCACTTGTATTAATTCTATTACTTTGGCTTGAAATGGCCTTAAACTATTGCTACGACATGAAATGACCTTAAACTACCATCGTGGCCTGCTAAAACTAGCAACTCCACTCCTTAAATATAGCTAAAATATTTTTTTATCATTAAGAAATGGCCTGAAATGGCCTTAAACTATTGCAATGGCCCAAATGGCCTAAAACTAAAACGAGAAGCTCTCAAGAAGCCCAAAAAAAGACAAAGAATAAAAATAAATATAACATATTAACCAGAGTGAAACAAATTATTTCACATTATATTCTTCATTCAATGTCAATCAATAATATTTATAAAAATTCTTAAATTCAAAGACAAAATAAAAATCTCGAACTGCCACACTATGAGTCTTCGGCCGCACCATCATTTCCTATTGCACTGGGTCCTATGTCTTTGTTCAGATCCTACATAAGAAAGAAAATAAAACATGAATCAAAGCTACAAAAAAATACTTTTATAAAATAAACTATGACACAACAAAAAGTGACTAACCTGAGATGGCCCCGCATCCATTTCGGAGGGTATCCTATCCATGCCAACTGCAAGACATCATAGGATCTCCTCCTCAGTGAGGTTGGCCCAATTCCTATCTCCTAGATCAGTGCTTGTCACAACCTTCACTTTTTCCATAGCTGTCCATCTTGGCGGTTCTAGGAAAAAGGTGGTAGTGGTGGTCTCCCCATTAGGTAGAGTCATTTTCCTTTCAGGAGACTCACTAACTGTCACCTATTACATGAACTTTTCATAAGCTCCAAAAGCACTAGTGACATCAAGGAATAGCTTGTGGGTATGCAACTCAACAGCTGCATCCTAGTATTATTTACAATAGGTGACACATTCCATTTTATACATGTGCTTATGGTTCTTTTGTACCTGTCCCCATTCATAAACCTTTGCACTATAATCCTTCCAGTCTTGGTCGTTCTAGGTTAGAAGGTCCATCTACATGCATTGTTCAATGATCTCGTGAGTGGCCTCATTTTTACTTCGTATGACTGTCCAATATCTTGCATAGTTAATGACTGCCATACGCCAACTGCAATCGAAAGTGTTACACACCAACAAAAATTCATTCCTAGATTGGAGGTCCCCCAACTCAGCGGTTAGGTTGGCCTTCTCTTTCTCAAGTTTCTGTACTTGCTTCCGAAGATCCTCATTCACATGCCTACACTCCCATAAGGAGCATGCCGAGTACAATGCATGTTTACTTTCTTCATCATATATGTGAGGAGGTACTTCAGCTACCTTGGGCAGAAGTTCAAGCACTGTGTTGACCTCAATGGCTTGCTTAGAATCCCACTTGAGATGAGAGGCTACCAATCATACATGGGAGAGCATTATTCACAGTGACATAGTAAAATTGCAATAATGTAGAGAGCCTAGCATAACAATTTTAACATACTAATCTTAGGATTGATTTGCCTTAGGTAATCGATCATGTCATCGATCACCCCCTTCATAAAAGTGAATTTTTCAGGGGTCTTGGTTCAAGGTCAGAGACGAATCGAAGAAGAAGGGCTAGGGGCATCAACAGTGGTGTCAACTACACAATAAAACATATTAGCCATGGTGGAGAGGATAACAACAAAGTTGATGAACATCATAAACGATAGTGTAAAGCTCCTACCTAGAAAATCCTTATGGGTGATAGTGGAGGGGGGGGGGGGGGGGGGGGGGGGGGGGGTGGTCACCCATCAACACATTATCAAACAAGTAGTCAAACTCACCAGAATCAAATTGAAGTCCCTCTCTTTCCAGCTGACCCAAAAGTGCAGTGGCATCCTCAATACTCATGTGCCCCTTAGGTACTGAACCACATTCTACAAAAAGGTCATTGGCAAGGGCCTCTTCCTCTATGCTATGGCATCTTCTTCTATGGTCAAGGCCTCTTCTTCCTCTTCAGTAGGCACCCCTACTCCATGGGTCAAAACATCTTTCTCTTCTTCTTCTTCTTCTTCTTTTGATAAAACATAATCATAGTAAGCAGGATACTCCAACTTGAAACAAGTGCTATGTTGTGCAATGCTACACAACATAACACAGCGTAGCAAGTGCTACACTAACAAAATAGTCAAGCACACTTCCCAACTGGGGGCTACGCTCTACAAACTTTGATTCATAGCTTTTTTCCTCTCCCTTCATTTGTACGAGGAGGCTCTTTTGCAGGATGAGACTTCTTACGCTGCAGCCTAGTTTTCATAGTTTCCACAATGAGGCATGCCCCCCTTAACACATTGCCTATGTTAATAGGAGACACCTCTCCCACGTTGTCTTGGGCATGAAAGGGTCATGCCACTCGATCCCTTTTTGTTATTGAAAGTGATTTCACAATAGCTTTTGTGGGATCATAGGATCAGGTGGTGCAAGAAACCTAGAAAATCCATGGCTTAGATATCTGGTTGCAGTCTTGTTGTACCCAGGTGCCATTTTCACAAACCACCACAAATTCTACAAACTAACACAAGCAAGCTATGAAGAAGGCATAGTGCATGTTGTAATGAGAGTTAAGATTCTCACAAAGCTTGAACATTTTAGCATGCAAGCCTTCTAAAAGGTACCTGGCCAAGTTATAATGGGTTCCTTCCTCCATGAACTCCCTCATTATCCAAGCCTACTCTACTCTAAGGATTTTTCCTTGGAAGAGCAGCTTGGGGAAAGTACAGGCATGGAAGATAAAGTATATTGTTTGGGCCACTGCTAGCTTGACCTTGTGGATGTAAATCCCCTTTCAGTCCTTGCTTGTCCCTAGCCATTCTTTGATATTCCTTTGATGGTTTGCATATTTTCTAGATTTTTCTCCTATAGGGAGACCACCAGAAGGGACACTAAAAAGATCCACAAATAGTTGGTCATTAATTTCAAACAACACCTTCACATTATGAACACGTGTGTGGAAGCGGTTGGCCTTCAAGGAGAAGGAATCATTTAGGGAAAGCATTTTTACAACCATGAAACTTATATTTATAGCCAAAAATAAATCCATGAGCCTAGCCTCCTAAATGTTGTGAACAAGGATGGCTGGGGCCCCATTACGAAGCCAATGCTACATCTCCTCCACCTCCCCGTTCTTGAAGAAGAGGTTGATCTCGTCATGCCCAGAGGTGATCACTGTGGCCTCTTGGGATTCCCTCACTACTGAAATCATTTGGAAAAAAAATGTTAGCAAAAGTGAAATCACATCATCACTTGAACACATAAGAACAAATGCATGGTTTAACATACTAGGTTTAAATGACGTAGGAAAGGCTGGAAGTTCCACCAAAACGTCTTCAATGGTAATCGATCGATGCGATGCCCATTCACTATCCAACCAGCTAGCTTCCTTACACTTCCCATAGAATTTGTAATACCTAGTTGGATAGGATTTAAAATCAAGCCCAAGTTGTTCAATCACACTGGCATGCATGTTCTTGGTAGAAGAGAACTCTTGCAAAGCTATTTGGGCCAATGCCAAGGTATCCTTGTTACCGTGAATACCACTCTTGTTAATATAAAACTTGGCAACATATAAGAATACGGTAAGAATTTTTTTCTAGCATAAGGAAAATCATGCAACACATTAAAATACCTTCATAGGACTCACCCGCTGGCACAGTAAATAGTTCCAGGTGGGTTCTGAAAGCATGTGCCCCTGTGACAGGCAATGCATAATGCGTTGTATAAATGGTAGCATTTGTATTCGGGCATGTCCCATATCCAAATCAGGTGTCTCAAGCCCCTTGGGTGCTGATCTGAGCCTTCTGCCTGTTCACCCTCGATTGACCCATTAGCCATGAACTTTAGAATGCCCTGGTTTACCCTAGGAAATAATGTTTCTGTGAGTACAGTAGTTATTTTAGCTGATAAATGTGACCACACGATCACACTAAAATGACGAAGGAGAAACTCTAGGATGTCTCGTGCACCCTCCTAGAACCAGACCACCTGCTACCCCACCAATGCATGGGGAGGAGGGATGTTGGCCATAGGCTCACTGAGGCAGCATAAGACTCCTACAAGCTCGAGGACAATTAGAATGGGTTTCAACATGACCCTACATGAAAAAGCACCAAATGTTAGCATTCTGTTCAAGTGATGATTACTGATGTAGCATAGTGTGTTCCTCTATTTACATGTAGCGTAGTGTGATCCTTCAGTTACAAATTTTCCTTTAGTGTGAAACAATAAGTTCCCCATAGAACAAAGTTAAACATTGCATGCAGTGTAACAAAGTGTCAAGTGTAGCATAGCATAGCCTTGCACAACGTAACAATAGCGGGTGCACCCGATAGTGCAATAGTTACATGCTACGTAGTAGACATGCCTTGTACAACATAGCATAATAGTTATGCTTTTGCATAAGGGTGATGACTGCATTACGCGTAGTGTAGTAAGATGAATGCATCATGTGCAACGTAGTAAATGAACAAGTACAAGCAAACATGTAACAATGTAATAAGTAGAACACTATAACAGACGTCACAGCCTAGCAAATTTAGCAGCGTAGCAAATTTAGTGGCATGGTGGTATAAAGAATTTAACAACATAGAAGCGTTAGAAGTTTGAAAGTGTAGCAACGTGACAGATTGCCAACATAATGGCCTAAGAGCTTGCCAACATAATAGCGTAACTTAACAGAAAAAATGTAATAGTATTAATGGCATAGAAGAAAAAGAACTCAGTGTCCCCATTGTCCCAACCCTACCCTACTGCATGAAATAGCTCATGATACACTACACCAAGCATGTGTCATGCTACCACAAAGCTTTGCAAACAAGAAAACCCCTCAAAGGGCGGTACACTATGCTAAGCATGCGCTACACCACCCAGAACCACCCAAAACCTTGTAATAGCATAGTCACCATTCTTAAAAATGGTGGCTAGGCTAGTACCACATAGAGTTGTAGCATAGCAATTGTACAGCTGTTGTGGCCAAGTGGCAACAACCACAGCGCAGCGGCCAAAATGGAAACAAAAATGATGACAATAGTTGCAAAAATGATAACAGTAATGACAATGGCAATCTAACCCGATGCATTATTACATAACGGAAACAAGGGTAATGTAATGACTTACTGAGCAGACGAAGCCTCCTGCCGCTCCTCAACACGTGCCTTGGAGAGACATCCTAGAGTGTTTCTCACTTCATCCACCTTGGCCAATCCCTGATGCTTGCGTTCACTTTTGCATGCCATTGTCTTACTCACAAATTGGTAGTACCAACTGCTACGCTACGCCTATCATGCTCTCTCTTAGTTTGACTGTGCTATGCTCTGAGTGTGGGATCTGATAATGAAAATGACAAGTTTACCAGGGGTAATCCCCTATTTATAGCTAACATGATAAAATACTTGTCAGTTTCATGTTCTGAGTAATGCGGGATACTACTGTAGCATAGCACTACTATAGCGTAGTCCCACTACAACGTAGCATTCATCGTTAGCGTGGTAAGTGGGCCCACCAAAATTTTTGCTTTGTGTTTACAAATTTTAAACTTGTTGATGGTCTGTAAAGACCTTAAACTAGGAATATTAACCTACAATATAGCCTAGTGATGGTTTGCAAAGACCTTAAATTAGCAATTTTAACTTATAGTGTGGTCCTGTTAACGGTTTTCCATGACCTTAAACTAGGAATTTTAACATTTTTTTTACATTTTAAACTTATTAATGGTCCGCCATGACCTTAAACTAGTAATTTTAGCATTCATTTTACATCTTAGACCAAACTTTACATTATTATGGTTTTCTATGACCTTAAATTGGAAACCTTAACCTACTTTACATTTTAAACCCATTGACGGTCCACCATGACTTTAAACTAGCAATTTTAACATTCCCTTCACAATGTTACATGTTTATGATCCACTAAGATCTTAACTAGAAATTTCAATTTACAAATTTTGCATAGTTGTAGTTTTCCAAGACCTTAAACTGGCAATTTCTTATGTTGCATTATTGCTTTACATATGTTCGTTACATCATGTTATTTCAAACATATATCACTTGACTTGGTTTATTTTCTTTTTGTGATGGGTTCAATCAAAAAAATGGCTATGCATGGTGATCTCTGTTCACCTTTAACCTTGATAGGTCCCTTTGGTAAATTTACAAGATGCTTGAATTTAGAATTAGTAGACTTTGAATTATCCTCTCACGACACTGTAGCATCCTTGAAAACATTCCTAGACTGGCCTAAACATCTAGTCCAAGCCTTAGAATTAGAGGTTGGGGATATGATTAAATATCGTCTTATAGAAATCCCTGTAACTACCTCTAGAGGTGAAGCAAAAACCCTAAAAGTTAGCTCTCTATTACATCCACAGGTACACCAAAACATCTCAAAAGTTCTTCATGACAATGTTAATGTGTTTGCATGGTCATATGATGACATGCCAGGCCTGGACTCATAGTTCATACAACACAGCATTATCCTAGATCCGCATGTCAAGGTAGTCAAGCAAAAGGCTCTCAAAATCAAACTAGAGATTGCACTAGCTATACGTGATGAAATCACCAAGCTTTATCAAGCTGGTTTCATCTGGGTGGTTGAGTACTCAGAATGAGTATCAAACATCATTGTAGTTTCTAACAAAATAGGAGGCATATGAATTTGTATAGACTTTTGAGACTTGAATAAAGCAATGATTAAGGATAACTTCCCATTACTAAGTACTGATCAACTCATTAATACCACGGTTGGTCATGCCTTACTATCCTTCATGGATGGGTTCTCGAGCTATAACCATATCCATAGAGACTTGGAGCATCAGTTGGAAACCACTTTCATGACCCCTTGGGGAACGTTTTGTTATACAATGATGCCCTTTGGACTCAAAAACACTGGAGCAACCTACCAATAAGCGATGACATATATTTTTAGCAACTACCTCTTTGAGAAATTGAACGATTATGTGGATGACATAGTAGTCAAATCTAAGGAAGCTATTGATCATCCCAACGATCTCAACATAGTCCTCCAATGTTGTCATAGGCATGACTTGCACCTTAACCCTAAGAAATATGTTTTTGAAGTTAAAATCAGATGCATGCTAGGTTTTGTAGTGTTGGAGATAGGGATATGAGTGGACCTCAATAAAGTGAGTGCCATCATCAACTTAACACTACCTACAAACCTTAAAGAATTGCGTGGGCTATAAGGTAGAGTGTAGTTTATCAGAAGGTTTATCATGAGGTTGACAGAAAAGGTACACCTCATGCAACATTTGCTTAAAAAGGGGATCAACTTTGAGAGGACAGATCAATGTCAACAAGCCTTTGATAACCTAAAGAAAGAGTTTTTACATCTCCTAATTTTTTACCCACCATAGAGGAATAGGCTTTTCTACATCTACCTTGACACTTCAGACACATCTATTGCTACATTGTTATGTCAAAAAAGAGATGACAGGTCTGAAACCATGATCTATTACTTAAGTCATGTATTAATAGCTTACAAGGAAAAGTACAACGAGGTAGAATATATTGTCTCACCCTACTGTTTGTGCTCAAAAAGTGGAGACATTACCTATTTTGTAACAAGGTTAACATCATATGCAAGAGCAACATACTTTGGGTTCTCACAACCAACTTGTATGAGAGTAGTAGGATAGCCCGATGGAAGGCTATAATGATAGAATTTGATTTACATTATGTAGCCCAATCATTAGTAAAGGGTCAAGAAATAGCCACACATCTCACAACTTCACTCGTTGATGATCAATAGCCTAAACCCTTGATGAGTCATGAATTTTCTGGCTGTGATATCACGTACGCGATATCACGGCTTGCCATAATGTCTATAAATAAGAGGTGGCTTTCCCGGTTTCAGGCATCTAGTTTAGTCCCTCAGCAAAACTCTAGCAGTTTTATCCCTCTAGAGATAGAATTATTTTCTAGTGTCTACCTGTAGTGTGGTGAATGTAATTGTACGACATCCTTTATTCGAGTGTGACATACTTGGACATGCACATGAACGAAAATAAAGATTGAGATTACTTCATCATTGCAGTATTCACTTATTTTAATTAATTAATTATTTAATTATTATTTACTAATTTCTTAGTTAAATATTTCTCACCCTTAAACTCCTGTTAAAATGCAGAATGAGTACGACTTGATTACGAGCATTTAAGTGTGACTACTTGGTAACCCAGTAGCGTACCTAGGATCTACGCTTGGTAATCCCAGTGGTAGTCTTGCACGAAGTCCAAGATGTATACAGATAATCAAGGAATGGATGCTCATCGCACTTAGGTTAGTTTAAATTCTCGTACCCTTTTCCTCCTAGCTTAGTTAATATTATTTTCCATTACCTTCAGGAGTAGCATTAGGTTAGAACACATCATACACCTCACTTTGGACTAAACCATATGTGAAAAAGATAATACTAGTCTAGGTGGGAAGACAGGGAACTGCAACCTAAGGCTAACTATCTAGGTGCCACAACTAGTTTGTTTGTGGAGTTCAACTAGATCGCGCGTGTAACGCTTGTATTCGTATGGTTGAGTGTAGGGGTACCTCTCCACTCATCATTAGCGCCATTGCTGAGGACGGTGCTAGTTATCTAGATTAGTTATATCATACAAGGTCACTGTATAGAAATTAATGATACATCTTTTAGCAAGAAATAATTGTAAACAGTCACCCATAAATTCACACACAACTTTACAACAATGCCTCTCCTACAAGATTATGATAGCACCACACCTAGTGAGGAAATTCATTGGAGAATCGAAAAATTAGATGACAATGAAGATTGGAGTACTCAACCTTATGCAAGAGTCCTCTATGTTTATGAACACCCCAACGATACTCAAAGACTCTCATCATCCAACTCTGACACCTCTAGTAAGGATGAGACATCCCATAGAACAAGGAGGCCCAAAAGGCCTAGGACCTTCTCAATAACTAACAAAAACTTACTTGGGGATGATTGGAAGACTTACAAAATTCATAACGAGTTTTACAGTTCCTTCTCTTCCTCTACTCCTTCAACATCAGATTGTGACATGGATGACTATCTTTCAAGGGATAGGCATAGAACTAAAAATCGATCTCACAAAGAAAATCAAGAACACCAACATAAACAAAGGCAACATCATCCCAACTCACAAACTCACAACCTACTTAGTGATGATGAACCCCTGCTAGCCACTAAGAGCCTAATTCCAATACAAGAGGCTATTCAAATCTCATGAAAGCATCGTAAGGAGAGCCATCTACCTAGGCTTGATTTAACCAAATTTCCTAATTTCTTAGGAGGCTATGATTTAGATCCACAACATCATTTACAAGCCTTCTATAATGCCTATACATGGAACAACATTGATAATGGTTGGAAAAAACTTAAGCTCTTTCCTATGACACTCGTTGACCGAGAAAAAGTATGGTATAGATCGTTAAAACCAAATTCAATATGACTTTGGTCAACAATGGTAGAAGTCTTTAATGAAAAATATCAAACCTATGCAAGAGTGTCAGCCTTGAGGAAACAAATCCAAGGATGGAAACAAGCACAACATGAACCCTTGGACATGGACTTAGAAAGATATTATGCACTATTAAACAATTGTCCAGGCCATGGGTTTTTCAAGGAAAGGCTAATGTACCATATCATTGATGGGCTACGTCTACGTAATGAAACAAGAGAGACCTTAGGAATGTATGCCCAAGGTCAACTATATGAACTACAAACCCATCAAGTCTAAGAGCTTATTAAGTAGGTAGCAAAAGAAGAAGGAGAATTGGCTAGATGGGAGAGTGTTGAAAAACATCAATGGGACCAAAATCTCAAGTTAACCAAGGTCCATAATCACACAAAGGAGAAATCAACCAATCTCAAGGTGAAAGAACCATCTTTGCTAGTACAACAATCGTTAGAAGAAGTTGAGGCAAAGATCAATAAGATGTTGGAATGGACGTATCAAAAGTGTGAAGAATATATTGATATTATTGGAGATAGAGTTTTGAAAACCTAAGAAGCAGGACAAAATAGTAGAGAATCGAAAAGAAGGGATAGGAAAAATAAGAGCTCAACTGCCAATCATACGTATGAATGCAACATATTCCTGTATGATCACCCCAAGGGCCAATGCCCAATCTTGTTACATTTATATGAGCATTGGGGAAACACGTTACATCCAAAGTTTTTACAGAGATACTATGTTCAATCACAGTGGCAACAATCCCAGTCATGGGGGAAACCATCCCTACACTAGAGAAACCCTTCATATTATCCAAATCCAAACGCTTATCAAGTTCAACATCTTGTTTCTCCAACTGGGCCATCATACTCTATCACACCACATTACTATTCTTCACAATACTATCAGCCCATGCCCTCAACACAAGCACCACCTTGTGCACCTTACACTTCTCCTAATTTTCAACATTCTCATCCTTTCCCTCCTTCCACATTGCCACCAACTATTCATAAGGTATTTGCACCACAACAATAATCCACGAACATCACTTGTGCTACTACTACCAATAGTAGTGAAAAGCTTCCTCAACATCAAAAGCGTCCTTTTTTTAAACATGACTGTAAGAAGGGAAAACACAATTCTAAGGCCACTGCATCTTCTGACTCAGCACAAGTCCAAGACTATGGTGCACCCTTATCTTCAAATCCAATGCCTCATGTTACTTCATCATGGCCACCAGCTGACACTCCAACAACCATACGGCCCAATGAACATAGTCATGGAAGGCATCATCCCGATCCTTGCATACCATCTAATGGTCCTAAATATCATAGTGGGTTAACTTGTAATTCGAGAACTACATCGTATAAGTTGCCCCACTATGCTTACTATAACCCAGTGTGTGAAACCCAACAGGGTAAGTATGGCTAAGTTCCAATACTTCTAACCTGCAAGGATCCCTGTTGTCAATTATTAATCCTTGCCATCCTCAACCATTTAGCTATGAGGGATATCCCCTATTCTAATAGCAAGTAGGATTAATAAATACTTTTTATTTTCTTTAATTTTTCAACCTTTTGTTTTCTAGTTTTTCATTTTTCAATTTCTTGTTTTATCTTTTTGTCTTTTTGTCTCTTTATGTTTTTATAAGTAATCTCATCTATGAATAAAACACTCATGTGAATCATTGGTTGAGGTGTGTTCTATGTTGTTGAGTCTTGAATGATCAATTATTTGGATAGTGAGCCCATTACACCCACTCATCCATTCTACAAATAAGAGGTTCTGTTCGAGGGTACAGTGATATTCTTGACATTTTAAAAAACTTAAAATTAAATTTGTGCTCATTGTACCCTGAATGAAGAAGGATGGATCAAGAGGGAATGATTAGGGTGTGACATCAAGGGGACTTGTGGATTCTCTTTGGTGACATCTATGGGAGTTATCATGCAACATGGATGTACTAAGACCCTTGTAGATCTAATGAAACATGGGAGTAAGAGTAATCAAGAGGGCACTCAAAAATTCAATGCTATTCTAGGGGGTCCCATTGGAAAGAATGTACCCATGCCTGAAGGTTGGCGAATTCTCTAGATTCAGCAATTAGAAATAAAAAGAAAAAAAAAACAAAGGAAGTACCACAAAACAAAAATCACTCCTCCCTTGAACAAAACACCAAGTGATCGTACGCCTTGTTGTTACGGTACTCTAATAGTTGCTCCTCATGGGATGAAACAACATGATGTTATTGATTAGAGGAATGGACTTGGTCTTGATCTTGGAATGATGGGTTAATGAAACCTTAATCATTCTTTACACGTAGGATTCACTGTGGTTGAGGTCAATTACCTCATGTCCCAATCTCTATGATCCCTTCTATACTTCATCTCATCTCATCGTCCATGTAATTGTAGCTCGTGTCATGTGTAACATAGAATTCTTACCTCATTTTGGTGATAATTACATGTGTGTGTTTTGTGGAATTAGTGCGGATTACATTTAACCCTTCTAGTGCCCACAGACACTTTGAGTGTGGTTACACAAGGGCATTATAGGTTAGAACCTACTTTGGGGAGGACCCACTTGTGTAATCTTTTGTAATCTTCGCTTATGATATAGCTCACACACACCATTTCTTACCCTTAGCCTAGTTTTCCTAACATTCTTTCCCTATTATCATTATCCCTCCAAATCAATGTTCCTATGAACCATCACATTACCTTTTTCTTCCATCCGAGGTCCTTATTGATAAATACCACACCATCATAATTTTTGTGCATTCAGAACTAGTTAAATTACCCTGGAACCCTTTAACAATCATCCAGATGTCCTTAGTTTACATAGTTTAATTTCAAAGAAATATTAAAAATTTGCTACATTCTCTAATTCCCCTAACTTCGATGAAAATATATATACATGACCCCCCCTATGCTAATCAACATCATTTGCAACTGTTCACGTAGGTGAAGTTTTTCAAATTCCTCTCTATGACTCGTGATTGCACATCCCTTGGTCCTTATTGATAAATACCACACCATCATAATTTTTGTGCCTTTAGAACTAGTTGAAGTACCCTGGAACCCTTTAACAATTGTCCAGATGTCCTTAGTTTACATCGTTTAATTTCAAAGAAATATTAAAAATTTGCTACATTCTCTAAGTCCCCTAACTTCGATGAAAATATATATACATGACCCCCTTGTGCTAATCAACATCATTTGCAACATTTCACGTAGGGGAAGTTTTTCAAATTCCTCTCTACTACTCGTGATTGCACATCCCTTGCTTTCATATTCATAACTCGCTTGCTGGTACTCCAATTCTCATTCCGTCTAAACCTACTTGAACCCAGAGTGTTTAGCTTAGTTGTGGGGGAGGGGCACATGTCGAATAGCACATAAATTTTTTGAAATTCATTATCACCTGAAGGACATATTTAAGGGTATTTATTTGTAAAATTAAGAATAGAATGTGTCAAAAAAAATTTCATCCCCTTAGCTATACCAAAAAATTAAATTTGGAAACCACCTAAGCAAAAAAGGACTCAACATTATAATCTTCGGGGAACATGGTTCTTCCAATAATTAACATCACATGGAAATAAAGTAAATATATTAAGGCAAGAAGTAAGGTATAACCTAACTTTGGTAACAACCTTACTAACGATTGGTCCCATGTGATTGCAAATGGCCCCGAAATGCAGACAATAGGAAGGTCCTGCTCAAGGTGTGATCAAACAACCTAGGAGAGGTGAAGGATAAGTTCCTATCAAACAACATGAATAATAGGAGGAACAATCATTTAGTATCCATCAATAAGACCTTGCTACTGTACAATGAAGGTAGGTGAAAGAAGGAGCTACTGTAGGGTATGAATAGTGATGATATCTCATGCTGACCTAGGATTGTGTTTAGACCATCCATGAAAGGTCCATATTCACTATAGTGATCATGGAATTAAACTTTGGACCTTTCATAGAATTTTCTCTAGTGGTTGTTAGGGATCACCTCAAAGGATCCCCATTATGGCCTACCCTCTCTGAAAGCGGTGCCTAGTACTTAGGGGAAACGTACCAATTTTGGCACAATAAAGAAGAAGGCACCATAGTTAAAAATTGTGGTGTGACTGATGACTTCTCTATTCAAGCCATTTTAGAAGTATTAGACCTTTTGAATATAGGGCCAAAAGTTGCTCAGAACTAGCTAGATACTTTTAGAACTGAGCAACTTAATAAATTGTTGATAGAGAATAAAAAGGGTGGCAGAAGAAAAAGAGAAGGCTGACTAGGATGCCTCTATTGTAGAGGTGCAAACCTACATGTGTTCCAAGGCACTCAAGGCCTTACAAGAGGAGAAGCTCTAGGCCATACTTCAATGCCATCAAATCCCAAGACCTGGAGCACAAGAAAAGGGAAAGACACCTATGGAGGAGCCACCACCACTAGGAACTACATGAGTTCCACTAATTTTGTAATCATAGGATTTTCTTTTGTGTTGTATATTGATTTTGTTTTGACTCCACATTGCGACATGAATCCATCCTAGTTAGTCAATAATCCCATACCTATCCACTGTGTAATCAATGGAGCTTATTCTCTCTATAACTTGAGGACAAGTTTTCATTCAGTTGTGGGGGTATGATGAGTCATGAATTTGCTGGCTGTGATATCGCTATTGTGAGATCACAGCCATGATATTGCAGTGGCTATGATATCACAGCCGTGATATCCCATGGGCTGCAATATCACGTACGCAATATCATAGCCCGCCACAATGTCTATGAATAAGAGGCAACTTTCCCAATTTTAGGCATCGAGTTTAGTCCCTTAGTGAAACTCTGGTAATTTTATCCCTTCAGAGATAGAATTATTTTCTAGTGTTTTCCCACAGTGTGGTGAATGTAATTGTATGACATCCTTTATTCGAGTGTGACATACTTGAACACGCACATGATCGGAAATAAAGATCAAGATTACTTCATCATTGTAGCATTCACTTAGTTTAATTAATTATTTATTTAATTATTATTTACTACTTTTGTAGTTAAATCTCTCTCACCCTTAAACTCTTGTTAAAATGTGGAATGAGTATGACTTGATTACGAGCATTTAAGTGTGATTACTTGGTAACCCAGTAGTGTACCTAGGATCTACGCTTGGTAATTCCAGTGGTAGTCATGCATGAAGTCTAAGATGTGTATGGATAATCAAGGAATGGATGCTCATCACACTTAGGCTAGTTTAGATTCTCTTACCCTTTTTCTCCTAGCTTAGTTAATCTTATTTTCCATTACCTTCAGGAGTAGCATTAGGTTAGAACACATCATACACCTCACTCGTGACTAAACCATATGTGACAAAGATAATACTAGTCTAGGTGGGAAGACATCGAACTACAACCTAAGGCTAACAATCTAGGTGCCATAACTAGTTCATCTGCAGAGTTCGACTAGATCGCACGTGTAATGCTCATATTCGTATGGTTGAGTGTAGGGGTACCTCGCCACTCATCAACCTTGTACCATCTAATTTCGAAGCAAGTTTACATTTTGATGGTGCTTCAACTACATGAGGTGGTAGCACCACTGTAGTTCTTACATTACCCTCTAGGGAAATTCAACCCTTTGCATATCTTTTTACATTCCTTTGTACGAACAACATAGCTAAATAAGAAGGACTCCTTAAGGGCCTCTTAACAGCTCAAGAGCTAAAGATCCAACATTTGGTAGTCCGGGGTGATTCGTAATTAGTTGTCAACTAGATCATTAAACTCTATGCTTGTGAGGATTTACATTTGCAACCTTATTGCGATCTAGCTCAAAGTTTACTAGAATAGTTTACAATGTTAGACATTCAACATGTACCTTGCAATGAGAACAAAATAGCTGATGCATTAGCCACGTTATCATTGAATGTGCCAATGCACTTGCTTACAACTTTGCCTACATCAATAATAGAATGCATAGATCCTATTACTTAAGTGGCACACATTGCATCTATAAGTGCAATAGATATCCAAGAAAGGTATGCCAACATTGAAGCTTACCTTGAACATGGTGAACCCCCAGATGGCTTGACATCTGCTCAAAAGGATATAATTCAAAAGCAACCCTAGAAGTATGTCCTCATAGGAGATAACACCTTATGAAAACGCTCCTTTGATGGGATATTACTAAGTTGAATTTGTGGGGAAGAAGCACAAAAAATTGTTAACAAAGTCCATGAGGGACTATGTGGGGGACACATAGCCCCTAGGGCCATGGAAGCAAAAATTAGACCCCTAGGGTAGTATTGGCCTTGCATAGAATGAGATTGCCTTGCCAGAGTTAGGATGTGTGATGTATGTTAATGCTATGAAAATCTCATACACGTGTCATCCATTGAGTTACATCCTACACAGATCATGTGGCCATTCCAATGATGGGGACTAGACATCATAGGACCCATCACACCTAAGTCTTCCGTACGACATAGCTTCATCATCACCACAATCGAATACTTCACAAAGTGGGTGGAGGCTATTTTCCTGAGAAAGACTACATCTCAATAGGTTTTCCACTTTATCTTGGATAACATAGTAACAAGGTTTGGTCTTCCCATGACTATTGTGATAGACAACGGGCCACAATTTAGTAGCGTAGAAACCAAAACATTTTGCGACAACCTTGGCATCAAGCAATGTTTTTCATCACCATACTACCCACAAGCAAATGGTCAAGTAGAGGCAACAAACAAAGCCATTATCAACCTTCTCAAAAATATGCTCAGTAGTAGTAAGACGTGATGGCATGAGAAAATCCTCTATGTATTATGGGCTTCCCATATAACATGCCTAATAGCTATAGGTAAGACTCCATATTGTCTTGTTTATAGATCTGAAGAAATGTTACCTCTTGAATTATAGGTTCCATCACTTCAGATGATCCTTTGAAACATTGTAAATGAGACACTAAATAATGAGTCAAGGACCATTGATCTTAACTTCGTAGAGGAGAAGCACACCCGAACACTTGGTCACATCAAATGGTACTAGGACAAGCAATGGCAAAAGCATTACTACAACCTACATTAATGACCAATCAAAAAGGGGGACTTAGTACTCAAGGTTGTTTATGAAACTGTAAGCAAATTATTAACTAACTAGCAAGGCCCTTTCATAGTCACGAAAGCCTATGAGAATAGGGCCTTCAAACTGGCTAATATGGATGGCAATGAGTTTGCAAATCTAGTTAACCACTTGTACCTCAATCCATACTACACTTGATGCAAAGGACTACATCAAATACAAAGAAAGGTAAGTAGAACATCCGCTATGATGTAAAACTGGCATAGATAGTTCGCTATGACTATTAACTAGCACAGATAGTCTACTATGATTATAAACTAGCACAACACATCCTTGGGCTACGATGTAAAATTGGCACCCATAGCATGGTCCTCTACGACCTTAAACTGTCCATTAACCATCCGCTATGATGTTAAACTAGCACAACAGTTTGCTAGGACCTTAAACTAGCACATCATTATCTACTAGGAATTTAAACTAGCACATTTGATGATCTACCAAGACCTTCAACTAGGTTTGCAGTGCACACCTCCTAACTCACATCCAAGACCCTACGAATAAGCGAGCATGCACACTTTCAAATTTCTAGATAACATGGGGTGGGACACTGCAGTTCCAAAATGTAGTGCACATTTCTAAGGAAACATCCTCTGGAACACATGTAGCGTCACCACCCTTGGCATCTTGCTAATCTTTCAAAGATGTCATTTGAAATCTTGTTGACCTTCTGAAGCTACCGCTACCACAACCACTCATCTTGGCAGTAGCCTATAGGTAGGTCAACGCCACACTAGTTGTCAGCTCATCCTAGTAGTAGCTCTAGTTGTCAGCTCTAGTTTGTAGATAGGTCAAAGCCCCACATGGATGTAACACAACTCATCTTAGGGATGAAACACCTGTCTTGCAACAATAACAAGGTTGTCTGCAAGTGAAGATGGGTGTATAGCAAAGGAAAAAGCACAAAAAATGCAAAAGAGTAGAAAAGCTAAAAAAAAGGTGCATAAAAAAATGGCACAAAAGTTTCTTTACACTCACTTTGGCCATAAATCGACCATCTCTAAGCACTTTGATGAGAGGTCAAAGGCCAACAAAGAAATAAACCCATGTGTGCTGACTTCCTCATAAGCACTCTAACGAGGGATCATGCTATAGCAATAGCTTTTCAAAGCATTACATCTTACACTTATTTCTTCCCCGAATCTATTTCCTCAAATCCATCCCTTACCTCCTATCCTACATCACTCTCCCAGTACTCTCAAGCATAGTGAAGTGTCATCTGAGTGGAAACTGAAGAACGATGTTGGTGTCTGATTCTTCATGGTGTTTCATATTCTTTGTCGACGCCTCTCAGGTAGATCCTCTAGACGTCAACAAAGTGGGACCATTGAAACACCATAAAATTTTAGGGCTCTCATGATTCAGTAGTCCCAGGATTTGGGCAAGGGTCCCCACAAGCATGGTGTCACATTGGATCGTGCAGACAATACTCTCTATAGCACAGTCAACGAGGCACCCAACCGTAAGGCCATTTTGCATGAAAGAGGCACTAGGGGTAGACCGCACAGTCCATCAAATTTTCTATCTCATGGGATGATAGGCTGGCTACATCCTCTAGCTTGCCCAGATTGACACTTGACTCAATTGATGGTTTACCCAGGGACCATGCTAGGAGTTGTCGAAAGTGTTCAGGATGAACAAAACAGTTTGGCATGTTTTCTAGCTACGAGACCTGCTATGCTACACTATGCTACACAGTGTAGTAGGCCTTGGGGAGACTGATTGCATCCAAAAGATGCAGATTGACAACAATTCAGTCCTTCAGGATATTTTCCCTAGTTCATCCTTGATGCATGAGCATTGTGACATAGCAAAAATGTGGCAAATTTCATCAAAAATCCTCTTCACTTAAATGCTACGTTATGCTATGCTACATAACATAGCACAATGTAGCAGGGATGCACTCTGTCGATACATCTACTCAGATGGCTCTAATGGAGTTAGCACATTTTCCCATGCTTCAACCATTGAACAGGTTTTCTTTGCTAACATGCTAGGACATGATTAACATCTTGTGACAAAAATTCTGCAAGATTGAGACAAAGTCCAAGCCAAAATAGGTGCTACCCTGTGCTACGCTACATAGTGTAGTAAGGACAAAACATACCAAGGCCCTCTGCCAAGTGGTTCTAGTAAGAGGATTGCACTTGGCCATACTTCGACCTTCAAAATTACCTATCCCACGTAGCCCGTAGGCCTCAAGAAAAGTTTCTTGACAAAGAATTGTAGTTCAGATGAGGATGCATGTCATAATGGCTACTACACTATGCTATGGTACACAGTGTAGCAAGGACAAAAAGCACCAAAGTGTCCCAAGGATAAACTCAGTAGGTTCTAAGACCTTCCAGCATAAAAGACAGGGTTGTAGTTGCTTGCCTGGCTAGACCTCAAATAGGTATTCTTGGCTTTTAGGAAAGATTTCTTTCAAGACTAGTGGCTATGCTATGTTATGCGACATAGTGTAGCATAGCGTAGCGTGCAAGTGTTTATGCTACTCTAGTATGCTAGGTAGCATAAACAGTGTAACACCCACATGGAAGTCCCAAGATATCTTTGGTTATCTCCAAGACTTGTTGGCAATGGTTACTCTCATCCCAACACCTCTTCAATGGACAAGATTAGCAATTTTGCTTTATTTTGCACCCACATGATTGATCCCAAAGTTGTTCCTATGCTTGACCCTACCTACAAGAGCAAGGAAGACATAGTCCTAGAGCATAGGCTCCACTTTGCATTCATTGTTGGCATTTTTTGTAACCAACATGGCAGCTCACTAGTCTCTAGCACATGCAGCTTGAATAGTATGGTCACAACATAGCAGGTTTCACATTCAGCATTAGAAAGTAGCATGGCATAGTCACGTTTACACTTTGTG
The DNA here is from genome assembly GCA_015680685.1 of Gnetum montanum. Taxonomy (NCBI): domain Eukaryota; kingdom Viridiplantae; phylum Streptophyta; class Gnetopsida; order Gnetales; family Gnetaceae; genus Gnetum; species Gnetum montanum. The sequence goes on along the minus strand of MNCI01005122.1, from coordinate 1,673,347 downwards.
GGACCCAGGACATGTGGCATCCAAACCACATTTTTCTCCCACTCTTGGCCCTATAAATACCTAGGTGAATAATATTTAAAGGGTTGGCTTTTGGATTCATCTTTCTTGTGGTTGGCTTTTGAGTGCATCTAGCATTTTGGCTTCTTGGAAATTAGTTTTGACAAGCAGACTGACAAGCATAAGGACCCTGTTAGCAAGCTGTTGACAACAGTTCAAGGAGTTTTATTCATACTACTTCATTATAAGTTGTGCCTATCCACACTACCCTTCTATTGTGCATCTCCTTCAGTCAAGCAAAGATTAGATCACCCAGTATTGGGGTGGTGCACTTTCTCACCCAAACTTGCTTCATTTTTCTTTGTTATTTTTATGTTTTCCATTATTCTCAATCAGTTTACATTTGTCACTCATCGTTCAACATGCATACAACATCTTTAAAACCAACGTTTACAGAAGGTTATTGTACACTGATTAAGTTCCTGTCTAATCGACTAGACCATTAAGGGCACCCCCTTCATTTATTCTAGCATGGCCCTTGCACAGATCTGGGGTGAGGCTATGTGCCTCGTGACCTCTCAGTGTTCTAGCCATCAACATTTTTGGTCGCTACAATCATCAACATGATATGAAAAAAATTTCAAATCATCAACATGATATGAAAAATGAAGGTGAAGAAACTAACACCATTTAGAACATGATCATATCAAGAAATTTTTGAAAGAAATTTTATAAATTTTTACTGTTTATTTGCTGTCTTTAGTCTATTTTTGTAATGATGTATATCACTTAAATTTTCTTATCAATTGACACATACAATTTGGTAATCTAATGTCTATTTATCAATCAACATTATCCAAGAAATTTTTTAATCAAAATATTTATAGATAATGAAGAATAAAACATATATATATAGGTTCTATGTTGACATGCAATCTTTCCTATGTTGACATGGCTTCATTAACTCATTAATTATCTTTGGCTATAAATACATGTTTAACATTGATATTTATGATACTATTTAGTAAGTAGTATAGTGAAGCTTTTGTAGTTTTATTCTATCAATTTTTTATTAGTCACCAAGTACCTAGAACATGGAATTGAGTTTGTTTTTTGATGCCTTATTTTCATGGATGTACCTAATTGCTTCCATGAACAAAAATAAGATTGAGATTACGTTTCTCCCATTATTTCACTTTAACTTAGCTTATATTTACTTTAAATGCATTTCATTTCCATGTAATTTTACCATTGTTATTTAGCATAATATTTATAATTTTATGCATATTAACTATGATGTTAGCTTGGTAATCATAGTAGCTAGTCACTTGGTACACCTAGCTATAAGTTAACTTAGTAATCCAAGTAACTAATACATAAATCTAGGAATGCACTAGTGGGTTATAGAATGAACACTCATTACCTTAGGTTAGAATAGGATTTTTCACATGCTTAATTAATCAATAAATTTACTTTTTTAGCAATTTTTATATGATTAGTAATCATGACCAATACAATATATGTAATCATGCACTTTAGCTATGCTTAACTACATGAATTAAAGGTCACTACAAGTATAGTTGGCAAGAAAATGGCTTGTGATCACCTACCTAGGCTAAGTGTTACTATTAGTCTATCTATAGATTATGACACACTTTACCATGATGCTTCTATATTATATGATTGAGTATTAAGCATACTTGCGACTCATGAGATTTATGTTAGCTCATTTTAATAAATTATGATAAAATATAGGTAGTTTAGGATAAATGCTTAAAACAATTTATTGTAAAAATAATCATGTAAGACCTTGCAACTTTATGCAATAGTCTATGCATACAACATGATTGAAATTTAAGTATATGTTATTTACTCTTAGTTAAATAAATCACTAAAAGTTTTTAGCAATAATGTTAGAGAAGATATATAAGTTTTTTTAAAATTATTTTGATGAAAATGATCATGCAACAATTTGCATCACATGTTCTACTTTTGAATTATTACTTTCATTCTTGTCTCATAATTTTTGATAAAATCATGATATACTAAGAAACCAATTTGACTTCATTTTTTTTTCATAATTTTATAAAGTGCAAAATAATATTAAGTTTTTAAATTATAATATTTACATAAAAGAGCATCTACGATTTTCATTCCTTAATAAATAAAAAAAATCCTTGAGATCTATATTTTAAATTATAGTAGAAAATTTTTACTTATGTTCATTGAGATTCCTTGGATCTATCGAATTGGTTTTAGAATCCCCTTTACAATTTTTTTTTTTAAATTTAGAATTTAGTATTGTATAGTGAAATCAAACTTATGACCTTAGATTACTAGGCTAAGACTCTTATCACTAAGTTGACACCTCATTATAAACATATATGATGGATTTATATTTAAGGTACCAAAATTATAAAGAGAGAGAGAGATATATATATATATATATATATAACAATTATTATGGGATTCCAACACCATCCAAAAGATATAGACCCATGATGTAATTATTTCATGATCCAAGATGTCTTAGTGGATGTAAGTAAAAATTTCAGTTTTAGTTTTAGTAATTATTACTTGTCCTCAATTATGAAATGAAGCTTTATTATGTCTAAAGACTCATAGGATCTATCAAATAGATATTACATTTTCATAAAAAATAAAGATAGAATCTCCAGATTGACTAAGCACTAATGGGGATATCAAACTTGAATCATATAGACTTTTTTCTATAACATATAATGTTATCTCAAATGGGTAGTCACAACATAAGAAAGAAATACAAGTAACTCATGTTCAAGAACTTTTGATCTACATGACCTACAAATGTGCTCTTCTTGAGGGAGTTGAATCCATCTTCCATTTTCAATTTTAAGATAATGAGAACTTAAGTGAAGCTTACTAATGAATCATGTTTTTCATCTACTTCGATGTCAAGTATTCAATATCGGAGCCTTGATGTTGGGTATTCGATGTCAAAGTTTGGATGCAACATCAGGTATTCGATGTCATAGGATATATGCTAGCCTATAAATATAGCACTTGGGCTCATGATGTTGAGCAATTTTTGCATTATTTTTTCATAGTTTTGTCAATAGAGTAGTTGAACTCTTCCAGTTTTATTTCGTAATCTTACAGAACAATCAGTGAGTGCCCATAGTGTGGATCTGAGTTAGTTGTACGAAGTCTTATTTAAGTGGCAATGTACCTAGACATATTCGATGAATGGTAATAAGATTGAGATTGACTCTTATTCATTACAACACTTTGACTTAGATTAGATTTACTTTCCATGCAATTTACTTTTCATGTACTTAGCTAATATTTACATTTTCTTGCATGTTAATTAATTAAGCACATAAGTACGACCTCTTTGAGCATGTGTATGTCTCTTGGTAATCCTAGCAACGCTTGACGTCTAGTAACCCAGTAGCATTATATGTGTTTAGGATGTCCATGGGAAGTGGGATTAGATACTTATGTTAGGGTAGTTGATTATTAATTAGAAATTAGATTAGTTTAATTGATTATAAATTGAGTTTAACCTATTGTTAATAATAGAATAATAAAATATAAAATAATAAAAATCATATGCCTTACTCTAGACTAAACCATACATGACAAAGCTACCATTAGAACCAAGTGGGAAGATAATGAATTACAATCAAGACATAGCGATCTAGATGCCACAACTAGTTCCATCCACATAATTTGATTGGATTGTGTGTGAACACTTGTGATTCATATGGTTGGGCATAGGGGTACCTCATCGCTCATCATTAGAGCCATTGTTGAGGATGGTGCTAGTTATCTAGATTATTTATATTATACAAGATCATTGTAAAAATATTAATGATATATCTTTGTGAAAATATTTACTCACACACATCATAAATCAAGAACAATGTCTCTCTTGCACAGAAGTGACTATGCATTGTATAGCAAATAGATTCATTGAAGGAATAATGAGATATACGAAGAAGAAAATTGGAGTGATCAACCGTACGTAGGGATTTCTTATGACCATGACCACCCTAATGACACTCAAAGACTACACTCACCTAAGGTAGAAAATTTTGGAGGAGATGACGTAAGTCCTGAACTAGGGAAGGCCTCAAGACCTAAGACCTTCTCAAAAACCAGAAATGATAAATCAAGGAACCTCAAAGAACACCATAGAAGCCATGGCAATTCTTCCAGTTCCTCATCTTCCTCTTCCTCTTTATTGTCTAGTTCTGATGAAGATGAATATAGGTATAGAGATAGATCTCCATTAAAGGATTGAATTAAAAATTGGAATCAAACCCATAGGAAAGGTCAAAGACAACATCATCATGATCAAATGAATATAGATAGAAATTTCCATCATAACCTGTTTGATGACAATGAACCCTTGTTGGCCACTAAGAGCCTAATGCATATCATAGAGGTAGTTAAGATATCTTACAGGAATCAAAAAAGGAGTCACCTACCTAAGCTTGACATGAATAATATTCCTAAATTTATAGGAGGTTATGTTTTAGATCTGCAACATCATTTACAAGCCTTCCATGATGCTTGTGCTTTCTACAACATTGAAAGTGGGTGGAAAAATCTTAAGCTATTTCCTATGATACTAATTGATAGATGAAAAATGTGGTATAGATCATTGAGATCAAATTCAATTTGAAGATGGTCTACAATGTTGGAACTTTTCAATGAGAAATACCAAACCTATGCAAGAGTGTCCAACTTAAGGAGACAGATCCAAGCGTGGAAGCAAATATAACATGAACCCTTGGACATGGCCTTAGATAGCTATTATGCCTTACTAAATAGATTCCTAGGCCATGGTTTCTCTAAGAAGAGGTAACTTTTCCACATCATATATTGGCTTCATAACAAAACATGAGAAATTCTTGGGATGTATGCCCCAGGGAAATTATATAAGATCCAAGCCCATCAGATCAAAGAGCTAATTGATTGTATGAAAAAAGAATAAGGAGAGATATGAAAATGGAATAATGTTAAGAAATATCAATGGGATCCAAATATTTAATAGAAGGAGGTCTAGATTTATGGTAAGGAGAACAAAACCACTCTTGATACAGTGATTCTACAACAAACCTTACTAATTGAAGCAAATTTTAATAGGATTTCTAAATGGATATGTGAAAACATTACAACTCTCATTGAGATGGTTAAGGAGAGGATCATGCAAAATAAGTGAGGCAATCACAATAAACAAAGGATACAAAACCAAGAAATAGCTAGGAACACTTTTCGACAAACAGGAAAAATGGCTAAAGAAAGTGAGGCTATAGAATTAACTATAAATGAAGATAATGGATGTGACATCTACATATATGACCATTTGAAGGGCCATTTTCTAGTCTTATTACATCTATGAGAGTATTGGATAGATGCCTTAAATCCAAATTTTGTGCAAAAGCACATGCCCAGGAGATTTTCTCTCCCACAAGGTAATTATAGACAATTCCACAACCGATTGTGCCATGCTAGAGGGACTTAATTCCAGCCTCAACATGGTCATCAACCATAGTGGCAACAACCATAGTAGTGGGGGAAGCCACCACCAAATCAACCATATCTACTAAAACTACATGGATATTATGTTCAGCATCCTATTTCTCCAACCACTTCTACATCCTCTACTTCAAATCCTCACTACCACTCTTCCAAGTACCATCAATCCATGAAGTCCCCTAAAGGATCATCACCTCGCACCTTCTTCCATCCATCTTATCCTCATTATTCTCAAACTCCACCTCATTATACACCATTTCCAGCAACATAAGAGGGTTTAGCATCATAATATCAACAAATGAATGCCGCTTGTGCTGCACATGTGCATAGACATGTTGACACTAGTGGGTCTCAACTGCAACATCGAAAACGTCCCTTATGGAGGAAAGTTCATAAGCTAAAGTAAATCATGAATGGACCCCCCACATCATCCAAGCTAGCACAATGCCAATCTGGTGCACCACCTTCTTTGTCTCAACCAACATCCTCTAATCATACAAAAGGGTCGCCATTCACAATACTCCTATCCCAAACCCAACCTATGAATCTACAAGTGTGGGGAGACAAATCAATCCATGCATACCATATCATGATCAAGGGTGAAATCATGGGCCAGCCATTGATAATGTTAGCACACCTCATAACTTGAGCCACCACCCATATAATAATCAAGTGTATGATCAACAATTTTTCTACCTAGCCACCACACCACCAAAAAACACCCAATGGCTAGGGCATGAATGGTTACCAGTCTTTTAGAAATGCATAGATCCTACTTATCCATTTATTAATCCTTGTCACAACCAAATATTTAGTTATGGGGGTTACCACCCATTCTAATCTTCAAGATTCTTTAGTGTTTTTCATCTTTTTTTTTACAATTTTTTGTCATTTTCACATTTCTTGATTTAAATTTTCCTATTTTTTCAATTTTTCTAGTTGTTTTTATTTTCTTTTGTAATATCACTTGTGAATAAAATGATCATGTTGTCCATTGAGATGAGGTTTTCTCTATGTTGTCAAGTCATAAGGGATTGATTATTCAGACATTGGGATCATGACATCCATCCACCCATCCCATTAATAAAAGGTGCTTGCCTTGGTCATAATGGTAATCTTTTCCATCATCCAAACTAAAAATAACTTCATAATCACTGTGTCTATATAGAAGAGCAGAACCAAGGTAGAATGTGAAGGGTGTAACATTAAGAGGATTTGTGGATTCTCTTTACCCACTTCCATATGTCCTATCATGTTTTTGAGGTTGTAACCATATCCTTGTAGATCTAACAAAAATAATGGGAGTAAGAGTAACTTCAAACAACATTAAATAAACTTTTGTAGGTTCCACTAGAAAGACATGTATCCATGCCTGAAGGTTGGTAGCTTCTTAGAAGTGAATAATAAATAAATAAATACACACACACACATTAATAAATGTGTGTGCCATCAAAAAGCTCCTTCCTTGGAAAAAATGCCAAGTGATGTTACTCCTCGTGGCTATGATAGTCTTATGGTTGTCCACTGACATGATGAAATGATGCAATGTCACTATAATGTGGTTTGGACTTGGTTCAAATCTTGGAAAGGAGGACACATGGTTATTTAACCATTAATAACATACAAGGTTTCATTGTGCCCATGGTAAGACACCTCTTGTCCCAATTTCTGCAATCCTTTCTGCAGTCCATCTCATCTTGTTATCCAGATGATCATAATCTATGGTTTTGTGTAACATAGGGATATTATCTCAATTTGGTGGTTTTAACATGTGTTTTTTTTTCATAGGTATGCATTTCATTGAATCTCTTTAGTACCTATAGACATTTTTAGGTGTGGTTACACAAGGGCATTATAGGCTAGAGCTTGCTTTGCGGAGGATTCACTTGTGTAACTTTTGTGACTCATACTTGTTTAGCATAGCCACATCATTTTTCATCTTTCAAGCACTCAAATTGTTGGATTTTATAATTTTTATTTCCATGTAATTGATCTATCCACAACATTGGTTTTAACACTTTTTTCTTGCTCATTCTAGTACTTTTCATGTTGACGACTCCACCTTATCACACTTTCAATGCCTCAAATTGATTTTTCACTTACCCTAGAATGATGGACTTAACTTCAAACCTTCCAACCAACCATAGAGCTTTAGTTTTCATGATTAGATTCCCCATTTAGTGAAAAATTTTGGACCTCGATGTCGTGTACCTAACATTGAGTCTAACGTGACATTGTGTACTTGATGTTGGGTCACATAAAGCCTATAAATACAATCCCCATGGTACTCAAAATTCATTTTCATCATTTGCTACTAGGGGAGTTGTTCAATTTTTTTCTCATGAATCAAAGCTCTGTGCATTAATCTTTCATTTGCTAGTGCTCTAATTTTTGTGCCATTTCAACCCTTCTGAACCTAGAGTGTTCAACTTAGTCATGGATTGGTGGGGGTGGTGCGGTGGTTGGGGAGGGGGGGAAAGGTGGGGTGGTGGGGGGAGGATGCTTGTGTGTGAAAATTATCCCAAGTTGCTAAAACTTTCTATGGCCTAGAAGATATAATATGAACAACTTTAGGATTTATAATGAAAAAAGCACTCACATTAATGCTAGAAATTCAATTTTTCCAAACCATGGGTGCCACATATAAGGAAAAAGAAGCCAAGTGCAAAGGTTTGTAAAAGGATAGACACTTTTTGGAGATTTTTCATGAAAATGTTTCTAACTTTATGATCATATGCATTATGAACTTAATGAACTAAGGTTATGAGTAAGGTCTAAACCAATTTATGATGAAAAATATAACCTTAGTAACACTTGACCTTTGCTTGATTGTAAATGGCCCAAAAAAGAGGTACTCAAGGTGAACCCTCATAAAGGGCTGCTAAGTGTCCATGAGGTGGCTAAGGCCAACAAGGCAAACATGTAGAACATGCAAAGTAGAGAGCCCAATCTTTCAGCATTCACCAAGAGGCTCCTGCTATTGGATAGTTAGCCTAAGGGGAGGCTATAGAACCACAAGCTACTGAGCAGGGACAACATATCATGTTGCCTTTCGATTGCCTTGCTACTACATTAGAAAATTCAACATTGGCTTTGGTCATCGTGCAAATGAACTTTGGCCAATTCATGGAGTTTTCTCTAGAAGCGGTTTGGACACAACTCAAGGCATCCCCATTATGGCCCATTTTGTTAGACAATGGCAAATGGTACCTGGGTGAAACTTATCAGTTTTGGCACAATAAAGATGAGGGAACTACCGTTAACATTTGTGGAGTAAATTTCTCTTATTCAATCAAAGAAATTTCTACAACTCTTAATCTACCAAATGAAGGGGCTAAGGTAGCCCATCTGTTAACTAGATCCAACCCCAAGACCAAGAAACTATGGTTGAGACAGGAGTCCAATAAGGAGGATAAAAAATACAATGAAATGACTCTGGAGGAGAGAACATATTTCAATATTGGGACTTACCACCTATTTTCCACAAAAGGGCTCAATTTAATTTCAACTTATGTAGCCAAGGGAAGTGCCATATTAATGGGTAAATTTGTGGCCAATTTTCCCCAATCTTACTTCACTGAAATTCAATGGAAATTTGAAGAATCGAATGCAAGGAAACCAACACTTCCATTCCATTGCCTAATCAAAAGGCTATGCAAGTGTGCTAGGATCCTGGAATATACTAATGATATCCCTAGGAAGGCTTAGAACACCTCCTTTACTAAAGTTCTAAAACCTGCAACATCAAGAAAGGATCTTGGTGAAGAATAAGAAGCAGAGAAGGAGGCAAAGGAACAAGAAAAAACACAAAATGAGCTTGAGTAGTGCCCAAAGACACAAGCTCCACCATCACTGACATTGTAAGATTATTGACCCTTGATGAGCCATTTACAAAAGATCACTAAAGTTGTCAGCTGGGGAAGTAGGGATGAGTCCAACTTCTTTTGAGTCATGGATGATGCCGTATGATCCATAGTGTCAGCTAACCTGACATGGGGGGGAGATCTCACTATAGTCAGGAGGAGAAGGATCCCAATGGTCATGATAGATGTCTAGGAATGCCACATCCTTTCAAGTAATGCTTAAAACTGGAGAAGGTTCCATAATTGTGGTATTGCAACATGAGGATGCAGTAGGTGTAACAAAAGTAATCATAGATCATATTAAGGAATCATTCAATATGCTTGTTGTGCCTTTAGTAGATCTAATATGAACTAGAGATGCAAAAATGTTGGTTGGGACTTTAATGACTCCTGCAGTGCATGATGATATTTTGGATCAACTGTTGCAAATAGGGCAAGTGATGAATACTTTGTTTGAGATCCCTAGTGATGTCACTACAGCATAGTCAGAACTCATCACCACAATAGGAAAGTTGTTCATGGTTGAAGTTAGGGAAGAGTATGCAGAAGTAGAAGTACAAAGGCTAGAATAAGAGTTGGCTACTTTGAGAGCTGAATGATGGGATCCTACTCATTTTGTTAAACTTGATTAGCTTGAACAATTTAGGATGGAGCAATTGACTCAAGTAATGAGCGAGAACATAGCTATTGAACAAGAAAAAGAGAAGGTAGTTTGGAATGCCTTTATTATTGATGTGCAAACTCACATGTACAAAAAGGCATTGACTATCGCACAAGAAGAAAACAAGCAACTCACATGGAGAACTCAAGTTTGATCATAATGGAGAAGCAAAAGAATATATTAGAAGAAAGTGTTCACCAGTGAAGAAAATAATTGGTGAGGGTCAACTAGGATATTAGTAGATTATCCAAGGAGAATAGAACCCTCTCAATGGAGGAGGTTTGTGCTATCTATTAGAAGTTAGCAATTGAAATTAGTGCATGGAAGAATGAGGCCAAGAAGAATGAGAAGTTGAAAGAGCACTTCCATGACCAAGTATGAATGTACATGTAGATAAATTAAAAATAAATCCAAATGGCTAAAGCCCACATTAGCTTCCTATTACCACAAAATCTTAAGTGGTAGCCAATCCTGGATAGTTATGCCTTGGTTCACCAAGCGGAAGTCAAGAATAAAGACCTTTAGATAGAAGATTTGAAAGAATACATGGTGTTAGCCAACCTCAAATATGCCAACCTCACCATGTTGATAGTAGGTCGACCTCAGAATGAGCTAGAAAAATAGGTAGCAAGCACTTATGCATTATATGAAAAAGATTTTTCAAATCAGAAAGATGCTTTGTAGAAGCTATAAATGGAAAACTTAAAATTGGAAGTGGTCAAAGCTAGATACTAGAGACAAAAGGATGTAGCCTCAAACCTAGCTCAAATATTGATAGACTATCATGAACTTAGAGACAAAGCTAGGGCCCTCGAGGAAGAATGACGGTAGCTGGTGGCTTGGTACATGAAGGAAAATTAGATGTTTCCACAAATACCATGTCCTTGGGATGTATTGATGCTAGCACACATCAATTCAATAGCCTAGACAATACACAACCCAAGGATAGAGAAGAAGAAGTTGCAGGCATTGCTCAATTGCTACAAATTTCAATAGCCTAGTGGAAAAGGGAAGAAACTGATGGAAGCCACCACCTTAGGAGACCACATGAGCTTTCCAATTTTTTTTTTTGTTTTATAATAATGTGTCCCATTTTTGTACTACACCATTGTGGCATGCAAAGAGTTAATTATTTTTTCTCATTGTTTAAGTCAGTTAATAATCCCATACCTGCTCAATATTTTGTAAAGAACTTGTTCCTCCTCTTCTTCACTTGAGGACAAGTTTTCATTCAGTCATAGGGGTATGAAGAATCACATTTTTCATCTACTTTGACATCAGAGCCTTGACATTGGGTATCTGATGTTGAAGCTTGATGTAATGTTGGATATCCAATGTCATGATATATACGCTAGCCTATAAATATAGCACTTGGGCTCACGAATTTGAGTAAGTTTTGCATTATTTTTTCATAGTTTTGTCAATAGAGTAGCTAAAATCTTGTCATTTTATTCTGTAATCTTACAAAATGGTCAGTGAGTGCTCACAGAATGGATTTGAGTTAGTTGTACAAAGTCTTATTTGACTGGCAATGTACTTGGACATATTTCATGAGTGGAAATAAGATTGAGATTGATTCTTATTTATTGTTGCACTTTGACTTAGATTAGATTTACTTTCCATGCAATTTAATTTTCAGTTAATATTTACATTTTCATGCATGTTAATCAATTTAACACATAAGTATAATTGCTTCAAGCATGCATATGACTCTTGGTAATCCCAGCAATGCTTAATGTTTGGTAATCTAGCAACGCTATATGTGTTTAGGATGTGCATAGGAAGTGGTATCAAATACTTATGTTAGGGTAGCTGATTATTAATTAGAAATTAGATTAGTTGAATTGATTATAAAATGAGTTTTAACCTATTGTTAATTTTAGAATAATAAAATATAAAATAATAAAAATCATATGTCTCACTTTACACTAAACCATACATGACAAAGCTACCACTAGTCTACATGGGAAGACAACAAATTGCAATCAAGGCATAGCAATCTAGATGCCACAACTAGTCCCATCCATGGAACTCGACTGAATTGTGTGTGAAGACTTGTGATTCGTATGGTTGGGCATAGGGGTACCTCACCATTCATCACTTACTAATAGCATTTTGATACTTTATGAGGATACTGATTGAGAGATAGTTAACATCTACATCTAGTTTATTATATCTAATATGGTGTAAATAAAATAACCTCTTGCCTTCCACATTAAATCATATTTGTGTTAAAACCTTCTGCTTGACTAGTTGATGACTATGCTTAGGATTTTGCTACATGTCCTCCTAAGAGATATTCCATTTTCTCAATTACATCCCCTAAAAATACCAACCATGGTCTCATGAATTCTCAAGAATTACTTGAGATAATTTTTCTTACCTTGAGATATGTAAGTTATGAGTGTATGTAATGAATTGACACAAGGCTTATACTTCTAAAGGTAATAAATCACATTCACATAATAACATTGAGTAAGGTATTTGCATCTTCAACTTTAACTCATTAGTAATAGTCTTTTAATATCTTTCTAAAGTTTAACACTAAGTCTAGGTACCCAAACAACACATCCATATAATATAGTAGGATAGATGATAGTCTAAAAAATTTGTTTTATGATCTTTCAAGCCTAGCATACTAAATTTTTGCACTTATTTTTAAAAGCATATAGAGCCTTGAAACCTCAATATATTTTCTTTGATGCACTTCCCCCACATATAATTGTTCATATAAATGAGACCCAAATATTCAAAGGAATCTACTATTTGAAAATTTATTAAAATTATGCTAAGGAAGGTAGTGTTGGATTCCAAAAATAAAATTTATAATAAGTAAGAAATTTAGAGTACATCACATGTTTACAATTGAGTATAAAAATCAAAAAATAGTGTAAAAATTAAAAGAAATTTTTTTGAATTTTTGGGATGTATACTCAAGTTTACTATTTTACAATTGATGCATTGAAAAACAAAAAGAGGAAAAATAATTATTAATAAAGAGGATGGTCCTAGTCCTAAAAACATTTATATTATTTTCAATATCTATGCTTAATCTTAAAATAGAAAACATGATTTAAGGTAGCAATAAAAAGCTTTGATGAAATACCAACTTTTATAGGAAAGGAAGATTCAATAGAACGTGATGGAACATATTGTCCATCACAATTGATCTTATGTATCAAATTATTTCTATTAGCTATAGCACACATGTTAATATAATTTTTATTATTTGATTTAATATTATTTTTGTTAGAGAATAAAAAAACTTGCATTTCAAACTATCTTATATGATAAATCTCATGCTAATCTTATATGGAACATCTTTGTATGAATTTTTCCATTCTAAATTATATTGATATACTTTAACAAATAATAAATTATAAATAAAAAAATTTATCATAATATTAGTCAAGGTTTTATCATCATTAAAGATTATATAAATATTTTTAAGTTGAAAAATACAAAAACTATAAAAAAATATTTCTACACATTCAAGTTTTTTGAAAACTTATGTAGTTGATCCCATTTTACTAGCACAAGGCTAGGATGTGATAATTATTTAATTTGATCATTTTTAAAGGTGAAAGGATGTTAAAACTAAAAATATTCATCATCATCATCATCATTTTAGCCTTATCCTAACAAACTGGGATCATCCATGTGAGTTATTTTTCTTCATTCACCTTTATGAAGAGCTAGAGACTTGTTTATTTGTAGTTTCTTCAAATCATCTTCTATCATTTTTTTTCTATGTGTTCATTAGTCTTTCTTTTGATGGCTTTTCTGGAATAGTGATGTAGTAATCTTTATTTATAGGCTCATTGTCTGATCTTCTTTGCATATGTTCAAACCATCTAAATTGCCATTCTTGTAGGTTATCTAAAATAGAAGCTACTCTAAGTCTTCATTTGATATCTATGTTATGTAGTTTATCTCTACTAGTAACATTCAAAATCCATTAGAGCATTCATGTTTCTGTCACACTGATTTATTATTCATTCTTCTTTGGGACTCTCCAACATTTAACGCCATATAAGATAGTGGGCATAATTGCTATCCTGTAAAATTTTCCCTTTAATTTTATTGGTATTATTTTATCATATAGAACATCACTATCTTTTCTCCGTCATCCTACCTCAATTCTATTTTTGATATCTTTATCAATTTCACCATTGGATTGGATGATTGATACTAGGTAGCAAAAATATTTGTAGTGAGGGACATTTTTGTCTTGAATTTTCACTTATATTTCATCACCATTTATGCTATTATTAAAATTTCGTTTAATAGATTCTATTTTGCTTCTACTAATTTTTAAACCTTTTGATTTTAGAACATGCTCCACTTCTACATTTAGCAACAATATTTTCTTGAGGTGTATCCATTGATATAATATCCTTTGTAAATAACACACACAAAGGGATTTCATCTTGTATTTCCTTTGTTAGTTTATCCATAATAATGGAAAATATGTATGGGCTAAGTGAAGGTCCTTGATGTAGACATATTATTACTGGAAAATCATATGTTTTTCTATAAGTTGTTCTAATTTTAGTGGTAGCTTCTTTATACATGTCTTCAATCACTTTAATATATTTATCATGGATTTTTTTTCCTACAAAAGGCCCATCAAATAGTATCTCTAGTCACTCTGTCATATGCTTTTTCCAAGACAATGAAGATCATATGTATATTTTTCTATGTTTTGTGAATTTTTCATCAATTGTGATATAAAAGAATAGCCTCTATAGTACATCTTCCTAGCATAAATCTAAATTTATTTTTTGATGTTGTTGATTCAAGTTTGAGATGTTGCTCTATGACTTTCTTTCAAAGCTTCATAGTATAGATCATTAGTTTGATCCTTCTATAGTTTGCACAATTTTATATGTCTTTTTTATTTTTTAAAATTGGAACAATAAAATTTTTATTTAATTATTAGGCATTTCTTCATCCTTTAAAATTTTGTTAAATAATTATGTCAGCCAAGAAACTCTTGTATTTCCCAATGCTTTCCAAGCTTCTATAGGAAATTTATTTGGTCTAACAGCTCCATTTTTCATCTTTGACAAAGCTATCTTCACCTCAGAGAAGTAAAGGTTATTAATGAAACCAAAATTTGGTTCTTCTTCTTAGATGTATTCTCATGGGAATTATTTATTTAATAATTCTTGAAAATAAATTTTTCATGTATCCAAAATTTCATTATCTTTTACCAAAATTCTTTCATCTGCTTCTTTGATGCATTTACCATGATTAATATCCTTACATTGCTTGTTCTTAAATTTTGCTAATTTATAAATATATTTTTCTCCTTCCTTTGTTCATAATTTCTGATAAAAGCTATATAAGACCCTATGTTTGGCTTTGGATACTACTATGATTGCCTCTTACTTTTCCATTTTGTATATCAGCTTGTTTACTTGGCTATTGCTTTGCTACGATTTCTTAAAGCATTTTTTTTATTATGTATGACATGTTGCATTTCATGACTCCATCACCATCTCTTCTTTGGCATGTATTTTTTGTCTTTTGTTTCACCCAAAATATTCTTTCCAATTATCTAAATGCAACTTTCCATCTATCCCAAAATTAAATTTATAGAGAAATCCCAATTCTTTGTGCCTTGGTGAAGCAATTTTTTTCTAAATAAGGTGATGTTTTATTTTCTCAAATTTCACTATTTTATGCATTTAGTCCCTTTTCTCATGCTACCTTTAAAGCTTTGTATAGCTAAATCTATGACCATTAGTTGATGATGAGTTACAAGACACTCTATAGGTATGAGCTTGCAATCTTTACACATGGCCTAGTCTCTTTTACATAGCAAGAAATAATTAATTTGTATCTTATTCATATCACTCTTGTATGTAATTAAATGTTCCATTCTCTTCTTGAAATAAGTATTTGCAATTACAAGGTCATAGGCTCTTGCAAATTGAAGTAATATTATTAATTATATTAAAAAAATATTTGGAGTACATCATGTGCTCAACACTAAGATGAAAACTTTAAAAAATATAGAAAGAAAAAGCTTTAAATTTTGGGTATATTTACTTGAGTGTACATCCTTATAAAAAATATTAAAAAATCAATAGAATAAAATTAATTATTAATGGGAAGAACGGTCCCATCCTAATAACATTTACATTACTTTTAATATCCATGCTTAAACTTAAAATAGCAAAAGGATTTAATATTTTTATAATGGTATTTATTCTAGAAACTTTTCCATTCATTTAGTTTGGTAAATTGTAGGCTTTGAAACTCAAAAAATTTGATTATAGGTACCCCTAGGACATATAGCTCGTATGATACTTTAGAAATATATTCTTTTTTGATGGGTAAGGGGAGGAGAAGGGAAGTGTTAAAACCTAAAACAATTTGGCTATAGGTACAATTGAAGATATTAAGATAACATAAACTAATGCCTTAGGTGTGGATTTTGAAACTCAAAAAATAGTTTAACTATTAGTACATCCTAGGACATAGCTAACAGAATACTTTAGAATAACTAAAGAGGAATATAATGGTGTCAAATTAGCATAGCCCTTAAGGATGAACCTGTGACTTACACGTTCTAAACCAGATGCTCTAATTAATTAAGTAATGCCTCTCTAGCCAATGTCTTGAATATGAATTAAACTAGTAACTTATTGCCTAATAATCCTTATGAGCTACCTACTTGAGGCACTTATCATTGACTTTAGAAGTATCTTTGTATTCAGATATGATCATCTTGTAAACTATAATATTGGCTATATGTCTTGGTGTATACTTATAGTCAAAGTATTTTGAGTTTTAATATCATTTCCCTTCCCTCATAAAAAAAACACCTCTTATTATTTTCCAAATTTATTAATGGTAATAAGGGAAGGTATATCAAAATAATAAGGTTTTAGCCTAGTTGTAATACTCTTACTCTAGAAGCTCTAAGTTATGAGTGCTTAAGACACATGGTTAAATTCCATTACAAGTTTATATCTTAGCATTGCCTACAAAAATCAAACTCGTAACTTAGACCTTCCAAATTAAAATTCTTATCCATAGGCTAATACTTCATTGTTATGATAGTTCAACTTGTAAGCTTCTTTCTTTGTATGCAATAGGATTTAAATGTAAGATAGTTGTACTTAATGCATTGTTATGTTTTATTCCTTTTCTTTTCTATTCTTTTAGAGGAGAATAGAAGTTATAAAAGTATGAGTTCAATTCTACTAAGAAATGCTAAGTTATAATGTTCTAATTCAATTATATGTCATATGGAGTACATATTATTAAAAAATAGTTTTAGGGGTGGTATTAGAACCTAAAATAATTGAAACATAGGTATACTCCAAGATTTATAGAAGTTTATAACTTAGTGATACCTAGTGGAATTGAACTTGTAACCTAGGCTAACACCTTATTATTTAAAAAAATAGGTTTAGACTCCAACAAGCCCATCAAGATAATATTTTTGTATAAGTTAGATAGAACATGAAGATACCTTAGGAGTTTTCTTTTAGGAGATAAGGGGTGAGATATTGGAACTAGAACTAGATTACTATGTATACCACCAAGACATATAGTTAACATAAACTTTCATAATACTTTTGTTAAGCATTCTGATGTATTAGATAAGCATATTTTTTGGAATTAAACTTATGACTTACAAACCACAAGTTGTATACTCTAACCAATTGAACAATGCCTTGTTTACAAAGGTGCCATAAGTTTAATCCAAACTTGAAATCTTTTTACTTGTAAAAACATGTTAGAAAATGATATAACCAACTAAGCTCCCTCTCATTAATAACACTTTTGGAAGCATGGATATTAAAATTAATTTAATATTTTATTAAGCTTAATACTTAGAATCATAAATGTAATATCATTTTTTAGAAAATAGAATATTCAAATATTTCTTATCTAAAGAAATTCTAGATATTTCACCTTGTCCATTCCAAATTATAGTCCAAGGTTCTAATGTTTAGTTAGAGATTAATTAGTTGATTAATCTTTTGTAGCCTTGATTTAGATTTATGAGTGATAGAGGCTCTAGTTAAAGTAGTCTTATTTAGCACATTTCTATACAAGGGAGCTCTTCATTTTAATTCTAGCTGTCATTTGCTCTATTTGATTCTTTCTTCATTATACTTATACTATTAATTACAGTTTGTCATTAGTAAGAAATGAATTCTCAAAGGGTACTTCTTTCTTTTGTTATTAGCATGATTGTAAGGATGAAATTTTGAATAGGTATCCCCAAATCCATGAAGTCTCTCCTTTCTTGTTATTTCTATTTGTTCCATCAAATGCTACTTATGTATTTTTTACCTTTTCTATTTGGTTTGTTAGATACTACATGTGTATTTGATGCTCTATTTTCATTAATTAAAGTTTTTTTCGAGGTTTTATGTCACCCATTTATAATATTATTATGTTTTACTTAAGTTAAGTACACATTTTGAATGCATTAAATAAATAAGAATTTGTAGAAAAGAGGTTGCAAGTTTGAGTTACACTTAAGTTATTAGTATATTTCTCTATAGTTCTTCTAATGTATCATGTTGGCTATATGTCTTAGAATGTACCTATAGCTAAATTATTTCAATTTTGATCCTTCCCCCCAATGCACCCCACCCTCACCCCTAACGTACTAAGTTTAAAAAAGAGTTAGTTCTTGAATTTATATTTAATTTTGTAGCATGTAAATGTAATAGCTTATAAACATTAGTTCAATGATAACCTCAAGTAGCATTTGACTTAGTATAGTCCTATAGATAGAACATGCTCCTTGCACAATCATAAGCCATATGTTTTAGTAAACTATGTATCAATAATAATAATAAAATCATCATCATCCTAGCCTTGTTCTAAAAACATAGGATTAGCTATATGAGTTCTTTTATGCTATCTACCTCTATGAAGAGATACATCTTCATTTCTTTGTAGTTTCTTCATATCATCTTTGCTTATTTTTTTCATGTTTTATTTGGTCTTTCTTTTGATGGCTTTCTTAAAATAGTGATGTAGTTTTCTAGGTTTTCATTTGAAGTTTTTGTCATTGGACTTGCATTTTGTTCCACAATCATTCTTGAAGTGATAACCCTTGTCTACCTTTCACAACATCTATATGACAATGTTGCACATCATTTCTAGAGGATGTTCTAGAAACTCCATGCTCATTTTTTTCATAGAAACCAAACCTTATGATTATTGCACATTATATATGGAAAAAGCCCTAGCATTTGCAAAATTTGAAAAAGAACTCATCCATGAGATTTGGCAAGGTTTTACAATTAGTTGCCAACCTGATGCTAACCCTCCTCCTTTCACATCTGGGCTTGGGACTGGCATTGGCTAAGTTATGTTTTAATAATATGTATTTAAAAAATTAGTATAAAAGGTGAAATAATTTTAAATGTAGACCATTTATGTTACCTTTATTTTGACCTTTTGTGAATGTGAAAGAATTAAATTTTATCAGAAATTCAATAAGCTTCAAGCCTATCATGTTACCAAGCCTTGGACTGAGGTGGAAAGAGCCTAAAATCCAAAGAAAACTAACAAAAATTAAGGGGATTTTTATAAAATTTAAGAATTAGTCAGTACTCCTAAAGCATGCATCAATGTATTAATAAAAACTATATATATATATATAGTGTGAACACCAAGCCCTACCCCCTCTTCTCCCCTACCCAAGTTTTCTTTATTCTAAGAAATTTCAAGCAAGGAAAGCTTTTCATAGAGAATCTCTAGAGTATTCAATTAACGATGTATTTATTATTTGAAGCTTATTTTCCTCCATTCTTCTACCATCTCACATCTAAAGTTGTAATTTAGTCATAAGGGAGGGAGATAAAAAAATTAAAAATATTTTTCCATCATCACAAAACTAAGAATTAACATAAAATATAATGGAATTCACATTTTAGGATGTCATAATCACTAAAATACTAATGTTTGAAGTCATTTCTTCTATTTTAAGATAATTTGTATGATCTTGCTCATGGAAAAGAATAAGAAGAGGAGGTGTTTATGCATGAAATTAATAAATCATTAACAATAACATCTAATATGTAGGCATGTAATTAATCGCAAATGGAATCATAGAGAAGGTAGAAAGAAAGAAAAGAAATTACAAATTAGACCCGAGTAGGCATAGACATTGTAGAGACAAAGAAAATAAGAAGCTAAACAAGTAGTGGAACTAGTTTAAGAGATTCCATTAGAGGTATAAACATCACAAGCCTCAATACCCAGCGTACTTCAAGCCCCAAAATTTAAAATTATATTGACATATCAAGTGTTGATCTAAATTCAAGAATAAAATATGCTCAAAGAGGTGTGTGTCAAAGTAAGCTTTGCAAGATTCCTTAAGCATTACTCTATGGAAACTTAAGCCATTAATGCTATAGTGATAGGATTTCTTCACATAAGAACATAATTAAAGAATATCTTGTATATAACTGATGTGAATAATAAGCAAGTAATGATGAGAATGTTTTTTGGTACTCAAAGGTATGAAATAACTAGGGGAGTTAGATAAATTGATATTTAAAATTTGCAATTATCACTTAAATTCCTTAGTGAGATTTAATGTTACCTTTGCTTTTTAGGTATGGATCATGATTACATTAAAGGACATAGTAAATGAAAATTTATTACATTTTATACACATGGAACTAGGGAGATGCTTCTGGAAGAATAACACTAGTAAACAAACATACCCTTTCCTTGTTTCATTAGGAAGCTATATGCTAGAGTAGGGATCGTGTGCTATTTGAATGATGTAAGATAGAGGATAGGAAATGTGTCTTATATGGAATCAATGGAGAAAGTAGCTACTTGTAAGGGGATCATACTAAAAGAAAAAGAAGTAGAATAAGAAGAATAATAGTAGTAGTATCAATTCCAAACCATCATTAGATAGAAGTAATAACATAGAAACTAGCAACATCACCTCAAGTACCTACAACTAAAGTGGATGTCTATACGTAAGCACCAATAGGTACACCTAGTATATACTAGTCAAGAATACTCAAAATCAATCAAGAAAGGTTATCCATGTAGGGGTTTAACTAGGATAAATAAATCTTTAAAATCTTCTTTAACTAAGCAAAAGCTTCTAGATAAACCAACATGGACCTTGATATAAGGAAGGTATCCATGCAATTCTTAGAGGACTAGTTTTTCAAATCTTAGGCTATGCAGAATTTTTTAGAATGATTCTTGAGAAGGGAATTATAATGTAGGGATGCTTCTTTCAAGCCCTTTTTCATTCATACAGGTGGTCAATATGTAGGTTCAAGAAATTGGAGAGATGTCTTTACTATGAGTTGTGAAAAAAAAAACACAAAGTTGTCTAACCAAAAGAGGAGATGTTTTCAGCTTATTTAGCATAGATACAAAGAGAGAAAAAGGAGAGAGAGAGAGTTGAAATAAAGAAATTTTAGGAATGGATGTACATATTTGCAGTTAAGTATGTGTGATCTTGGCCATAACTCTTTGTATGTATGTCTAATCTCATATCTATATGTGAAAATATCTAGATTTGATTGAACCTTGCATTGAGATCAAAAATTGTGTGATTGTAAAGTCTCATGTTGCAATAGTATTAAGTTTGTGAGGATTGAATGTTATTTGGGTTATGATTCAACTATGATTGTAATCTTCTCTATTTTATTGAAGATAGCTATTTTTTTGGTTTTTTCTAGTTGTTAAATTATCTTGCATATTTCTTGTTTCTAGATTTAGTGTATTTGAAGGGTTAAAGCAAATTAGAATGATCCTACTCTAGCAATTAGTATAAGAGTAATATGGTTTATTGTTGTTGAAATTTGGCTGTGTATATTTTTATCTATTTTAGATGACCCCTAAAACAAAAACTATTCAAATCTTAAATTAAGACATGGAGAGCATGAAGTTTGTGTTTTAGCTAATGATTGATTGATTGGATAAGATCAACATCAAGGTAGATTATAATGCAGGTCCTAGTTGCATTCAAACGCATAAGGATGATATGTAATCTTGCTCTAATGATGATGATGAAGTTTCTCAACTTGGTGGAAGAAGATTTGATGAGGAGGAAGAAAATTCCAGCTATGAAGATATGAGAACCCATCAACTTAGTGTTCCAAGGAAAGGAAATCCATATTCTCATGCTAAAGCTCCAAAAGTTTTATCTTTGACATCAACTTCTTCTCATGGAAAGCTTGATGATGAAGATGCAGCAAGCTTGGCTAAAGCATTTAGAAATGCTACAAGAATTCCATATGTGGAGTTGAAAGTTTTCAATGGCGTATATGGCACTAATCCTTTTGTAAACTAGTTGAAGGTCCTTGATTAGCATTTTGAGTTGGAAGAGATACTAAATCAATTATAGAATCTAGATTAGAAGGTATGGACTCAACTTGATGGAAAATAAAATGTCAAAGTTATGAAAGGTAAAATGGTCAATCTATTAGGGATTGTTCCTTGATGAAATATAGGTTGAAATAGAAATTTGAGTATTCTTGATAGAGATAAGAGATAATCATGAAGATAAAACTTATTAGATAGGGAGACAAAGATATGAAGAAATTTTACATTAAATTTTGATTTATTCCATTGTGCTAAGTTTACCTGAAAGAAGTATGAACAAACTTCAATCTTTTTGAAAGGTCTCAAGATGGTTTACCAACAAGAGTTATTATTCTATGATCATCAAACCCTTGTTGAGGATTATCATTTGGGAATATGAGAAAAAAAGATTCAAAAGGAAAGGAAAAGGGAGTTAAGTCTAAATATGAAGACAAGGAGGGTAGCCATGATAAGAAACATAAAAATAGTAATGAAAAGGGCAAAGTAAAGAAGGACTAAGATAAAGGAGGTAACGGTTAAGGCAACAACTCATGCAAGATTCAGTGCTTTAAATTTAGAGAGTAGGAACACAATAAATTAAAATGGCCACTTTACAAGATAGTAAAGGAAAAGGATGCAAAAATAATGAAGGTAGAGGAGACATTAAGCCAAGCTCTTTAGAACAGTAATCCTAATAATTCCAAAATTGAGGAAGTTTCCAAGTAAAATTTTTGTACATTTATGAAAAATGTGAATATAGGAGATCATTCAACAAGGAAATTGTTATTTTAGATTAGGACTAGATATTTTCTTAGTGGGAAATGGATTCATATTTTGATTGATAGGAGAGCCCAAGAAATATTATTACTTCTAAGGTAGTTGTTAAATTAGGATTAGTGACTGTTCCTTATCTTAGATTCTACAAGGTACATTAGCTATTAAGAAATCACTCTTAAGATGCAAGAGAGCAATGTGTGTTGAAATTAAAAATTTTAAGTTTTCATGATGTTGTGAAATGTGATGTACTACTAATTTATTGTGCTAATGTAATTATTGGAAGACCTTAAAATTTCGATAATAGTACTTATTTTGATGAAGCAATAAATGTATGAAGTGTAGCAAAATCTAATGGAATTCATAGTTGATTCTTATGACAACTAAATAAGTGAGGCAACAGAGCTCACTTAATGCATTCTTAATTCTTCTTAGGAAGATGGAATATATTAAGGAATATGATTAAGCTAGTTTTGGTCTTGTAGTTATATCAAATGTAGCTTCTACCCATGATGTTATGTGGGTAGATATTTTAACAAGTATGTTATGTTTGAAGGAGTGATTTCCCAAGGTGTTAAAATGGAAATTAGATGGATTACTACTAATGAGGAATGTTTAGCACCAAATTGATTTCATTACAAGTGCTATTATTCTAAAGAAGAGGACATACTAGATGGCTACAAATTAGAGGGTTGAATTGAAATGACAAGTAGAAGAATTACTTGTGAATGGCTTCATGAGGAAATCTATTTGACCTTGTGTAGTTCTAGTAGTTCTTATGCTAAATAATAATAGTGATGAATGGAGGATGTGCATTGACTCAAGGGCTATGAATAGGATAACAGTGAGATACAAGTTTCTTATTCCAAGGTTGGATGATATCCTTGATATACTTAGTAATGTAGTGACCTTCAACAAAATTAATTTGAAGAGTGGGTATCATCAAATTTATATTAGGACTAGTGATGGATAAAAGATATATTTTAAAATTATAGATAGATTGTTTGAGCGGTTGGTTATGCCATTTTGGCTCAAAAATGCTCTTGCCACATTCATGAGGTTGATGCATGATGTTCTCAAAGATTTGATTGATAGGTGTGGTATTATATTTTTTGATGATATTTTGGTATAAAACTCAAATAAGGAAGAACACTTGGATCACTTGAGGTGAGTGTATCTTAAGTTGGAGGAGGCACATTTGGTGATTAATGAAAAGAAGAGTTGTTTCTTCAAAAGGGAGATCACATACTTGGAACTTGTGATTTATAAAAATCAAATTAGGATGGAAACTATCAAGGTGAAGGCTATTAAAGATGAATAAATTTCTAAAAATGTTAGAAATGTGTAATCATTTCTTAGTTTAGTAGGTTTTATTAGGTGGTTCATTAAAAATTTTAGTGGTATTTCATGATCTATATTTGCTTTACTTAAGAAGAATCAAGATTTCTAGTGGGATGATAAAGCCCAAAGAAGATTTAACTTGTTGAAGGTAAAAATAATTAGTGAGCTAGTCCTTATAATACCAAATTTCTAGAAGATTTTTTAGGTTGAGGTGGATGTAAGTGGACTTGCCATTAGAGGGGTGCTTATTACTTTGTTTTCAAAGAAGTTGAATGGATCAAGGTAGAAATATAGCATATAAGAGAAGGAATTGTATGTAATTCTTTAAGCAATCAAGCATTTGAGGAATTACTTGTTGCCTAGGGAGTTTACTTTTATGATAGACCATAAAGCACTTCAATTTCTTAATTTCCAAAAGAAGTTGAGGGCCAAATACATGAAGTGAATGAAATAATTATAGGAGTTTACTTTGGTACTCAAGCACAAATGTGGTAGTAGATGCATTATCTAGAATGCATGTGGTGAATTTCAGCATACCTCATTTGGAAGACATGAATGATTTTATTGATCTATATGAACATGATCCTAAGTTTGGGCATGTTTGAAGAAGCTTTAAGGAATCATTGTTAAGTAGGATAGATGAATGGAGGGACTATCATATTCAAAATGAATTGCTATTCAAGAATGGAAAGATTTGTGTTCCTAATTATGATTTTCAAATGAAAATTTTGGTTGAAAATAATTATGATGGAATGGCATGTTACATGGGCAAATATAAAACATTGGAGCTTTTGTGTAGGAACTATTTTTGGCTTAAAATGACCTTTGAAATCTTCCGATTTATGAAGAAGTGTATAACATGTAAGAAATTCAAGGGAGATAAAGATATTGAGGGATATTATATGCCTTTGTTAATTTCTAAGGGTTCGTGAAAAATTTTATTAATGGATTTTGTGAGTAGCATTACAAAGACCAAAAGTGGCAATAATGCTATCTTTGTGTTGGTGGAAAAATTCTTCAAGATGACACATTTCATTCCATGCAAAAAGATGAATGATGCATCTCGTGTTTCAAATTTGATTTTCTAGCATATTGTGAAGTTGCATGGGATTTATTTGAATATCATTAGTGATAGAGCTTCCAAGTTTAATAGTCATTTTTGGAGGTCCCTTTGAAGGNGATTTTATCATCCAATGGTCCAAGATAATGCACAAGATCTACAATATTAAATATAAAAGACATAACCAAATCATTTTTTAAGTTAATTTTAAAATCATTATCATTAATTTTGGCCTATATCCTAAAAGGACCCATCTTCCTGGCATTAACATTGAAAAGTTGACACCTCTCAATCTCTTCTTATTCAACTGCACTTAAAAAATATCATCAACATCAAATTTGATTTTCCTCTTTCTCATTCCTTTTAAGGATTCTTTCTTTAGACTTCTTCTCAAGATTAGCCTTCACTTAAGCATTAAGATCTTTTATCTCATGTACAAAATCAACTCTCAATTAAGCTTCTCCATCAAATCTTCTAACATTATCAATCATATTTGGACTAAATACAAAATTAACCTCCAATGGAATTTTTTCCAATAGCAACATGATAATCATTATTGTAAGAATATTCAATATGACACAAAAACGTTTTCCACCTATTGGAGNATTAAACTAGTGATGGTGCTATATAGGACTATGAGACTAAACTTGTTGAGTGGGGAATCACTTCTACCCTTACTCCCTTATTCACCTTAGTTTACTTTTTGAAGGATGGGAGAGCTAGTATAGGGACACCTCTTTTGATCTCTTTTTCATTTATATAAGTGGTAAACTTGTAGGTTTAGGAAGCTAGAAAGATGTCTTTCCTATGAGATATTAAAAAAAGTGCTCTTGGATCTTAAAAAATCAACCATGAACTAATATTAGAACCTAATATTTATAGATCTAGGATCATTCAAAGTGTTCCTAATCTAGAACTAACAACTTAGAGTTCACTTTTGGAAATCCAAAATAGCATGGATAACACATGCAACATTGGTGATGTTGGGTATATTTGATGCATTAGTGTCACTTATGGAAATGTTAATTGTTATCTTGTAGTTCAAATTTCCATTTCAAGAGTTTAAGAATCATCATTGATGCCTAACTTGATGTTGATCATTGTTAAGATTGTTGAATCTTGGTATGTTGAAATCTTAAGGAAAATGGAGAACATAGAATGTTGTGGAATGGGATGATTTTGTAGGGCATGAATGAGAAATCAAGAAATGAGATTTACAAAGACATGTCAAAGTGATGACTATAATGAATCAATGGAGCATGAACAAGAATGAAGAATACAAGCTAAATGAAGATGCTCTAGTGATCGAGAGGAAGCTAAATCACTAAGAGGAGGCCTTAAGAACTAAAGTTCAAAAGATGAGAAGATGTCTCTAAGAAGTAGAAGATTTTTTGACCAAAGTGGAGTACATTCAAAGAAGACATCTCCCAAAAATAGGAGACATCTCATTTTAGAAGAAGATGCCTCCATGAGGATGTTCCACTTTCAGAAGAGACATCTCACTAGAATTGAAGTCAATTTCAGAGAGACATTCCAATCTTGAAGAAGATGTCTATACTAGCTATTAGATAGTTGTTACAAAAATTCTAAGGTTATTTCAATAACTCCGAGGCTATAAGAAGACTTTAATTCTTGGGTGTTATGAAAGTGTTGTGAAAGAATTGTCATTATCAAAGTGATCATTGTATATTGTACTTGAGTACTTCATTTATTAAATCATTTACTTGATTGTTTGTAGAATTGTGCTTCAAAGTACAAGGACCTATAATTTAAGTTACACTCTGACGTTGTGGGTTTTATTTCTCTCTTTGGTAGTCCTATGATATTGATGTGCTTCTTGCAAGAAGGCATCATCGTTGAGCTTGTTGGGATCCTACAGGATTGAGCATTTTTGCAAAGTCAAAATACTCTGAAGTGGAGCTCAATTGTTAATGGTTGTGGGATCCTTGAAACCACATACTAAGTTTGTTAGGACCTTGCGGGGTTGAGTGGTTTCATAGCAATGAAACACTCTAGTATGGAGCTCAGTGCTTGTATAGGGTGTGGTGCCCTTCAAATCACATTTTGAGAAACAAAGTATAGGGGTGTACAAGGATTCTACCCTATGAGTGTGAATGTACCCAAGTTGGGAAACGATGTAAAAACTGAGTGTGGATTTTGTAGCTATTTAATTTTGTTTTGGGGAACTTATTCATCCTCCCCTTTTAAGTTCTCGATCCTTAAGTGGCATGAGAGCTAGGTACTCCTAGTTTTGAGCATAATAACTTAGGAGTGAACAATGGAAGGAGGATCATACATCAAATCATGAATGTTCAATGGGATCACCTTTACATACCAAAAGACTAAAATGCAAAAATTCTTTAAGTACGTGAGGCTCATAGTTTTGGTATTCATCTTAGATGGATGCACTCAACTCATTAGCAAAACTTTGGGTAGAAAAGATAAGAGTAGAGGTATGTAATCTAAACTTTCAAATTTTGATATTTTTTCTATAGAATGTTGGATATGTGGTGGAAGAGGTCACATCCATACAAGCTTGGATGATGAAGAGGAATCAACTCAAAAAGATAAAAAGACAAAAAATATCTACATCAGCTTGGATGAAAGAGACCAAATTGAAGAAGAGGTGGAGGATGATGCAAAATATTTACATTTCATTTGTATGGCTCTCATAGATGACGATGCTAGCTTCTCAGATCATGATCAATTTGAAAATGAGGAGAGGTATGACCTATTGTGTAAGGAACTTCTATCTTTTCAAAGCCTATGTATAAAGTTGAATAAGCAATTAAAAACCAAAGATAAAGACATTACTTCATTAAATATAATGATTTTAGATCTCATAAAAGAAATATCAGACCTAAGGCCTGAGAATAAAAAGCTAACCTTGTCCTATGAGTAGATTAAGGAATAAATTGCAGATGTTAAACTTGTAAATGAGAGATTGGTCAAAGGAAATGAATATCTTCGAATAGTTCTTGGATAGGGAAGAATTTCAAATGATAAAATTGGTCTAGGATGTTTTCAATAGGAACAATAATCTACAACACCTCATCTGAGCAAGAGAGCACTTCAAAGACTGAGGTAACCACTAGCACTATAGGTCACCAAAAGGTAACTCCAAGGTTTGATAATTTAAACTTAATATATAGGTGTTCTTATCATAATAGATTTTGACACAAGATATGAAATTGTAATTTATAGTTTTATCATATGAACACCTGGTTGTATCATAAGACTCCTTAGTCTTACCCAAATGCACCTAGAAAGGAAATCTTGTAGGAAAAAAAAAGGAATGAAGGATAAATTAAAAGGGTAAAGAGAAAAAAATGGTGTGGAGAATGAAGAAAAAAGAAGGAAGTAAAAGAACTCTCAAAAATTTCATGAAAGGAAGCAAGACATTAGAAATAAATGAAATTAGTTTGAAAGGAGGAACTTTGAAAGAAGAACCTCAGTTCCAATATCCTTAGACATCTTGATCTCCATCAGCAAGCAATGTAAGTAACGATAAGTATAGTTATAATCATTATACCTTGACTTGATGAGATTAGACTAGGTTATTTTATTTTTATGGTTGAATGGAAGCTAGTGCTACTTTTAAGGTTTTTATTGATAAATCATCTTTTGGATTCTTAACTAGAATATATTGGTTTCGAGTGGTTAAAGCCCTTGACTATAGCTCATAGATCAATTTTTTTTTACATTCATTGCTATTTAAACATATATATCTTGTGTTCTATATGATATGACATTGTTGCTTCCCTCAGAAATCATAAAGTCAAATTATTATTAGAAGATTTTTTGATGTATGATAGTTGAAGCATTTGAATTGGTACCTTTAATGTAATTAATGTATGTTCTAAGAAAAGAAACATTTCAAAAGGAATTCCTTGAGCATATGAATTATTTTCTATCTTTATCATAACATACTATTAATAGGAGGCCTTATTTCACAAGTTTCCAAACTTGATCTTGATATGGCTCTCTAGATTTATAAAAACATCATGCAACCCTTGTTTAATTCTCAATGAATGTGTGATGTTCATGTGTTGATTTTTTTATGATTTAAAGGTGATTTTCCATGTTTAGGGGTGTTTTAGACTTATTTTGATGAGTTTAGAAGGTTCTAGGATCTATGGGGACTTATTGGGAGGCATCTAGAGGTTTCTGGGATCAAAATGAGAATTTTTATTTTTGGCACTTGTAGGATAGACGTCTCCCTAGAAAGATAGATGTATTCCTAGAGACAGATCTATTGAAGTGTAGATGTCTCAAGACTAGAGAAGATGTTTACCAAAAACATGGGACATCTTGAAAGTAAGGCTTTTACAATAGACATCTACATGGAACCAAAGATTTCTATGTCAATGATAAAGAACAAAATAAGAGGTAGCTCTTCATTAGTGTGCCATCATCAGTCCTATGTAATCAATATGTACTTTTTAGTTGATATGTTCTTCATTGGTGTGTTCATTGTGAAAGTTTAAACATAAATGTCATATTTTTCTTACGCATTCTCTTGATCTATCTTCTTGCACTACTCCACTCCTTTTTGTTGATGTCCAAAAATAGGGAGAATTTGGTATGCCTTGAGATGGTTGGTGTTATTTAATATGATGTGATTATCATTTATGATTATAGTGTTATGATTGTAAAATGACTTAAAATATGTGATTTATGGAATACAGTGCACTACTAAACTAGTGTTATAAGAGATACTGAATCTAAACTAGTGTTATAAGAAATTTTAAAAGTATATGATGAGATGAATTCTTGAGTCTACTAACCAATTTCTTAATTTTTTGACATCACTACAAAGGGGGAGATTATTGACCTTTTGGTATGTCAAAACCTTAAGAAAAATGGAGAACATAGAATGTTGTTGAATGGGATGATTTTGTACGGCATGAATGAGAACTCAAGAAATGAGATTTATAAAGAGATGTCAAAGTGGAGACTATTGGGACTCAAGGGAGCATGAATGAGCATGAATAATACAAGCTAAATGAAGATTCTATAGTGATTATGAGGAAGCTAAATCACTAAGAGGAATCCTTAGGAACCAAAGTTCAAAAGATGAGAAGATGTCTCGAAGAAGTAGAAGATGTCTTGACCAAAGTGGAGTACATTCAGAGAGGATGTCTTGCAAAAATAGGAGATGTCTCCTTTTGGAAGAAGATGTTTCCATAGAAACATCCCACTTTTAAAATATATGTCTCCCCAGAATTGAAGTGAATTTTAGAGAGATGTCCCAATCTCAAAGGAGATGTCTACACTAGCCATTAGATAATTGTTGCATGAATTCTAGGGTGATTTCAAAAACCTCAAGTCCATAAGAAGACTTCAATTTCTTGGGTATTTTGAAACAATTGTCACTATCAAAGTAATTATTTTATATTATACTTTTGTACTTCATTTATCAAATCATTTGCTTGATTATTTATAAGACTGTGCTTCAAAGTACAAGGACCTATAATTTATGTTACAATATTTCCTTGTGTTTTTTGTTTCTCTCTCTTTTAGCCCTTCAGGGTTGATATGCTTCTTGTGAGAGGGCATCATCATTGAGCTTGTTGGGATCCTATGAGATTGAGTGTTTGTGTAGCATTAAAATAGTTTAGAGTGGAGATCAATTTGTAAAGGTTGTAGGATCCTTGAAAGTACATATTGAGCTTGTTGGGAACTTGTGGGGTTAAGTGGTTTCATAGTGATGAAACACTTCAATGTGGAGCTTAAGGCTTTTATAGGGTATGGTGCCCTTCAAACCACATTTTTGAGAAATAAATTTTGGAGGTGTGCAAGGATGCTACCATATGAGTGTGGATGTACCCAAGTTGGGGAACCATGTAAAAATTAAGTGTAATTTTTGTGGCTATTTAATTTTGATTTTGGAAACTTATCCATCCCCCCTTCTAAGTTCTTGATCTTCAAAGATGATGTCAATTAGACACTAGAGATCACATGAAGCTAAAAGTACCATTTTGAGTTGAATTTTGATAATATGACTATTAGGTGACATTGACAGGTTTTGTTGACACTAATGTTAGCATCACTTAGATATCACATAGGTAAAACATATGGATCCTAGCTTTTTGAAGTCTCTGAACTCATTGAAACTATTGTTCATTATCATGGAGGTGATGTAGGCTAGTTGCAAGAGGCTTGAGAAAGCTAAAATTGTGGCTAAATGGACATGGTTTTGATGCTAGATATTATGATAATGTTGACACTAATGCTAGATCACCTAAAGGAAATTGGGTTAAACATGTTGTTTCAAGCCTTGAAAAATTGTTGAAAGTACCAAAACTAATGTTTATCTTCTAGGGCATGGTTAAGGTTATCTATTGGGAGCTTGGGATGATGATTTTTTGGGATTTTCATAGCCTAAGGAGACTTGATAATGTCAAAGACACACTTGTTCTAGTTATGAATGTACCAAAAAGTAGATATAACATGATTGATTTATTAAAGAATAATTATAGAGATTATGTTGGTGAGTAGAAGGAGATGAAGAACCTCATAAATCACTTGTAAGTTCTAATAGTACAAATCCCATATAGCATAGATATAGCTTAGTAGTCCATCTATCAAAATATAGAAGAGGCCAAGAATATTGAAATTAAGTAATAATATTTATCATTGAATATATCAAATAGAAATTCAAGTATGTTGGCTTATAGTATGATAACCTGGCTTGCATCCAATTAATGTAAGCTATGAAGAAGGCTATGGCTAGATATGGAACAAAAGCTTGTTTACATCCACTTAATGTATGAAAATGGAAAGTAAATACATAAGAGGATGAAGTAAACTTTGAAGAATGAAGTAGATGAGAAGAAGATTTAAAAGAGATAGTTTAGAAGATAGAGGGAATTAGCTAAGAACCTAGCTAAGTATTTGAATGACTTTGATGAATGTAAGTAGTGCTTGGAAGCCTTGGAGAATGAATGATTGTTGTTCACTATCTAGTTTATCACAATCAAAAAGCTATTCCTCATACTATCATGCTCATTTAAGGTCTTTATATTTAAATAAATCTTTCAACATGCTTGAAAGATAGAGGATCCTAGAATTAACAGAGAAAATCTCCTTTGATTTTACTATACTTTAGTCAATAAGGATAAGGAACCAACACTATTAAGATTATAGTAATAAAGATTCATTAGATCAGTTTTACAATAAGAAATTTATACTATGTCAATTTTCTAATTCTTCAAATTTTTGTAAATACATAATTACTTTGAATGTATTATAATAAAGCACTTATAGTTAGTCAATTAGTCTTGTATCATACTCTAATTTTTGTAAATGAACTTCATTTATTTTGTATAACTTAAGGATGGGTTTTTGATCAGCTCTAGGACTATGCTAAAATTTTAAAAAATTGAATTTTGATGCATTGATATATTAGGATGCATGAATGCATATGCATGGACACATCCCTAAAATTTTGACTATGAATACATAAGCTATGATGGACAGAATCATAGTTTTATTCATTTATATCTTAACTCTTATAGTTTTATTATGTGAATTATAGTTAGTTAGTAAGTGCTCATAGTATGTATTAAAGTATATCACTAATGTTATGATGTAGCCAATTATCATGTTAGTCTTACATGTTGAAGATCTCTAGTTTGAACCTAGATATCACAACCTTTAAATCCTAACTAGTGCTATGGTGTCATTGGTCATCACATCACTCTTACACATTAAGGATCTCTAGTTTGAACCTTGATAATACTAACTTCAAATTATACTTAGTAATGTAGTGTTGTCAGTTATCATGGTAGTACACATACTGAAGGTCTCTAGTTTAAGCTTGAACAACACTAACTTTAAATCCTAACTGATGTTTTAGTATAATTAGTTATAATGTTAGTATTACATCTTTAAGGTCTCTAGGTCAAACTTGGATAACACCAAATTTAAGAAAATATTTATTTATTCAAATAATTATTCTTAGATGTACTCATGAATGAAAATAAAGTTTAATATTGATTACTTTCATATTACATCACTTTGTCTTGAATTAAGTTTATATTTCATGCATTTTATTTGAATTTAATTTAAGGGTTGTTTTTTATAATGTTTTCATTTACATATCTATTTGCATTTAGTACAAAAGAAATATAAGCAACAAGTGAGTGTGATAGAAAGGTGAATGGTTAGATGCACATTGAATATTAGCAAAAGAGATAAATTGCACAGTGTAGACATTTGAGAAACATTTAATGTGACTTCTATTTTACATAAATTGCAAGAATAACTTCTTAGATGGTTTGGACTAACTTGGTTGTTCAAAAATTAATTAACTTGGTTTAGCTAATAGTTGATACATGAGTTCATAGTGTGATGATAGGTTGATGAAAAAGATACTCATTACTTTAGGACATTAGTTCATTTGCACTCATAGTTAGCTTTAGTTTAGGATCTTTTATATTTTTAGTAAAATTTTATATTTTTAGCAAAATGGATCATATAACAACATTAATCATATTTCTTAATCATGTTTAATTTAATAATGAGATGTTATCTTGGTGGTAAAGACTATTGATTTGAAAGCTCCAAGCCATGGGCTTGATTCTGATGGGAACATTGAGTTATATATCTTGGGATATACCTATATTATAATTATTTTGGGATTTCAACATCCCCTTCCAATCATGTTTAATCATACATTGTGATCTCACTACAAATGTGATAAGGAAGACAACAACCTACAATCTACCTACATTGCTACCAAATGTACAATTGGACCATTCAATAGATTACAACAGAGTCTATTGTGTATGGAATTTGTATGGTTAGGCATGAAATTAGTGTGTAAAATTGACATCTATTTTGTGATTTCTAGGATTTTCCCTATATTTATGGGTAAAAATTAAAGTTTTTTATTTTAAAAAATGAACAAAAATATAATAGCACATGACTCACAGTAATATATTAACTTCAACATATGTATATATACACAACCATTTCTACATGTATTTACTAGTTTATTAGTAAAAAATCATAAATTGTAATTATAATGAGAAGCTAAATTAATTCAATGTTTCTATATTATGAAATTGAAATTAAGACTTTATTACATTTAAGATGCATATGATCTATTGGGAAAATATTACATTTTTAAAAGAAATAAAGATAGACTCTACAAATTGACCAAGGACCAATGGGTGAACAAAAATAAATCATATAAAGCTTTTATTAAAACATTAAAACATTATCTCAAATGAGTAGTCATTGTGGATTAAGAAATTGGAAGGGAGTTTGAATAAGTTCCCCAATTAAAATTACACCAACCCCAAAACACACCAAAATTTACATGGTTTTCCAACTTGGGTACATCCACACTTGGAGGGTAGAATCCATGTACACCTTTGGACTTTGTTTCTTCAAAATGTGGTTTGAAGGGCACTGCACCTTGTATAAGCTTTGAGCATTTCTCTAGAGAGTTTCATTACTATGAAACCACTAAACCTCAAAAGGTCTCGACAAGCTCAAAATGTGGTTTAGATGACCCCAACACCTTTACAAAATTGAGGTCCACCTAGGAGTGTTTTGGCATCGCAAAAACCACTCAATCTTGCATGATCCTAACAAGATTAATAAAGATATCTTCTTTCAAGAAGCACATCAACCTTGTAGGGCTACAAGAAACAAATAAAAGAACAAGGAAAGAATGTAACTAAATTTGTAGATCCTTGTACTTGAAGCTCAATACAATTACAATCAAGCAAATGATGTTATAGTAAAGAGCAAGAATAGAATTGCTTAGAATAGATAATGAATTGCTTTTTTTGTGTGATCAGTACTTGCATAATTCCCAAGATTTTGACATCATCTTATAGCCATGGAGTTTCTAAAAACTCCTTGAAATTTATGAAACAGCTACCAAATGGCTAGGGTAGACATCTACTTTGAAGTTGAGACGTCTATTTGAGATTGCCCTCAATGTAGGAGAGACATCTACTTGAAGAGTGAGACATCTACAGTAAGATATCTATTGTTGAGGTTAGAAATTTGCTATTTTTCTAAGATGTCTACTCAACTTTTGAACTTTGAATTCTGAGGCTTTCTCTTGTGAATTTGTCTTCTTGGCAATCCTTGAAGCATATTCATTTGACTTGTAAACTTATTTTTCATCTATGCTCTCATCTTTTCCATGTAGTCTTCATTTTGACATCCTAACATAAATCTTGTTTCCTTGAGTTATTAGATCTCTTTGTTCATGTCCTACAAAATCATCATCTACCACATATATTCTATATTCTCCATTTTCCTTAAGGTTTTAACATAGCAAAAGGTCAATAATATCCCCCTTTTTGGTGATAACCAAAGCTTAAGAAAATGGCTTAGTGCTTATTATGGCATATAAATTAAAGAATAAATAATAAAAACTTGTAATATGTATAAATTCCAATGGCAACTAAGGGTATTACTAGGATAAGAATATAAAGGCTTAATACAATAGGTTCACCATAAGAAGGAGAGACTGATAAAAATAAGAGATCTCCATAAAATGTCCACGGGCCAAACCTATCTCCATTATATAGCACAACTAATGAATCCATATACAAAAACATGAAGTCCATAAATATCTATCCATACTATCCATACACATCCATAAAAAGATTCATCAAGCTAACAAAAGGAAATTGGCCATCTATACATATAGCTAAGCATATCACATACAAGAGTCAGAATATATTGTCACTGTTCATAACCATCCACAAAAGATCCATAATGTACAAGTGCATACAATCCATAATATATCCAAAATTCTCCTTCTTTTTGGACATCATGCAAAAGGAGGGGCCAATGAAAGATTTTAATCACTAACCTTGTTAGCCTCATTAGAGTCATCATCAAAAGTAGCAGCTACATGACAAGGCCTATAGATCTCCTCCTCATCATCGACATTATTGGTGTTGGCACTAGTGCTAAAGACATGCTACTTGTCATCTTCATTTGAAGATGAAACATGGACTAGAGCCTTGCTAGGATGATGCTTCACCTAGAACTAGGATGAAGTGAGTGGATGAGAGAGGGCTTGCTGAGAAGATGAGGAAGTGCCCTCCTCTGATATGTGATGGGGTCCATTAGTGTAAATTGAGAAGAAAGCCCAAAAATACTCTCCATGGTCTACTACTCAAAATTCTATGGAGCATCATCATGAGGTTGAGAACTAGATCTAGGTTGCATAGGATTAGGAATCTCTCCCTAGAATTTTGTGGGAGGTGCATCAAGATTCTCTAAATTAGATGAATTTCATGAGTTATATGCCCAAGATGGACTAGTAATTGCTAAGTGTCTAGCTAGAGATGGATAATCCTCCTTAATTTTTGATATGAGGGGAGTGTTGATCTCCTTAACTACTATCCATCTAGAGGAAGAGGTACTCTAGCTACATCCATTCTCTTACAAAAGTAAGAGAGGTTTCTTCCAATCATTTCAATAGTGCAAAAAAAAGGTGTGAGTAGCTTCTTGAGAGAGGATCTCATCTAGCTTCCAATTGATTTAGAACTTTGTAGTTGAAAATAGGCTCGAGATAATGATGAAGATCTCTTCTTCCTTCATTCCTATGGCCTAGTGTTGGGTTCTACTACCTCAACATGGGTGAAGCTCCTCTTTTCTAAATACTCACCAAGGCTCCTCTTGCCTTTAAGAAAAGGCATATCAAGAATGAGATCACCTCTCTGATGGATTAGCAAACTAATGAGATGAGGATGCCTATTGAAACACCATCAAAAATTCATGTTTGTAACCTTCATTTTCCAAGCTAAGGTAAGATTTTATTGTAAATGTAAGATTTGTAGTCCAAGAGCTACGACCTTGCATACCTTGGCTTTTGGGACTAATAAAATAACTTAAAAGTCACAATTTCCTTACTTCCCAAGTGGAAAAAGTACCTCATGTATATATCTAGGCTTGGAAAGACCAAAAATACCTTGAGAATGGCCAAAATTAGTACTTTCATGGGTTTTTGTAGTAGTATAGTGTTAACTATGTTGGAATTGTCTACCCCCTTAATGTAGATGGAGTTGAGAGGACTTCCTATTTTCAACTTATCGTAGGCATCACAAAGACCCAACACCAAAACCCAATGATGATGTAGCATTGGAATTGTTGGGATTTTTTCATTCCCAGTTTCCCAACTCCAGTATAGTCACTACAAGTTTTTAATGGAATTATAGTAGCAATGGGACTATAGTAGACATGGTGCTATAATAGACATGATGCTATAGTATATAGGAAGGTCTATTATGCTTCAGAAGATGATAGTGGCTAGTGTAGTCATCACTAAGTCTTCAATGGGCAATGTAGAAAGCATTTTCCACCAGACACAACAATTCCTAATGGGTTCCACCATTTCTATAGTTTCCAACTCTCTCCATAATTTCCATAATTTTTTAGCATTCCCAACAACCTTAGCATAGTCCATTAAATCCAATGTAGTAATGATGGTGCCAGCGTAGTCACAAAAGTCCATTTACTATTTTTTACTAAATAGATGGATTTTCTAGTTGTCATATATTCCAAACTTACTATAAATGATAACTATGCTAAAAATTGTAATTTTTGTAACTTGCAAATTGACACCAATTTATTTGCAATCATGGTAGTGGTGTATAGATCCAAAAATAGCCAAATCCACGCTATAAAAATCCAACCTAGACACTTTATTCTAGTCCAATCATACATACAAGTAATAGCATTCTTTTCACTTTTATAGTCATAACACCATTACAACCTTACTTCCACTTTAGAAGAAAAAATGGTTCTATGTTGGGCATACAGACTCTCACGTACTACTATTTCACCCAAAGGTGGAATACCACTTGTAACCCTCATTGCCTATTATGGTGGAAACTAATGGGAAGTTGCTAGGAAGAATTTGGATCGTGGAGTTAATGTAGAACAACTATCTCCAATGGACTTCAAGCTTATGCGAGCAAGCTTCTTATGCTTTTACCACAAAATTTGTACTTTGTGAACCTTATTTTTTAATTACATCATAATAAAGTTATAGTTTATGTTGTGCAAATCGTAGTTTACGTTTCCATTTCTATGCTTGTTTTCATTTTAGATTTGCAAATTTAGCTTCATTTTTGTTTCCAAAGCCATTTACATTTCTGTTTGCCCTTAGATGATCGGCTAGATTGTCCAAGATGCATTGTATCCTATTTTTGGAGGCCCTTGGAATTTAGGGTTAAAACTATTCTAGTGCTTGGATTTTTTGGTTTTCATTCCACCAACAAAAATTTCTAGTACAACACTTGTAGATTCTTTTCTTGGTTAATAAACCCAACATGATTTGATAGAGAATATGATCCAAGTCCAAAGGCTAACCAATGAGAAGAAAAAAAAGAATGAATGCTTTGTCCAGTGACAAATAGTTATAACTTCCTCCTTTTACAATAATATTGTATAAAACACTCAGAGAGAGGGTGGAAGCATCTGAAGCCATTTCACTTCTAATAAATTTTCCATTATGTAGAGACATAGACTACCCAAAAAAAGCATCACAAAATATATTTTGGAAAATAGGGATGAGGCCATTCATGAAAATATCTATCATGGAATGAATGGTGATCCTATGAAGATCAACATTGGATATCCCAATAATTGCATTGACAAATTAAGGAGAAACTTCAATCAACATCCCCCAACCATGGAAGTGAAAGCCCCAATAGAAGATTTTGTAATGATAATATTGCTATAAAATTCCTTTATGAGGATTTTAGGCACACAAAAATTCATGAAAATAAATGAGACCTAATTTAATGCTTGAAAGAATGTCATTAATTCTTTCTGATCACATTGTTAGAAGGAAAGAGATATTTTAGATTTAATAGAGATGGTTTGAGTTATCTCAAAATGATGATGGGCATCAATGGATTGAAATTGTAAAGTATATGTACCTGCAACATTGGAGGAAGCTTCCTTGGACTTCTTTCTCTACCTTGGTGGTTACTTGGACATTCCAACCTTCTTGTGAACAATGGATTTTGAGGAGAAATCAACTAACACATGTTGTGTGGGAAGTCCTAGATGTCTATTCTTGATCTTCTAACCTTGGATGTGGAATAATGAGGAAAAAATGAAGGTTAGGATTTATATAATCATGTCCATCAAGGATTTTTATGAAAATATTAACTTATAACTTATGGTATAGACACTTATGCTATGTCTACCATGAACATAAATAGATGTCTAACTTGGAATGTAGACATTTATGGGTAGAAATTTCACTTCTTATGTTGATGTGTCATGGTAGATGTCTACACATAGACATCTTAGTAGGAAAGGTTTAGGGGATGGCTACCAAGGACTATAGTCTTAAGAGATTTTCAAAATGAAATAAAGACCTATCTCTGCTTACCTTGCTTGATGAAAGAAATGGAGATGCCTAAGGAGCCTGAAAATGAGGTTCTTATTTTGAAGTACCTCCTTTGATACAAATTTCTTCTATTTCTAAAGTCTAGCTCCCTTTCACAAAATTTTTGGAGAAGATTCTTTTACTATCTTTCTTTTGTTTGATTTTCCATACCTTTTTGACTTTCTTGCTCTTTTGATTTGTCCTCCATTTCTTCTTATCTTCTAAGGATTTCTTTCTAGGTGCATTTGAATAAGACCTAGGAGTCTTGTGATATTACTAGGTGTTCATATGATAATACTATGGACCTTTTGTTTTTGGTATGTCAAAACATTAAGAAAAATGGAGAACAAGTTTGTTTGTATGTGTGTGTAGTTGTTGTGCTTGCAGGATAAGAACTTGGATTGAGCAAAGCTATGGACAAAGAATGATGCATTCAAAAGACAAAGGAAGATGAAAAAAGACATCTTTGTGAAGCAATAGACATCTTGGAAGATTTGGAGTGAATTTAGAGAAAATTAAAAAATATGTCTTCAGAAATAACAAGACATCTTTCCCCAACCAAAGACATATTTCATGAGGCAAAGATGTCCTTAAAGAATGTAGATAAAATGTAGAAAGATGTATTCCATTAATCAAAGAAATCTTCCAAGATGGAGACTTTAGAAAGACGTCTTTCAAGAAACAAAAATGTCTTCCCAGATTTGAAGCCAAATTCAGAGAGATGTCTTAGGCATGAGAAAGATATCTCCAATGACTGTTAGTGACTGTTAGCTAGCCATTGCCCAATTATGAGAAGGATTTAGCAACACAACAACTATAAGAAAACTTCATGTGCATTGGCAAAAGTGCAAGCATTGTTGTATTCATTGTACAATCATTTGTAATCATTAAAGTCTTTGTTACTTCTCATTATCTAATAATTTTGGATTTGTAAAGTGTGATGTACCTAATTGTCCTAGCACTAGCAGGTTGCAATGAAGAGATAAGACTAAAATGGATACAAAAAAGACAAACTTCTAAATAATATGGGATGATGGAGAACAAAGTGAAGAAGAGGTAGATGACACTTCAAAATATTCACACCTCATTTGCATGGCTCTCATAGATGATGATGCTCGCATATCTAATGATGATGATCAAATAATGGAGACTAATGAAGAAAGATATGACCTATTATGCAATGAAATTTTATCTCATAAAAATATTTGTATAAAATTAAAGAATGAATTAACGAACAGACATCAATATTTATCTTTATTAATTTTGAAAATTTTAGATTTCAAAAAAGAAAACTCAAACCTTAGGGTTGATAATAAAAAAGTAACCTTATCCTATGAGAAAATTAAGAAAGAACTTGCAGATGCTAAACTCATAGATCAGAAGCTAGTCAAAGGAAAAGAATCCCTTCAAATAGTTCTTGGACAAGGAAGAAGTCTACATAATAAAAGTAGACTAGGATGCTATCAACAAGAACAAGCATCCACACAAAATTCATTCAAACAAGAGGCTACTTCAAAGATTGAAGTAACAACTAGTACTACATCCAAAGAAAGAGTAGTTCCAGGTTTGATTATTTTAACCATAATAAAAAGGTTAGATATTATTATTATAATAGATTTGGGCATAAGAAATGGGATTGAAATTTAAAGTATTTTTGGATTTTTGAACTTAGAAGGGGGAGATGAATAAGTTCCATAATTTAAAAATTGCAAACAAAAAGCACATAAGATAATTTTAATGTGGTTCCCCAACTTGGGTAGTTCATACTCAAAGGGTAGATCACAAGAATACCTCTAGACTTTTTTGCTCTCAAAATGTGGTTGAAGGTTCTACACCCTGTATAGTCATTGATGAGTGGCAAGGTACCCCTATGCCCAACCATACAAATCACTAAGACATTCACACATGATTTAGTTAAATTCCATGGACCTATAGTTCTTGAGTGCACTAGTTCCTCTAGGAAGTGAAATGGGTGTTGAGAACATTCATTGGATTCCCAACTAAACTTGTGAAGCTCAAGGGTATGATTTAAGTGTAATTGAGGTACAACAAGAATGAAAGGTAAAATAATTTAAGATCTAACTCATTCACTACCTAGTTGGCCTAACACAAGCACCCATCCCACTTTTTTGGACACATCTTGAACACATATAGTGCCACTGGGCTACCAAACATTAAGCGTTGCTGGGTTACCAAGCACTATATGTATGCTTGAAGTGGTTGTGCTTATGTTCATTAACAAGTAAAAATTAATTGCTTAATTTAAATGCATTAAGGTAAGTGCATGAAAGTAAAGTGCATTAAAGGAAACATTA
Organism: Gnetum montanum; assembly: GCA_015680685.1. Lineage (NCBI taxonomy): Eukaryota > Viridiplantae > Streptophyta > Gnetopsida > Gnetales > Gnetaceae > Gnetum > Gnetum montanum. Next base: position 1,631,097 of record MNCI01005122.1, on the reverse strand, counting down.
ATCTATTCTTAGTTCTACAAGGATTATCAAAAGGGTTCATTTTTATTCCTATCACACTACTATGCTCATGTACATCAATGTTTGAACAAAGATTCATACACACTTAGACTCCTCTTGCAAGCACTTAAAAAATATTTTAACTTTGGAGAAAACAAACTACAAGAGCTTCGCTACTCTATGATAAAAACTGATGAAAAACTATCTCAAATCATGAGCCCAAACACTATATTTATAGGCTAGCATATACCATATAATATTGGATATTCGACATTACATCCTGAACTCTAACATTAGATACCTGATGTCGAGGATTTGATATCAGGTATTTGATATTAGAGCGTGAGAAAACATGATTCATCATACCCCCACGAATGAATAAAAACTCGTCCTTGAGTCAAGAAGAGGAGGAACATGTTCCTTATAAAATATTGGGAAGATGTGGATTATTGATTGACATACAAATTGACTCAGATGGAACAAATGAACTTTGAGCGCCCAAGTATACAAAGTTACAATCTTTACAAAATAGGATCTTCATGATAAGAGAAGTGAACACCCTGGATAAAACTAGCATCCAACACCTCTTGGAAGCTAAAGAGTGAGTGATAATCTTTCTTTTAGTCCATGATTCCCATTGTAATCACAATAGAATTGTGAATTAGTATGCAATGTGTAACACATAGATATTAAATGCCTTATTTTATCAATGGTTATACTTGGCTAGGTTGTGATTATGGTAGATTGATTCCTTTAGGAGTGTTAGTGGGAAGGTTGACAAATAGGGTAAAATAGATAAGTAGTCCATTAAATTTGAAAAAATTTGACACAAGAAAATATTTAGAGAGGGTATAAAAATTTACAACAATAAAAATAAAAGTTTACATTAAAAAGTTATGAAGATGTGCATAATTGGATGTCACTAATGAGGTAAACAAAAGGATTTGATTGTAAGAGTGTTTAATGGTAAAGAACTTAACTAACCCAACAAAATATATGCAAGTGGGTTTGCCCCAAAGCAGGCATAGGTCTTTTATGCCCTTGCATAACTTCAAACCCAGAAGAAACCTAGAAAGTCCATGGGCTATACCAATGATTAATGGTTACAGATAGTTAAGTACAAAAACCCAAAAGAAACTACCTAAGAATTCTGACACATCAAACTAGGACATTGAACAAGAACATGAAACCAATAGTGAGGTGAGACATGGAAAGTATAGATGGATGAGAGAGAGTGGAATGGAGTTCTTGATTAAGGTCACATGAATTCCCTTGTGGATTTTATGGTTAAATGACTTGATAAGATCCATCATTAGTCCAGACCAAAATCAACCTCATTTAGTGACTTCGCATCACCATTCTAAGACTAGTCCATTCCCTTGAGACATAAAAGTACTCCCACGGAACAACCACTATTTCTTATTAAAGAAGAAAAGAGGAGTAGGAAGTGAGGAAGGGCCTTAGTTAGAGGGGACCTTCAAGCATGGGTAACATGTCTTTCTAGTTCCATAACTAGTGCTTGTAGCCCATTTATTTTGTCTAAGAGGTGTGCTTTGAATTCCCATCATTTTTTAAAATGGAAACCACACCATGCAAAGACGTATGTATTTATTTTGTCTAAGGGGTATGCTTTAAATTCCCATCATTTTTTATGGGAACCATACCATGAAAAGACTTATTCAACTTTCTTTTATTGGTCAACATGGAATGATAAGAAATCGATGAAAACACACATCCACCTAGGAAAACATAAAGGCACAAAGAATACCAAATTCCCTTGAGGTCACACCTTGTTTAAACCATTGAATCCTTTCCAATTTTGAAAACTACCAAAGTTACAAATTTTTTAAAGTTTTTTTAATGAAAAAGGAACTACACATTTCTAGAACAAGGAAAACCATAGAGTTTGTGGATGGGCGAATGCTATGGACTCACTAATTATTGCATGAAAAAGAAACCATGTCCTAATCATTCGTAATGAAATTCAAAGCCAAAATCTAGACATAAAAAATCAAATAGCAAAATAGTACATACCACCATCAAGCAACACATTATCACTATACCTAGCACTTATTAACAAAAAGTTAGAAAATCATACCAAAATAAAATAAAATAAAGTGTAAAATTTTCAAGAAATAGCAAATGTACTAATGATGGTGTAAAACAAAGGTTAGAAATGATTAATAACATAAAAAAAAGAAGATGTAAAATAAAGAATGTGTAAAAAAAAGTTATAAAACAAAAAGTTAAAAAATTGAGGAGCCTCTTATATTGTTAGCATGGATGGCCATCTTCCCCACATCTAAGTTGAAAGGAGGAGATCCAAAATATGGAGCATGGTTGGCCATTTGATTAGGCTTTTGTTGTATTAGATGGCTTATGCTTGTGGAAAGGTGTAATTTGTTGGATGTTTACTAGTTTCTTATCTAGGCTCTCAAGTTTGTAGATCATCATGGCCCTAGAAGGAAAAGTTTTATAAATGATGTAAGGTTCTTTTCACAATGTTTTAAACTTAGTTTGTTGAGTTACGTGTGTGGGGTTCTAGTAGAGAACCTTATCTGTTGGTTAAAATTTGAATTTTCTAATTTTAAAGTCATGAAACTTTTTGTTGTAGGCCTTGTGCAACTCGTTAGATGATAGGGCCACCAATCAATTTTCATCTAGTAGGTTGAGATTCATTAGTATTTCTTTTTGTGCTAGACTCAAGTCAAGGTTGGGGTCACAAGCTATTGAAATTGTATGAGTCTTGGATTGAATAATAAGTGTTGGTAATTTTTCATACACAAGCTCATAGGGAGAATAGCCTATAAGAAGTTTCCATGTTGAGCGATAGGCCCAAAGGGCATCATTGAGTTTTGTGCTCTAGCCTTTCCTATATTTGCTAATAGTTCTTATTATAGTCCTTGTGAGTTACCTATTGGTAACCTTAGCTTAACCATTGGCTTGAGGATGGTAGGGTGTTGTGAGTTTAGGTTTAATCCAAAGCATTGCATGAGCTTCCAAAAAGTAGTTCCTATAAAGTGAGTTCCATTATCAATAATTAATGCATGTGGCAAACCATACCTATTTATAACATTTTGTTGTACAAACCAAGCAGAAGTAGAAGATATATAGTCGATGATGGCTATTGCTTCTACCCATTTCATACAATAGTCAATAACAACTATGATGTACATCTTTCCATTTGACATGGACATGATGAAACCCATGAAATCAATGCCCCAAATGTCCAAAGGTTCCAGTGGTTGAATCCATTGTTGAGGTACTTCCATTCAAGCAGTCATTCCTTGGCATCATTCATAAGAGCAGATGTATTAGTGAGCATCCTTGAAGATCATTGGCCAATAATACCTTGCCATTAGGATTTTAATGGTTGTGCATCTCCTAGCATAGTGTCCTCCACAAGGACCTTCATGCAGATCTTGGAGAACACGCAGTTGATCAACATTAGGTACATACAAACGAACTAGGCCATTGGTGCACACCTTGTAGATGTGTCCATTGACCTAGATGAAGTGTTTTACTTGGTGAATAAACTATTGTTTCTTCTAGTGGTCCAACCCTTATTGCATCTCTTAGGTGAGAAGAAAGGTGAAAATTCCATCAAACCATTTAGGCTCAATGGGAAATTATTTAGTTATAGCCCTAGCAAAGAGGAGTTTGTAAGGAAACATATAATATAGTGGATTTTCCTCCTCTTTGTTGTCCCATCACAATTGAGACAAGTGGTTAGTGACCACATTCTCAGTGCCCTTTCGATCTACAAACATAAGATCAAATTCCTACAAGATCACCAACCATTGTATGACATGGGGATTCACCATTGGCTTGTTCATCAAGAAGCGGGTGTCACTATGATCTGTGTGCACAAATACCTTGTATCCAAGCACTAAATGCCTAAGCTTCTCTAGAGAAAACATCATTTCCATCAATTCTTTTTCTGTGGTGGTGTAGTTTAATTTTGCATCCACAATGCTTTGGCTAGCATAGTGGATGTAGTATGGACATTTTTATCATCCATTTGTGTAAGCATGGCTCCCAAGGCATAATTTGATTCATCCATCATGACATGAAATGGTCTAGACTAGTCAGGTGCTTGTAGGATTGGAGTTTCAACAAGTTTTTCTTTTAGCTATTAGAATGATTTTTCACATTCAGTGGCCTAGAAAAGTGGAGCATCTTTATTTGTTAGCTTCACCAATAGCCTTGCAATCCTAGAGAAATTCTTTATGAATTGCTGGTAGTAGCTAGTATGTATAAGAAATGATCGAACATCTTTGATAGTTTCTAGTTGAGGGGTTATTACTTATATTCTCTTATTTTCTACTTGTGATATTATGTGCCCCAATATAATGCCTTCCTGGACCATTACGTGACCTTTTTTCCAATTGAGCTTCAAGTTGGTTTTAACACATCATTTTAGCACTTGCTCAAGGTAGTCCAAGGATTACTCAAATGTAGCTCCATAAGTGGAGAAGTCATCCATGAAGACTTTCACAGCACTTGTAATTTACTATTGAAAAATGCTTAGAACTAGGTGTTGGAATGTAGCAGGAGCATTGCATAGACCAAATGGCATTTTGCGATATGCAAAACTTTCCCAAGAACTTGTGAATGTTGTCTTCACTTGGTCCTTTGGTGTAATTTAAATTTGGTTATAGCCACTATAAACATCTAGAAAATTGTAGTAGAAATGCCCAGATATTTTGTCTAACACTTGATCAACAAATGTAAATAGAAAATGGTCCTTGAATGTTGCCATATTCAGCAACTAAAAATTGATGTAGACCCGCCACTTGCCTCCTTTCTTTGGTACAATTATGAGTGAACTAACCCACTCACTATCCATAATGGAATAAATAAACACCACATTGATGAGTTATTTGATTTCCTCTTTGATGACCTGCTTTAGTTTGGGATTCAATTGCCTCTATGACTATCTCTTTGGCTTCATGGCCAAATCAATGTAGATACGATGTTGGCATATCCTAGGATTAATTCCTATGAGTTCAAGATATGAAAAGTAAAATATGTTGACCATTTTTCAACCACATTCAACATCATCTTTTTTTTTTCTTTGGTGCAAGATTTGCATTGACTATGACCAGCTTCCCATTTTTTAAAGACACATGTTCCATTTCGGCCAGTAGCATTTTTAGTTCAAGGGGTTCTTGCTTAAAATTTTTAAGAATTTCCAACTCTTCCTAATAAGTATCATCATTTAAATCATTAGAGAGTTGGTAATGAACTTGCTCTAGTTCATCCATGCCTACAACATATGCACATGTCAGGTTCTCAATCGGTTTCATGCAAAGTGTGCTGCTCTCAAGATTAGCGGTTAGCCACTAGGTGCCTTCGTATTTTATGGCTACTACATATATATGCCTTTGAATTTTTTCTTTTGGTGCATACTAATTGCATGTGGAGATAGATTCTTGTTTCATGGCCTAGAGTTTCTACACACAATTACACCTTGTATCACTATACGTGATGCATGGAACTTGCTTCTTCTTGATATTTTTGAATGCATTTTCTTTGGATATTTCCATGGAAAGATATCTGATGCCCATTTTTTCATGAACATTGCTAAGCCATGCCCTTCCCATGATGATTAGGAAATCCCCTTTGAAGTTCTCCACCTTGATCACTAGGAAACTAGCAAGATAAGATCACCCATAGATAGTGTTCACAATGTCTTTCATAAGTCCCAATGGAATAGTGATGGACTGGTATACCAATTCTAATATAATATTTCTCTTATTAAAAAGAGGTAGGTTTCATGCAGTGTACATCTCATGAGAAATTAAATTGATACCAAAAATTGAGTAGAGAAGAGTTTTGCATGATTCATTCCTAGTAATTTGCAAATAGATGAGAGAACTTCCAAGATCAACTAGTTTCTTGGGAAGGTTTCCATTATGGATCCAATCAGATAGAGTGTGAGTAAGCATCATATTATGGATCCTAGGTATATTTTGGTTTGAAGAGAACTGAAAGGAATTTTATACAGAGAAAGATGGAGGGATAGGGTTATCAATCACAGATGGACTATGGGATTGAAAGAAAGGTCTTTTTCTTGATTGAGTATTCAATCCACTCGGTTGATGAATTGGTTGTGAATTAATAGCCCTAGTAGCATTTCATTATTGTAGTTGAGCTAGCAATTCATCTTGCATATGTGGAGTAGGTGGTCACTATGCGGTTGGAGGAGGAACATGTGCAGGGACAAGAAAAGGATAAGGATAAAAGGTGGTATTCTTTCTTTTACGTGGAGAATGAGTTTGATAATAATCAGAAAGGTGGTAGTGAGATTAGAAAGTAGAAACATGACTAAAGGAGTCACATAGAGATAGGGGTTGCTGAACGTAGTACCCATATGGATCAGGTTGTTTGTAAGGGTATTGTTACTTTAGTGGTGCCAGCACCCATGATTGTGGTTGTTGCCACTATTGATACTTCTCATATGATTTTGGTGGAGTTCCTCTTGGATAATATTGTTGTTGCTAATGGATTACCTAACATTACCTTGAGGATAAGGTAATCTTCTAGATGTTTGCCTTTGTGTTAGTTGTGGATTCAAAGCATACATCCTAGACTCCTCTAAATGTGACACTATGGGGCAATATCCCTTAGGATGTACATATTGGCAAATGTCACATCCACCATCATCATCTGATTCATGTTCTGTAACTTCATCTATTATAGCAATCTTTCCCTTACCTTTTTAATAGGCACATTCAACTTCCTTACGCCTCCTATGCTCATGATCACTACCTTATTCTTTAGACTCTTCAATAATTTTTAGGACAAATTGAAATTTTCTATCTATGGAGTCCCATAGTTAATCAACCCTAGTTGTAATTTTAGATTGAAATTTTTGGAGTGACAAGGTTTTCCTATTTACCACCTCATCAAGTGTAGATTCTTCCTCATTTTCATAGAATTGAAACTCCCTCTTGTGAATGGAAGGATCATAGTTATATTCTTTTACACTTTATCTTTTTCTTAATTCACCCTCCTCTTTAGCTACTTGCTCGATTAGTCTTTGTATTTGATAGTTGTGTTGGCCATAAACATCAAGGGTTCTCCTTGTTTTTGATTAAAGCCCATCTACAATGTGGTGAAGTTGATCCAGTTGAGAATAACCATGCCTAGGACATTTGTGCATTAAGGAATAGTATTAACTAATGGCAGCATCCAAGGATTCATGTGTTCCTTGTTTTTATCCTTAGACTTGCCTTCTCGAGTTGGATACTCTAGAGTATGTTTGATATTTATCATTAAAAAATTCAAGCATGGTACTCCATTGTCTAATAGATTCCAGCTGTAAGGATTGATACCAATTCTCTGCTTCTTTGATAAGTATCCTTGGGAACAACTTAAGTTTTTGTCACTCATTTTCTATGTTCTACAAGGCACATGCATCTTGAAAAGCTTGGAAATGGTTCTACAAATCAGAGTTATATCTCCCTTCGAACTAAGGAATATTTTTCATGTCTAGCTTGTTGATTTGACTATCCTTCACATGCCTTGTTGGAATTTGTACTACCTCTACAACATTGAGCATACCTCAAGTAGTAAGTAAAGGCTCATTGAGGCAATGATCATGGCACCTATGATTCCCTCTACTACCCCTTTGTTTATGGTGATGTGCCTCTCTTGAATGTATGCACCCTTGATCTTACCTTTCCTAATGATCCCTTCAATCATTTTGGTCTCTTAGATCATTTTGATCACCTCCATCACAGTCTCACCTCATGCAGTTGAAATTAGAGCTAGAAGAAGAAGAAGATGATGATGAAGGTGAAGAGGAAGGAGGACTAGCATCATCACAGTGCTTGCTACCACCTCTTCAACGATCATATCCATGATCATGATCTTGTTTCTTGTCCACACTTCTACCTTGGCTTGCCTCATTAGATCCTTCTTTGTTGTTGGATCCATTCTTACCATAATTGAGATTGTGAATTGTGGAATGTAGGTTCTAAACTTGACCTCCTTTGGTCAAAGAGAGGGATTTCATTGAATGGGAAACCCCTAGATAAGGGTTCCCCAACATATTTTTGGTATAGCAGGAATGGAAAATCATTAAATCATTTTCCCTTCACAAATTCATGGCATTGTTCTAGCTATTGATCCCATAGGCATTGTGCCTTAGTAGGATATAATCCTTGGCATCATTATCTTGCACAACATACTCAGCATGACATTCCTAGAGACACCATCATATAAGAATTTGTTGAAGCATTGTAGGAATGGATCAATTGGGTGGCAACACAATGTTACCCTCCATGTCATGCCATTGAAGCTATTCATCTTGATGTAGCATAAAGGTGAAATTGGATACATACTCATCAGGATAATCATATACCACTCGATATTGTTAAGGCACTAGTTGATGAGCTCCATTAGACTTGGGTGGAGAAGCACTCTTGTAAGAAGAAGACATTTTCAACTAGATGATAAAAATGTAGTGTTCTTTTAAATTTTGTTGTGGTAATTATAAAATATGATATGACTCTAAGGTTCATTCCAACAATTTTGAATGATTTCCACTAAATCCTAGATAGTACACAAAACAATAGAAAGGTCCCTGGCAATGATGCCAATGATGACTGGTGAGGTACCCCGATGCCCAACCATACGAATCAATAAGGTGTTCACATGAAATCTTGTTGAATTTTATGAACCTATAGTTCTCTAGTGCACTAGTTCCTCTAGGAAGTGAAATGGGTGATGAAAACATTTTTTATCTTCCCAAGTACACTTGTGAAGCTCAAAGGTATGGTCTATGTGTAACTGAGGTACATAATTTTTCTCATTGTATGTTTTATAAGTTTAGTCACCTACAAAAAGAATGAGAGGTAAAGTAATTTAAGAGCTAACTCATTCATTGCTTAGTTAGCCTAACAAATTACCCATCCCACTTTCCTAGACACATCTTGAACACATATAGTGCTACTGGGCTACCAAACATTAAGCATTGCTGGGTTACCAAGCACTATATGTATGCTCAAAGTGGTCATGCTTGTGTTCATTAACAAATAAAAATTAATTGCTTAATTTAAATGCATTAAAGTAAGTGCATGAAAGTAAAGTGCATTAAAGGAAACATTAATCTATTCTTAGTGCTGCAAGCATTATCAAAAGGGTTCATTTTTATTTCCATCACACTACTGTGCTTAGGTACATCAGTGTTTGAACAAAGATTTGTACACACTTAGAATCCTGTTGCCAACACTCAGAAAATATATTAACTTTGGAGAAAACAAACTGCAAGAGCTTTGCTACTCTATGATAAAAACTAATGAAAAACTATCTCAAATTGTGATCCCAATCACTATATTTATAGGCTAGCATATACCTTACAATATCAGATATCGAACATCACATCCTGGGATCTGACATTGGATACTTGATGTCGAGGCTCCAATATTGAGTATCTGATATCAAAGTGTAAAAACATGATTCATTAATCATCAAGCTCTACTTTGGAGTTTTGTAATATAACACTAATCATTCAACCCCACAAGGTCCCATCTAGCTTGGAAATGTGGTTTCAAGGCTTTCACAACCTTTATAATCTTGAGCTCTACACTAGAGTGTTGTACCGTTGCAACCTACCAATGCTAGAACATTTGGTGGCCACATGGCCTCTTCCATCACATACCCAACATTTTATGGAAAATGCATCAAAATTTTAATTCATATAACTTTTACCTTTTTCCATACCTTTGGATTAATTTGGTCATGATGAGTTAAAGCTTCTTCCTTTTCTTGCAAGGAGTCTTTAAACTCTTCTTGATAGGAGAGCTATTTTGTCTTCACTATTCATTTCTTGTTTAACTTAATCTTGTTTTGATGCTAATTTTGGAGCAATAGGCTTTTCTCTAATCCCTCCTTCACTTATGAGATTAATCTCATAACCAATTAGAGAACTTTGAAGCTTCTCAAATTTAAGCACTAAAAATTCTCTAATTTCTTCCATAGTTGTGACCTTAGATCTAAATTTTGGCTACAATGATCTAATCATTTTTATAATTATGTCACTTTCAGGAAAGTCCTTGCCTATACCCCTAATTTCTACAATAAGATCATTTTCCCTAGAGAAATAATCTTGAATGTTTTCACCTTCTTTTATCTTACATTTGTCATATTCACTTTGAAAGGCTAAAAGTTTTGATTGTTTTACTATAGATGTGCCCTCATAGGTAGCCTCTAAAGTTACCCAAATTTCCTTAGCAGTCTTACATGTAGATATTCTATTAAATTAAAATTTATTCAATGCAAAATATAAACAATTTTTTACTTTAGAATCATACATAAACTTATGTTTCTTTTAGCTATCCATTTGTTTCATGGCTTGAGAACTTTTGAGATGCTATTGATGGGTAGTGTGTAGCCTTCAAAGATTGACTTCCATACCTTGAATTCCATAGACTTGAAGAAGCCTTGCATCATTGCCTTCTAATATGCAAAGTCAAATCCATTGAATATCAATGGCTTTAAGTAGGATGTCCCCTCAATAATTCACTCTTGAAAGTTGAAGCATGAACATGAGAGTATTGGGTTCCAATACCACTTATGGATTAAGAACTTAGAAGGAGGATTGAATAAGTTCCTCAATTAGACTTGCACTAGCCATAAAAACACACCAAATTTTACATGGTTCTCCAACTTTGGTACATCCACACTTGAAGGGTAGAATTTATGCACACCTTTGAACTTTGTTTCTTCAAAATGTGGTTTTAAGGGCATCACTCCCTCTACAAGCTTTGAGCTCCACTTCGAAGTGTTTCATTGCTACAAAACCAATCGATCCTACAAGCTCTTGACGAGCTCAAAATGTGGTTTAGAGGATTCGACAACCTTTACAAGATTAAGCTATGCTCCAAAGTGCCTTGATGCTACAAAACTACTCAATTTCATAGGATTCCAACAAGCTCAATAAGGATGTCTTCTTTCAAGAAGCACTTTAACCCCACAAGGCTATAAGAAAGAAAGAAAAGAATAAGGAAAGAATGTAACTAAACTTACAAATCCTTGTACTTGAAGCTTAGTATAATTACAATAAGGCAAATGATGTTATAATAAAGAGAAACAATAGAATTGCTTAGAATAGACAATGAAGTGCTTTTTTAATGTGATCAATACTTGCACAATTCCCAAGATTTTGACATCATCTTATAGCCTTAGAGTTTCTGAAAAATCCTCAAAATTTATGCAATGGCTACCAAATAGCTAGTATAGACATTTTCTTTAAAGTGAGGATGTCTATCTGAGATTGCCCTTAATGTAGAAGAAACATATACCTAAAAAGTGAGACATCTTCTGTTGAGGTTAAATGTCTGCTTTTTTTAAAAGATGTATACTTAATTTTTGAACTTTGAATTCTAAGGTTTTCTCTTGTTAATTTGTATTCTTAGAAGTCATTGGAGCAACTTCATTTGACTTGTAGACTTTGTTTTCATCCATGGTCTCATATTGTCCATGTAGTCTTCATTTTGACATCTTGACATAGATATTGTTTCCTTGAGTTCTTAGATCTCTTAGTTCATGTCCTGAAAAATCAACATCTACCACATATATTCTATATTCTCCAATTTTCTTAAAGTTTTGACATAACATAGAAAGGAAATGCATGCAACTCATTCTCAAGGACCTCTAACTTGCACAACCTATAAGTGTGCTCTTCTAAGGGGAATTGAACTTATTTTCCACTTTAATTTTAAGGTGATGCAAACTTAAGTAAAGCTTGTTGATGGCACTTTAATACTTGATTGGAATAGCAATTAAAAAACAATGAGCTTTTACATCTAATTTATTTAGTCTAATGTGATGTGAATAAAATTATTTCTTGCCTTTTACATTAGACCATAGCTATATTAAAACCTTCTATTTGACTAGTTGGCCAATATTTTTAGGATTTTATTACACTTCCTTACATGAAATATTCCATTTTTAATCATTACATTCCATGAAAATACCAATTGTAGTCTCATGAATCCTCAAGAACTGCTTTAGAGAATTTGTCATACCTTGAGATATGCAACCTATGAGTATATGTAATGAATTGGTACAAATCTTTTGCTTGTAAAGGTAATAAATCATATTCACATAATAACATTAAGTGTATATAATGATTAATGTTAACAACTGACTTACTAATGTTAATCAAACACTTTTAGGTAAGCTAATATAACAACTATATGTGGTTGATAAGCCAGGGGTAAAAATTATTATAGCAAAATACCTTTATGATGGCTTCTTTCTCCATGAGGCCTCCTTTGTTACTCATGCTTTAGTCACTTGGTGAGGATTTTAGTCTCTTCAACTTTGGTTTCAAGAGCATGTGACAATTGATAATGGAGTAATAAGATGACAAAGTTCCCATACTTTTCATTTAAGAAAATCTTATCAAACTATTCAAAATAAGTTCTTTGATCTTGTGAAATTCAAATTATGGAAGTTTGCTTTAATTCCAATACACTATATTTTATTTAATAAATGCATAAAATACTTTAAGTGAAAGCCTAGTTAGATACATGGGAGCTAGCTATTGATAATATTTGTGATAGGTGTTTTTTTTATTGCACTCATTCAAAATTTTTGGATTAAATTCCAATGTTGCTTTGGGTTCTTTGTACTATAAAATTATTATCTTATTGGCCAAATCCAAGAGAAAAATTAAATCCCTTAGTCCATGTATTTTTTATTTCTTATGATAATATTCAATTTTATTTTTATTTAGGTAGTGTAGGTTATCACCCATCAAAGCTTTATATCAATCTTTACAAGTTTGGAGTATATTAGGGAGGAGTAATAATATTTCTGATTTTAGTAGGGATGCAACAAGCATTAATTAAAATAATGTTGCTACTTCATTTATTTATTTTAAATTTTATAACATGATTAAGTTTTTATTTTGTTCTAGTTATGTATTACTACCAGGGAGCTAATTTTTCTTTTTTAGTTCCTTTTCCACTTTGTTTTACTTTGATATTATCTTTTACTAGTTTGGCTTCTTGACCATCAATAAAACTAGGTATACTCATGTTTTCTTAAAAGAAAAAAAGATGTTTAAGTAAGTTGTTTGCATTTTCACCTTTAACTCATCCAAAAAGAAAAAAAAAGGTTTTGCACTCTTTTAATATCGTTTTAGTGTTTAGCACTAAGTCTAGATTCCTGAATGGTACATCCATATAATACGCCAGGATAGATGATAGTTTTAAAATTTTATTATTTTGATCTTCTAAGCCCAAAGTCATAAATCGTTACACTTGCTTTTGAAAGTATACATATCTTTTAAACCTATTGCTTTTCTTTCTTTATTGTGGTTCCTCAAGTTATAATTATTAATAGATATGATACCCAAATATTTAAAAGAATCTACTATTTGCACATTCTTATCTTCAAAGTGGAAGTTATTTCTTGTCTCCTAGGTCATCAATTTTGTTTTGTCCACATTCAAGAAAAGACTATATGAGTGACAATAATTTTCTAGAATTTTCAAAATATTTTATATACCTTCTATAGTAGTAAAGATCAATGTAGCATTATTTGCATACAAAATAAGATTCACTACTTGGGATCCAATTTTGATAGCATGATTATCCTACCTATTGCATAACTATTCTTGCAATTCATCAATAATGATACCAGATAGAGTTAGAGAAAATGGACAACCTTGCTTAACTCCAATTTTACTCTTAAATTAAATTTTTTTCTTTGAATTATTATTTTTAATTTCACTCACCAATTCCTTGTACAATCTTTCAATTTTTGCAACCAATTCTAAAGGGAGACTAATTTTATGCAAGCATAACCATATACTTGTATGAGCCACCGAATCATATGCTTTTGGAAAATTAATAAAATAAAATAAAATTTTTGTTAGTCCTTTTTTCAAATTTCATGTAGTGTCTAAGAGTAACTAAGTGATCAATAATGGAGTCATTCTATCTAAACATAATGGATAACTTGCCCTAACGTAGTTAACTTCAGCCCAAGAATTGATTCGTTTTCCTAGCAGAATACCCAACAACTTAGCAAAAATATTACTCACAACTATCATTCAATAATTATTCAAATTATTTTTATTTCTATTTCTATATAACAAAATAGCCTTACTAGTTTTTCAATGTGAATCTTATCCTTGATCCATTTCTGAATTTAATTTGTATCAAATTTCTCTATGCATAGTAGGTTTTTAATATTTTAATATTATTTATTACAGTTATTATAGCTATTAATATCAACATAGGTGAATTTTTTAAACTTAGGTTTAGAAAATTTGTTTCATTATATTTTTAATTTTCAAGGTTTACATCTTACTAGCATGCTCTGAGATCAATGTTAGATGGACTCAAATGCCCATCAAATTTACACCTTGCATGGGACACACTCCTACTCATCAATGGTTTACATAAAAGAAAAATTTCTTCTCAAGAATTTATATGGTTCCATTAGAAGTACATTTTAAAATTTGTTAAATATTTCTAAAAGAGGTGGATGAGGTTTGTGAGGAACTTTTGTTATTTCTCTCAAACTATATAGGAAGTGTATTCTAGAGTCTTTCTTCTAACAATCATGGAAAGGAGGGAAAATTTGATGTTTTTTTTTTTTTGGAAAATCTAATGTTTATTTTTAGTAGGTATGATGATCTTTTTGTTGGATTTAATGTTTGTCAATGCATTTGATTTTTTTTCAACAAATATGATTTTTTTAGTGGATTTGATGTTTCTCTAGTGACTTTGATTTTTTCAGTGACTTTGACTTTTCTCTAGTTGATCTAATTTCTTAGAATTACCCTATGAGAAATTCTATATTACTCCCAACTTCTTCAACCAATGTTGAAATTTCTTCTTCTTCTATTAATCTAGAAATTTTTATTGATTCTAAAAATGCAGATTTACAAGCTAATAAGAAAAATTCTGTAATGCCTTCTTCTAATGATATTGGTGAAATTAAAACACATAATTTTATTCTTCTTAATAATGTATATAGTCAGTCATTGTTAATATTTCATTAGAATATGTGCTCCTTGCAATTTTAGTTTACTTATAATCAATGTTTCATTTTGTAGTTAAATGATGTAATGAAAAAACATGACATCTAAGTTCTTCATGCTACATATTATTCTTATTTCTTTTGCTTGCTAAGTTAGACAATGCTTCGAATGTTTAGTATGCCCTCAATATAGGGTCTTTTATACATAAGTATGTAGTGTTGATCATTCGTAAATGAGCATTAGATTTTGATGTCCAATTTGAAGAATATACTAAAGTTTCATGTCTTGTCAAGTTATATACTCTTCTGTTAATTTTTTAAAAAGCTGAGTAGGAAATTGTTAGTTTTCTCAATCCCATTAAGCATATAAAGTCTATTTCTACAACTTTTAGTTTTTTTTTAAATTTTTTTTTATTATAATCAATCTTCTTAATCGTAAAACAGAATTGGTATTACAAGCAAGTAGAAAGTCTTATATTTAGCGAATTATATATTATAATTTTATTAATTCTTGCAATTTTTGCTATCATGAAGGATATTTATTTAATGCTTATTCTTTTCTGCTCAAGAAAAAAGATTTTGAAAAAGTGTGGTGAAGTTGAAGATAGAAAAATATAATATGAATTTGAAGATATGAAAAATCAAGTTAATGTTAATGAAAAGAATGATTAAATGACAATAAAGAATCTAGAGAAGATAGAAGCTCATATGTATACTTTCACTGGTACTAGATAAAGTATAATCACCTTGGACAACTTGTAAGGCAAATTTTTACTTTTCTAACAAGAATAATATTAACTCAAAGATTAAAACTAGTGTCAACAAAAAGGTTATAGCTACTAGTAAAGATTCTTGACATAACAAATGATGAGGTGAAGATCTTCTAGAAGATGTGCTACTATTTTCTAAATTTGATACAAATATTGGAATTAAGCTACATCTCTCTTTCAAATCCTTTTGCTATTTTAAGTTCAAGAACAAATGTTAAAAAGTGATGTAAATGTTGTTAAGATTGGGACCTTTCTCTCCATTGACAATTATTTTTTTCACCTATTTTTTCAAAATATTAATTGTAAGGTTGTACACTTAAGTAGATAGTTCTTAATTGGAAATTTTTTTCGTTCCATACTTATTTTGATATTGTCTACTTAATATGTACTTTGAATTTTCTTTGTTTATTATTAATATTTTATTAGGGTTTTGCAATTGGAACTCGAAATAATTGAAATATAGGTATACCTTAAGATATATAATTCGGCATTGTCCATCACAATCAAACCTATGACTTAGAGCTGTCAAATCAAGAGTCTTACCCCTCTCATTGTTTTTTGAAATTTGACACTCCCCCAAAGAAGTGTGGTTTTCCCATTAGCTAAAAAGTTTATAATTATCTTCCGTGGAACTCTCAATAGCTAAGCTTGGATGTGGAAAAGAAGCCAAAGCGATAAATTAAAGATGCCAAATGTGTTGAGCAAACCAACAAGAGATGCAAAATGGTTAAAGGATTAATGATTTTATGGTAAAAAGTGCGATTATTCCTTTGAATAATGTCTCTACGTATAAAGATAATAACCCCTTAAAAGGATGGCGGTGCAAGGATTTTGAAAGGTTATTTGATGTACATTTTTGCCTGAGTGGCTCCTCGGTTAGTTGAAGAAATGGATTTGAAAGACCATGCAGGTTTGGTAGTCTAGCAATCTGCTGTACAGATTTATTTGATTCCTTTGTTCAGATTTGTCGAGATCAACTTTCCCTTTTCCCTGCCTGATGCGATTTGGTGGCAGACAATCTCTGACGGCATATTTGCTTGTTATCAAATTACGATGACACGACGAATAGACTCCCGACTCCCTAGGGTTGCAAAATATACGATAAGATTCCCGTATATCGGTGGCAGACCGTATTATACAGGTTGCAGAAAATCGCATGAAAAATAACCGTGTAAAGATAAGGTAACCCAACCCAACGTTGTCGTATATCTACGGTAGGATAAGTCCTGAAATTACAGCCCTAGTGCGGTAGTGCCAGCTCAAAGGAAAACGACAGGCTTTCTATTGCAGGAGGACTTCACGCTGTGCTGCATCGGTGTTACTAAACTGTAAACAGGAACAAGAAAACTTAGCAGCATCCAGCTTCGGGAAATTAACTACGTCTAAGATGCTAACTCTTTTAAGAGTCCGTGACCTTAACCATGGAACACCGAACAGTACCTATTCATGGTTAGAGGAGACTGTATCACAACAGGTTCCTATCCTTCAAATACAGCAACAATGCCAGCACTCATAATAGTCTTCGCTGTAAAAACTTTTCTTCAACAGCCTGAAATAAGAACACCCACTCTCATGGTTGCTGTATCCAAATGACGAAGCCTCCGCTGTTTCTGCAAATAAGGAATCTTGTATGCACTTCCCTCGTCCTTCCCTGCTAAAAGGGTCATCAGTCCAGGCTCTATACTCCTTCTACCCATTACGTTTTAGATGAACAAAAACTTAACTTGTTTTTGCAAGAACTGCCCGGGCTCAAACCTAGGTGTTATTAGATCAGAAAACAAGCACCTCCTCTTTATTAGGTGAGAAATAAGCATTTATTCTTCCACTGCTATTGCTAGATTATATTGGCCTTACAGCCTCGCATTTTTATCGGATTCCTGGAGATCGCGATCGGAATCTGCTTCCCCGGATGCGTTCCTGTTGCTCTGCGTTCATGTGCGAAACCCTCTGCACAACATCAACACTCTGATACTGCGTCCGAGCCACCAGGTATTGTGAGGCTTACATTATATTGTTTAATCCGGATATTTTCTACAATAAAAGTGGACGCAAATCAGGGTTGGTTTACGGAATGTGGTATGATGTCTAAGTCAGGTTGCGGTTCAGAAGAATGAAGCGGGTATGCATATGTGTGACGGAAACAGCGCATATGTATTGTGCGCTTACGGTTCACGACGGTGAGGTCCAGAGTAGATGTAAAATTTATGGCTATCAAAGCAGAGAGGTAAGTAACTAAGTTGCTTTTGGTTATGATTTTGTTTTTCATTTTTTCTTTTTTGGGCCACGATTTTATTTTTCGTTATTTTAACTACGTAATGACGTAAATGAGGTGTCTGAAAAGCAGATCTAACGTTTTCCCCCCTTGTTTTGCGCCGATCGTGATAGCACAGATGTAAAAGTTAATTTGTTTTCTTGGTTACATAGATTAGGGCTTGTTTGTTCTTAGAATGCAATATTCCCCAGCTCAAATAAAAAAAATGGAAAGAGTTTTCCATTTCTTAGTTTGAAATTTTAGAATAAAAATCGCAGGAAGGAAAATGTTAAATTTAAAGGCATATTTATATCTTTACGTCTCCGATTGAGTATTATCCTTTGACGAATCATGCATAAAGGAATCGATTGTAAGGCGGTACCTTTTTGTTTTAAAAAAGACTGCTTTCTGCAAACTCTATTTTCGTTGGCCTTTGCTGCAACAGTGAATTTCTGTTTTTCTTTTATTCGGATAATATTTTTATGATGTATATTACTTGCTTGGATCTCTCCGTATTCTTGGACAAGCATATTCTTTCTTTCCGAACCAACGCAGACCAAGGCATCACGAAAGTGTTTGGTGGTTTTTTGATGTTTTGTAAATTATTTCCTTGGAATCTCACCTACGTTAATTTCATTAAATTTGCCGCGGAGAATGTAAAACATGTGGATTATTGCAAAGGTTTACAAAACTTTAAATACCAATAATTCAGGTAGGACAGTTCCTGCAAAAGGAAACAGCCTCAAATAAATATTCTCACTTTGACGCAAACCTTGTTAGACTCCCTGAACAAGCTTATCATAATTTAAGTGTCAAAATCATGGGCTCCATTGTCAGGATTTGCATCGTTGGCATCTGCAGCGACCTCGGCAAAAGACTGGATGTGACAGGGTTCATTACAGCGGAGCACCCATGGAAGGACGATGCCTGCAAATTTCACATGGCCGTTGCTCCTTTTTACCCTATGTGACGCCCAAAGTTAACTTCGTAAACGGTAACCAGAAGTTTTTTTTATTTTAAATTTTAAAATTTCTTTTCTTTGCTTATTTTCAATAAATTATTAAGAGTATTTTGGTAACTTTAAATTTAATAAATAAGATTGAGTGTAATAAAAAATAAATAAAACCCAATATTATATTACCTGCATTATGCAATGTGACGTTTAATAATTTAGCCCAAATTCTGTTTAGCATGTTGGTCATTTTGGATTTTGACCCTTTCTTAAAATGGTTGTTAAAAGGGATTTATCTTAACAAAGAAGATTACTTGCATTGATAGTCTCATGTCAACTTGTTAACACTATTTATTATAAATCATGATACAAGTAAACTTATTAGAGGTTAATAAAGGGACTCCTATGCCTCTACGTTTCAACTAAACTACTTTTCTCGATGGTGTTTTGAAGGTGCATAAGATGAGGGCAATAAGAAGTAACTCATCGCTAGCTAGTGGCCACCTCTTGATAGTTTGGGTTCTTCCAACTTGAGTTAATTTCTTTGTGTGCTATGGTAATCAAGGTACATAATCTTCCGCACCAGTTACAATAGTTTTATAATTCTCTTTTACAATTATAAGTATTTGATCAACCCCAACTAGTGTATTAGACAAATATCATAGAAGAGGAAACCCGGTCAAAAGTTAGTGTGACCCAGTTATGTAAAACTAAGAAAATGGTAAATATAGAAAGGAAAGTTCATAAGGGATAAGCATACCTATTTATAATACATGAAGGGCTTCAAATTATGGAAGTTTTTAAATTAGTTTATAAATCATCTTAAAGAATACGTAATAAGAATTGTATAATGATTGTCATGACTTTATTGTTGTGAAAAGTTTTTAAAATGAGATTATTTTAGAACTTTGCTAAGTATAATATTTAAAATTATTTATCTTCCCCCTTCAAATTAAGTTAAGGTTGTATGTTTAGTTTGTTGAATAGTGATTGAAATATATAATGTGGAAGGGCTTTGAAGAAATAACTTTTGTTATTAAAGACTCAATAGCAACTTTCTCATGGAGATAAT
The DNA here is from genome assembly GCA_015680685.1 of Gnetum montanum. NCBI lineage: Eukaryota > Viridiplantae > Streptophyta > Gnetopsida > Gnetales > Gnetaceae > Gnetum > Gnetum montanum. The sequence continues at coordinate 1,611,046 of MNCI01005122.1, read as the reverse complement.
GGTAATCAATTTTTATGTGTTTTGTTTAAGCATACAAGACCACATCAATAGTTACATAATGAACATTGACATTATCACAATATATTATTCTAAGTTAGTTTAAAATAATGTTGCTATTTTGAGTATAAATGTGAACCATGTAAATTTAGTTGTTATAGATATTATTGCATGATATTTCTCCTTTGTGTTGTACCAAGCCATAGTGGATGTCTTTTTTCCACTTTAAAATAAACAAATTTGGCCTTAAAACAATGCCAAAACAATGCAAAATCATATAGTATAGTAACAAGTCTTCTTAGATATAGTTGAATCAATATCTAATTAAGTAGAGGCACTTTTATAATGGGACACATATACTTTGCAATATGAGCATAGCTTGTGTCATGAGTTTCCTTGTCTTAATAAATAAAAAACTCCAATGATATTTATATTCGTAGTTTAATGTCATAATAACTTACACTAGCAATGTATTGCACAATATGCATTACAACTTGATAATGCTTCATTGCATTTATCACCATCTATTGATAGCTAAGGTTAGCATTGAAATATATATTATGTTTGTTCATTGTTAAATATCCAAGGTTATGAAGAATGCTACAACATGTTTAGGATTAAAAATGTGGATTGCATATATTGCCTATGTTTTAAACTAGTAAAATTGAAAGATTAGTTGCATACTTACTTCCATTAATCTTGTAAATTCTATTCTAAGAAAATATTGAAAAAAAAAACTAGGTGATTCATTGTAAATATCTCTTTCAACTAGGTAATAAACCATTCAAAGAAATCCTAAATATTATTTACATATAATAGTAGTATAAATATTATATGATTGCTTCTACCTTTAACATTGATGAATTCATAACACTATTGTAATACTCAAGAATGAATAAATATATAAAATTTATCAAACCATATTTTGGGCCTTGTTACATCCCATACAAAGACTATTTAAGATAGTAAACAAAGTTAGATTAAGTAAAATCAGAAAAACTTAGTTTTAAGGGATTCATATAATAAGGCATTCTTCACATCACATTACACTAGTATCATTTCCTTCCATTGCTATAATAGTTAGGATTGTTTTCACAGTAGTTGGATTATTTATTGGTGAGAAAGCTCTAAAAAATTAACTCTCATTTTTTATTAGAATTTTTAATAACTAAATGCACTTGAAATCTTTGGAATGTCTTAAGGCTTGAAGTGCATCATAGGTTTGAAACTTTTGGAATAACTACAATACACAAAACAACTTTGGATGGATAACAAGGTAAAAATAAAGATATCATCCTTGTACTAAAATTCAAGTTGACAAGGGGCTATTATGAAATTGAAACTAAAATTTTATTAACTCCTTAAACCCTCTAGATTTATTGGATTTCAATATCTAAAACATTAAAACAGAATATTTAAAAGATAAAAAATAAATTTATTTTAGCATCAAAGTATAAAATTGGCTACAAAACTATAAAGTGACATTAGACATTTGAATCCAAGGTAGAGAGAGGTTTTGGCATCATTGGAGGAACAACATGTTGATTAGTTAAAGGAACTAATTTGAATGGATGAGAGTAATGAACCATTGTGGGATATGCTTTGTAGGTTCTTCTAGCAAAGGGATAGTCTTCTAGGGGTGCAAGGGTCATTGGAGCATAGGAGATGATTCTTCTTCTCACTAAATGTAATGTGATAGACCCACCTTGCTCTTAAGGTATAGAGTACTATTTTCTTCTTTATGATCATCCTTCACATTGAGGACTAGCATAATGATGAGTAGTAATCTACCATATTTGCAAAGCTTAAAATAAAAGAACAAGTAGTAAAAGAAAAACTCTTTATAAGTAAGACTCTTTGGACATGCTCCGTATTTTGAAGGACCCAAAATATATAAAGTGACCAAGTTAGAAGTTCCTTAATTCTCCTTCATTGTCATTTTCTTTGAAAGATGGCTATCATTAGAGCAAGTTCTGTGTAGATGACATGGAAATCGAGGAAAGATGCAAAGCTTTGCCAATACCTCTCTAAAACCTTCTACATTGGAAAAGACAATGGTTAATTGTTTACAAGTGATTATTGAATAGTAAGCAAGTATAATCATAATTAATACCTATTTTGTTAAGATAATGTTTAGGTAGGAATTTTCATGTGAACATTTACTACTGAAATGCACATATATAACTTGCAGGAACATCATAGTAACCAAATAGTATTTTTATTTTCAATTTCTAAACCTTTCAAGTTTATGTTTTTTAGTAGACTAATTTGTAAAATTTTATATGCTACCTAACATTACTTGGGGATATTTCTATAGTGACAAGATGACAAGTAAAAAAACAAATAGAGTGCCCATTGTTTGAAGATAAATTAATAGTTTAATTTTGATTACTTTATATATGACACATTTATATTTAGCTATGTATTTGATATTGTAAAAGAAAATAAAAAAATCTCTTCTCTAATATAATTGAATAATACATATGTATTTTAGCCTTTTCATATATAAACCTATATTATAAGAAGATGACACTAAGTAATCATTCACTTCGTTCACTTCTCCTTTCCGTAGAATTTTACACTCACAATAAGAGTTTTGAGATTAATATTGATGTATAGAAGTTAGTCTTAAATATTATTATTTAAATTAGTTTTAAAAACAATTAGTGAAATTAATTGAGATGTAAATTTAGTTTTAACATATTAAAATTAAATTCATTCTATGGAAACTATATGTATTTTAAATTTTTATATAATCTATATTTTGTATTTTGTATAAATTTTTTCCATTTATTAATTTTAATATATTAATCTCATTTATATACAAGAAATTATGTTATTTTATTTAAGTCAAAAAATTAGGAAATTATGTTAAGAAGGTTATGACTTGTTATTTTATTTATTTGAAATTATTCTTGTTTACATATTTTTTAAAAAATAAACCTATAGTAATTATTATTAGAAGCACATTTGGTTTTATGATAAGAAATTTAACTTAATTTCACATTTACAAATAAGATGCATGATGCATTGTTTAGAGTACTTTGTTTAGAGCATGTAGAGTTTTTAAGAAACTTTAAATCATTCTTGAAAATTTTATTCTTTATTCACCCAAGAATATAGCATAGTGATGAATACACTCATCTTTTCCAAGGGAGGCTATGTGTATGATACTTATATGTATTTGTTGGTGTGATAGCAGTGGAGTAGACTTGGGTTGGGATACTTTTATAGTGGGTTACATCTACCCTGTTGTGTAGGTAGGGGTAGGGTTTATGCTACAAGCCTCTAGTTTTCTTGTTAAAAAATTTTTCCATACCTTGTATAAATGGATTGCATTGTTTATTTCTTCTACATTTTGCCTTGAAAGTGAAAAGTACCTTATCTAACAATTATTCAAGAAAAAAATGACATAGTTAGTAAAAGTTAGTTCTTTTTAAGGTGAAGATATCTTTATCTAAGATAAAAAAAATGACAAGTTATAGGAAAATAACATTTCTATAGAAGATTAGAAATTATTATAAAATATAAAATTTTCATGTTTGATGTAATGGTTTAACCACTTGTGCCATTTTCTTTAGTTATATATAAATGAATTATGGAGTTAGAAGTACATATATAAACAGAAACAAGCACATACTTTAATAACAAAGTTGTTTTCTAGAAAATATTCTCTAATAAATATAAGTTACATTTAGATATTTCATCATCATCATCAAATATTTATTTAACATAAATAGCTTCTTAGGTATGGCATCCACAACATATAAAAATAGCTAACACATGGATGCATCCATCTAAAAGTAAATTGAATGTTTTAAGATATAGACAACATCATACATTAAAATAATTATGAGAAGATATAATACTGCCTTAAATATGACTTGGATTGATAACTTCTTTCTTACAAATCTTTTTTAGGTACCTAGTTAACCACTTCTGTTATAATGGTGTGAAAAAAGTGGTGCTAAATATATATATTTTAGACATCAAATTTTTTTCCAAGGGGAATATTGGAAACACAATAAGATAACTTTATGCATTTCCTAAGCATATAGTTAAAACAAAACTTTAGTATAACTTAAAAAAAAAAACATAACAATATGTTGGACAACTTGTTAGAATTGAACTTATGGTATGTAAATCATAAGCCAAATGCTCTACCTAAATGAATAATGCCTCATTGGGTTTAAATATTTAATAGTGCATCATAGTAAGCTTGAGTGAGTTTATGTACATGTAAGGTTAGATAGCCATGCTCATTTCCACTTTCAAAGAAAAATGTTCCAAAAAGAAATAATGCAACCTATTCATTTAAGATATGAGAATGATTTTTGAAACGTAGGGAACTTGTGGTTGATAGAACAACCTCTACTTACACAACAAGGTTGATGCAACCCATTATAAAAGTGTCATAATACAAGGCTATTCCACTGCTCTCATACTTGTAAGAACATGTAGGTATCATATTCACAATTTCCCTTAGGAGACATAAGTGCCTTAACCACTATACTACATCTTTTGGTGTGAGATAAATATATTATTAAGAATGATTCATTGTTTTCTAAAAATGCTATATGTTTTAAAGAGAGTATATTAAATGATGCAATATAAACCTAATTACTAATTGTGTGGTAAGATTGAATTACTTGTTATAGAGTTCAAAAGGCTTATAATAATAATTGGTATGGTTTATTTTATATTAAATATGTAAACATAGATAATCTTTTTGGTACTTTTTTGAAGTTCCTTTGTTTTCAGCCAAACTAATAATATAATTCTTTATAAATAGATAGGATTAGTATATTTAAAAAATAATTGAATAAGAAAATGCTTATACCAAAGAAAATTTATGTTATGATAAAAATTGTGATACATATAATGAACATTAAATCAATTTGCTATTGAAAATTGTCAATATTTCATTATGTAACTATTAACATTTGCAATCGCAAAATACTAATATCATTTTAGATTTTCATTACATTAACTAACTTATACATAGAAAAATTGAAAAATTAGTTAGATGTTTTAATGATGAAATTGCAACAAATATTATCTAAGATTGTATGCAAGTTTTAAAAAATGATAAAATTCCTATATGTAATATGCCTAAAAGTGAAATTTTTTTTCTCTTTTAAAACTTAACTAATGAAAATATAATTATCACTAAGATATGTAAAGGTAATGCTATGGTTATTATGAATAAAATCGATTATCAAACAAAATTCTAGAACATTTATCATGTGGTAGTTATAAAAGGTTATCTCAAGATCCTACTCTTAAATATTTTTTTTTTAAAAAAATCAAAGATACTATATTAAATTGGAATCTAGATAATAACACTAAGAAGTCATTAGTACCTTCTAATTGCTCCATTATTGGCATTTATAGTTTACCTAAGATTGATAAGAAAAATTCTCATCTTCATTCTATTGTTGATACTATTAACTCTTCTACTTATTTTCTTAGTAAATACTTAGATAATCACTTAGCTCCTTTCATTTGTAAGACTTTTTTATAAAAAAAACTCTAAAGATCTTGCTAATTTTATAAAGAATTCTAATATTCATAAAAATTACTTTTTAGTGAGTTTTTATCTTGTTTCTTTATATATTATAATTCCTTTAGATAAAGCCATGGATGTAATTTATAAGTTGAATTTAGATAGGAATGTATGCTCTCTTATTAGGCTTTATCTTGAAACTATCTATTTCAAGTATAATAATGAATTTTATGAATAGATAGAAGGTGTTCCTATGTAGAGCTATGTCACTTCAATTTGCTTTAACCCTTCAAAACACATTAAATCCAAAATGTATATAAGATAAATTAATAGCTAGAAAACAAGAAAACTAACTATCTTCTATGAAAACTAAAAGAATATTACATATACAAAGGATTCACAAACCTATAGAATATCACATAAAATTATTCACACAATAATATTACAAAGCATGAGGCTCTAAAATCACACATAATTAATGTCAATGCAAGATACAATCACTTCCAAAGCTATTCTTGATGAGGAACTTCCTTGGATTCCATAATCCAAGCTCTCTCAATTAAAAATTAGTCAATTTGAATAAGAAAGAAAAGGTAAAAGCTTTATTCTTTCTTAAAAGGAGAGTTTACAACATAAAGAAAGCATGTATTCCCCACGATAAATAAGAGATTTAATCCAATCCTCACACAACACTTAAGCGAAGCAATGACAATCACACAAGCATGATAATAGAGACAATTAACCAAGATTCTCTCTCACTACTCTTTTCTCCTCACTTACTTATTAGACTCCATTACTCCTCTAATAACTATGTTTTCTTTTGCCATATGAATAAACATGGTTTTATCAGATGATCTTTTAGAAGGCTAGCTTCCCTTAGATATACAAGGACTTGCATAGCTTCATCCTCTCATCTCTAAATAGAGGATGAACCAAAGTTTAGAAAAAGATCCTTAGATACTAGAGATATAGATCCTATAGAATGAGATCCTACATACAAAATAATAAAACAACAAGTAGACACCGTAGAAAGGTAGTTAGCCGAAGTCTCAATTGATGATGTCAATAAAATTATGTCTCTTAGAAGAAAGATCATTGAGCAAAATAGGAACTAGATGAGCAAAGATACTTGATAGAAGAATGTTGGTTCAAGTATCCTGAAATAGAGAGAGAATCCTAGAGTGACTCATATTCCTCCACTAAACTTCTTGACATAGAAGATACATCTAACTAGGAAGAGTAGGATCCTAAAATTTCTCCTTTAATGAATCATTCATGAGGACCCAAAGGATAACTCAACTAAGAAAATACACCCAATAGGAAACACTTGAACTCTTTGAATTAGAAAAAAATAGAAGAAAGTTACCATAGATAAAAATATCAAGAAGAGACATAGGCAATGTCCATTAATATAGTCAACAATAATAGTAGGGTAACTAAGATTTCTATCTATACATTTTTTAATAATGTTTAAAGAGTACAAGCCATATCTCATTGATGTAATCATTGATAGCGAAGTAGAAGTTTCACTTGCTAGATGGAACATTATACCATCTCATTTCTAGGAAAAGAAAAAAAAATATTTTAATACCTTCAACACCCAAAAAGTAGCAATGGAATAAAAAGCTACAATTCCTATCTAAAACATGCGAGGCAAAGTTCTTCACTTAAAAGTCTATCATTGTGAGATAAATTCTTATGCTCATCTCATAGGGATAGATAATCTCCAAGAATTAGAACCTTACACAATAGGGAAGTCTTATGTATTTCTAGCAAGAGAAAGGTTTTCATAACAAAACTTTTACAAAAGTATATTTTAAGCAAAAGAACAAAAAAAAAAAAAAACAAACCTACTAAGCCTCAATGGGTTGTAAATAGTGTTAATAAATTAGAAGATAGGTTTAATAACATAAAAGAAGAATTATTAAAATTAGCCAACAACATTTAGACATGAGAAAGAACATTGGTGAAGAATATAATTGAAGGACAACACTAAAGTTAAAGCCAATGCTCATATTATTCACACTAAATCAGGGAGATCCAAAGCTACAAGGAAAGAAGAAATTAAGGGATGCTTGGCTAGCATACAATGCTCAACCTATTGCTAGCCAATGCCTCTTGGCCTCCACACTACCTTTTATAAGAAAACCACTCATCCTCTAGTGAATGATGACTCATAGTCTGATATTGTAGTGGATGCTTACACACAATGCACTAACATAAGACCCTAGATGATAAGATAAGAATCAGATAATCTATTTGATAAATGGCCTAAGTATATCTTCAAAAACCTTTTAAATAACACACATGTTATTTTCTTGAATGCTATAACTAAAGAATTTTTAGGAAATAAGGTTGATAGAGATAGTGCATATAGAACTTTGTTTTATAGTTCAAGATTACATAAAATTCAAGACTTCCTTGACATCATGGAAGAATGGTATTATTATGGAAAACTCATTCATGATGTAGGTGCAAAAGAAAATCTTTTAGGATGTCTTCCAACACCATTTTCTAGTTATCATCGAGCTCAACTTCAATATGAAGAAAAGGATTTCAAAGAAATGAGTTTTAGCACCATCTGCCAATTCCTTGAAAAAGTCACAAGGGATCTGTGTGTCCAACAAAAAACACAGAAGTTAGTAAGTTCTCTTACGAAATAGATAGGTAAAGACTTATGCTTACAAATGTGTCTTGAAGATAATTTCAGACAACTAATTAGGAATAAAAAACAACAATATGAGACATGTGAATGTAGACCAGTACAACACACATCACAAAAATATTCCAAACCAAAGAAAGTTTGGAAATGGAAGTATCAACCAAAAATAAAATGAAGAACTGGCCACAAACCTTTTAAAGGTATGTTTAAGCGCAAGCAAGGACCATATAAAAACAAAGAAGTTAGATGTTTTATTTGTTCTAGAAAATGTTATTCTAGCCAATGCCCAAAGAAAGACAATCATCCTCAACGTATTAATTTCATTGAAACTATGAAAATTACTAAAGACGATTTCTTTCTGACATGAATCTAACTTATCTTTTTCAAATGGGGATATTTACTTAGAATCATTAGATCAATATTCCAGTGAAATGGAATTTGAAGATATTCCTGATTATCCCAACAAACTCGGTAATGCAGAATATGATACAAATTCTTTTGGTTATATGTACCATGTTTATATGAATGAAGAATCAGATGGTGATGATCTCTATGAAAGAGATCCAAGGTATTCTCTTTTAAAAAGCCAACTTAAAAAATTCGAAAAGAAATGGAAAAAAGTTCCTTTAGAAGATCTACATAAATTTAGGGCCTATAAACAAAAAGTTAAATCAAAGAAAAATGAGAAAGAAATACATAAACAAATGCTTGAGGAATCATTAGGAATATATCAAGACTCTCAAGATCCAAATGTTGAAGAATTTTTAGACGAAACAGAAGCACCACATCATGAAGAAACTAGGGTAGTAACGCCAGAGGTTCACACTTCTATGTGGTGACAGTTTTGGATCAAACAACTCAGAAAATATCTCCAACAAGCCTCTGAGGAACTAGAACGGTTAGAACAACAAGAAGAGAGTTGGCAACAATCAGAGTATGAAAAAGAAACAAAATAGGTAAGTGTTATTCTAGAAGTAAATTGTAACAATTCCTGACCAGTCTTACCTACTTGTTCATTTACTATAGCATGACCTAAATATCATAGGTATCAGATAGATTGTTTATTTGACACAGGCACTCATGTATCTCTTGCTAGGGAGGAAACTATCCCACTTTGTCTTTAGGAAGAGAAAGAACAGTCTCATATTTCTTTCAATACTCAAAAAAGATTATTAACAAAGCAAACAAAGTTACCCATCTTAATGCCTGATAAAAAGATAGTTTATTTTACCATTTGTCAATTTCCTTTACCTTCATACGATTGTCTAATAGGATTAGATAATCTACAACATTTTGATATTACTATTACAAAACAATCTATTCAGTTAGAGCATTATAAGTTTAATAGGATAAGTGCTAGACAACAGTTTGAAAATCAAAAAAATCCAAAAACATAATTACAAAAGGGAAACTTGGATTGTTAATCAAATAGAAAAATACCAACCAAGTTTTGAAGATATAAAGAAAAAACTACTCCAATATGCCAATGATTACCCTACCATTTCCTGACATATGGCATGTTCATAAGACTTCTTTTCTAGGATAATTTGTCTAGCGATAAAACCACTAATTCTATCGATTTCCTTTTGTCTTTCCCTTATTGTTTTATTTTCCATATTGAAATATGGTGGTGGTTTTTCTGATGTTTTTCGGATTTGCATAGCTGTTAAGTCTTTTGGATCTTGGAAGATCATGCTTTGTTTTGTTAACATTTTTTTTCTTCATCATCTAAAGATCCTTCACTATCGATATAAAGGGTTTAATTATCTTCTTCATTATTATTTATTTCTTCTTCCTCTTTTTTCCCCTTTTTGGATTTTGAAATTGTATGCACGGGTCGTCTCTTTTGTACCCATGTTGTTGATTTCTTTTTTCCCTTAGGAGGAGTGATCGGTGGTGAATCTATGTAAAGACCATCTAGATCTGTGGGATCCAGTTTCTTTCCTTTGTTCTTAGATTTTTCTGATTTTTGTTTAGGAACCCATATTTTATGCAAATCTTTTACATCCTTTTGCACATCTCTTACTTCTGCATATGTCATCAAATTCTGATCACTAACATAAGATAACTTATGATTTTTCCAATTGTGAAGTTTGATTTGGCCAAAAATGCGGGTGCCTACCTACCCTTTACCTCCACTTGCCATGCATTTTTGACTTTTGTTTACATTGCACTAGCCTATACATTTACATTTTTCCTGCTCACTTATATCATGCATTTTTCTTTGTTTATACATTCGTCAACTTAGTTTGCACATTGCATTTGAAAAACATCAAACATAAAAAAAACATAAAATTACAAAAACATATGGCTCGAAAAGGCCTTAAACTAACCTATGACCTAAAATGGCCTAAAACTATCACTTTTTGCATTACTTTTCTTTCATTCATACATTTTAACTCTATTTACGATAGGTGTTGCTTGATGTTGTTTTCTTTCTAGTTGACTTTTGCAGGATCTTGCGGGCACACAACATGATCATGGATGCAGCATCACACCTTACACAAGCAAGGTAAGCACTAGTCTACTATGACTATAAACTAGCATAGACAATCCGCTATGACTATAAACTAGCACAAATAATCCGCTATGACTATAAACTAGCACAAACAGTCTGCTATGACTATAAACTGACATAGCTCATCCTTGGATCATGACATTAAACTTGCACAATAGCTTGTCCTTGGGTCATGATGTTAAACTAGCACAACATCCATATCCACTATGACATTAAACTAGAATTCAATAGTTTGCTAGAACTATAAACTAGTGCATCAAGGTCTACCAGGACTTTAAATTGGCATGTTGCTGATTTGATTTGAGCACCTGCCATTGGTGAAACCGTTGGGGCACTTGCAACATTATTGCCTCTCACCATTCTATTAATTTTTAGAGCACTAGCGATTAGTGCGACCTTTAGAGGACTCACAACATTGTCACCTTGGCACCTTTACTGGCTTCTTGAGCACTTGCAACTAGCATAGCATTTGACACATTTACAACATCTTCGCATCTAGCACCTGTAGCATCTTCACATTTGACATTTGCACTTGCATTTCACGTTTTTTGGTTTTCTTGTCTTCTTGGAGTTGTGTTTGTAGGATGAAGCCTCAGAGGTAGTCATGAAGAGATGCATCTCATTGCAGTAGCAAGTCACCACATTGCTCTAATGTGGATGATTGGACTAGTTGAGCCACTTAAGAGTGCACCTTCACCCCTCATCCTTATTACAACCTATGCACATTCACTCCATTATCCTAATATTCTCTTATCTCCCCCATACTCATGATTTCACATCCCTCAGATGCATACACACTATGATGCATATGGCATTCTCTTCACATCAACTATAGAACCCATGGTTGATGTAACATAACTCGTCCTATGGGGAGCCTTTGTTGCATGGTCAAAGCCTAGGTGGATATAACAGAAATCATCCCTGGGAAACAAAGCCCATCTTCTCAATGGCTAACTTGCAGCTAATATTCAGTAGTAAGCTGAACCCAAAAAAGGTTTGCCTCACAACAAAAAAAAGAAGAAGGAAGAAAAAGAAAAGAAAAAGAATGGGGAAAAGCACATCCCCAAGAAAATTGATAATGCTACAACTTTACAACTAGCCAAGCCTTAGATTGACTTTGATGCTCTCATAAACACTCCAATAAGAGGTCAAGATTTCTAGGGCGAATCACATCATGCCATGGTCACTATCAACCATGCTAAATTTGCATCTTACATCATGATCCACTATTTGCATTTCATTTCCACCATTTAAATTTCATCTCCCTAGCATTTCCTATACTCCTTGTCCCCTAGCATAACCTTATTTCCATAACACTCTTGAGCATGGTAAAATGACATCCGATCTTGTGCTGATGAGTGATGTTGGTGATATGTCTACTATGGTGTTTTGTAATTCTTTGTCGATGTCTCTCGGGCCACTCCTCCAGATGTCAACAAAAAGGGGCCATTGAAAGACCACAAAATTTTGGGTCTTGGCATCGCAACTACAAATTTGGCCAAGTGTCAGAACAATGGAACTTTCAGCGTAGCACCATGTTACGCTGCATAGTGTATGACCATGTCTACTACAATGTAGCACCCTATTATGCCATGTAGCATAGCACAACGTAGTACCCTATTACGTTGTGTAGCATAGCACAATGTAGCACCCTATTATGTTGTGTAGCGTAGCATAGCGTAGCACCCATATCTACTGCAATGTAGCACCTATGTCACATTGTGCAATGTAGAACAACAACGAGCATAGTGTAACACAATTTTCAAGCTATGCAGCGTAGCATAGCATGGCCAGCTTAACACTGCAAGCTTACCATGTCCTACATGTAACATGGGATAAGCATAAGCATGGTCCCACCCACCGCATTGCCACATGGCACCTAATCCACATTTTGGGCTAACCCTAGCCCTATAAATACCTTGGTAACCCAGCGGTTACATTCTTGGACCATTGGCATTCCCCAAGGATTGGCATTCCTTAATTGTTGGCATCTTCGAGTGGTGACATTCTTGGACCATTGGCATTTCCATAACACTCTTGAGCATGGTAAAATGACATCAGATCTTGTGCTGATGAGTGATGTTGGTGATATGTCTACTATGGTGTTTTGTAATTCTTTGTCGATGTCTCTCGGGCCACTCCTCCAGATGTCAACAAAAAGGGGCCATTGAAAGACCACAAAATTTTGGGTCTTGGCATCGCAACTACAAATTTGGCCAAGTGTCAGAACAATGGAACTTTCAGCGTAGCACCATGTTACGCTGCATAGTGTATGACCATGTCTACTACAATGTAGCACCCTATTATGCCATGTAGCATAGCACAACGTAGTACCCTATTACGTTGTGTAGCATAGCACAATGTAGCACCCTATTATGTTGTGTAGCGTAGCATAGCGTAGCACCCATATCTACTGCAATGTAGCACCTATGTCACATTGTGCAATGTAGAACAACAACGAGCATAGTGTAACACAATTTTCAAGCTATGCAGCGTAGCATAGCATGGCCAGCTTAACACTGCAAGCTTACCATGTCCTACATGTAACATGGGATAAGCATAAGCATGGTCCCACCCACCGCATTGCCACATGGCACCTAATCCACATTTTGGGCTAACCCTAGCCCTATAAATACCTTGGTAACCCAGCGGTTACATTCTTGGACCATTGGCATTCCCCAAGGATTGGCATTCCTTAATTGTTGGCATCTTCGAGTGGTGACATTCTTGGACTGCTGGCATTCCCCAAGGGTTGGCATTCCTTAATTGTTGGCATCTCTTAATGGTTACATTCTTGGACCATTGGCATTCCCCAAGGGTTAGCATTCCTTAATTTTTGGAATTTCTTACATTCCTAAACTGTTGGCATTCCATAGTGGTTAGCATTCCTTGACCTTTGGCATTCCCAAGTGGTTGGCATTCCTTGGATGTGAGCCTTTTTAAGCACTTGGCATTTGGCAATTTGGCATCTTGGCACTAAGTTCCATGGGTGAAAGAGACCCAGAGCACACCATATTGGCAAAGAGGTAGAGTTACACATCATGGCCCACTGCAGCCCCATTGTAGCCTTGCAGAACATTGTATGGTACATTGCGGTGGCCAACCTGGTAGGCATGGTTCATCACGATGAGTGCCAGACTTCATGACCTAATGCCACTGAGGCTGTGATTGCACTCCCACTGTGCCTATGGCCGGGACATCCTACTACGCTCTAGCCAAGTTGGACCTGATGCCCATGCATAACATAGTATAAACTATTTTCACACACGAACATTTTAACATCATGTAAGTCCCTATTTGATCGACAAGACCATTTAGGGCATCTCATTTCTGTTTTCTCCAACACAACCCTCACACAAATTCAAGGTTAGGCTATGCAGCTGATAACCTCTCAATGTTGCAGCCACCAACATTTTTAGATGCTACAATAGTTTCCATAATATATATAATCTCATGATACTCATTTCTTTGTTGGAATAGGTGTCGAGGATAGGAATCAAGGTAAACTTGAGGAGCATGACCAAATTTTTTCCACGAGGCCCAAAAAGTTTCATTAGGGTAAAAACCACCCCAAGGATTAATATTCATTTAGGGGAAGTATGTGGATTCCAATGATGAGAGTGATGTTATTTTTTTATGCCAACATGAATCGGTGTCACACTTCCTCTAGAAGTAGAAAATTCTAGGGCCATAGACTTGGTCACTTCATTGAAGAAGAATCCATGTCATATATATCCTACAAATCCGAAAAGAAAAATAAAAAGTGTAAGCCTAGAAAGCTAATGAATCTAGAAGATGATTCAACATATGTAAATATAAAAGGAGTAGTAGTCTTAGAGAAAAAACTTAGAAAAAAACAAATTGACAACATCCATAAGTTCATTGCTATCCAAAAATAGTTAAGGGAAAATAAGGAAGAATTGGCATTGTAGAAACACCATGTGCAGGAAAGAGATGTTTTCCTTCAAGATACGTAACTACCAATGTCTTTTGAAGAAGAATAGGAAGAATTAGAAAGAATCCTTTAGAAACCTAAAGAATCTCCTAGTCCTGAAACTTTTGATATTGAATCAACTAGCTCCTCAAAATCCCAAGAATCTCCAAAACCTCCTAATTTAGAAAAATCTATTTGGAGAACACATAGGATGAAGCAACTATATACATTCATCCAATGGATGATAAATGAGTAGTTATAATTAGAGTAAGACAGTGAGAAAAGATAGTAGTATGAAGAAGAAATGAAGACAACCATGCTTATCCAACTGGTAAATAAAAAAACTCAGTTTAGAACTACTATACCTGTATGTACATTTTATATCAAATTTCCTTCATATAGAAAGTGTCCGGTGGATTTTATAATAGATAGTAGTGCAGAGATATCCTTAGCATGTACCAATGTCATACCAAGACATTGCTAGAATTAGAAGACAAGAACATATGTCCTATTCAACGCGCAAAAGAAACCTATCAAACATTAGGCTCAAATTCGAATTCTAACACGCCAAGGGAAGATATTATTCATTACTATATATTAATTTAATATACCTTCATATGATCTATTACTTGGAATTGATAATCTACATCTACTAGAACCCTATACTATAATAGCTAGGCATATAATGTTAAATGATCAAAAGTTTGATAGGATCGAAGAATATATGAGTAGATTTCCAATAGATGAAAAATCCTAAAAAATAGGAAAAATGAATGGATCATAAATCAAGTTTTAAAACCTAAAGATTCATTCCAAAATACCAAAAAAGTTACTAACATTAGCTAGTGATGATTCCACAAAATTTAGACACAAAATGGAGCATTGGTGTCATATTGACCTCCAAGATAATGTGAAAATTACATCAAAATATTATCACATTAGAATGCCACCAAATTCAAGAAAATAATGTGAGGAAGAAATACAAGAAGTTTTGAGTAAAGGTTTAATCCAACTAAGCACTAGCATGTTTGCATGTGCAGCCTTTTATGTGAATAAAAAGGCTAAGTTAGTAAGAGGGAAGAAGTGCCTGGTAGTTAATTATAAGCCTTTAAATGATTTGATTAGACCTATGTAGCATCAAATACAAAATAAGGATGATCTCTTTAAAATATTGTTACATACTCATGTCTATTCTAAATTTGACTTAAAATCTGATTTCTAGTAGATACAAGTGTACCTTGAAGATCATTGAAAAATTGCATTCACACTCCCCAGAGGCTTCTTTGAATGGATGGTTTTATCATTTGGGATCAAGATAGCTCCATCAATCTTTTAGAATTGCATGGATCGTATTTTTAGTTCTTTTTCAATATTATGATTTATATAGACGACATATTAATAATGAGTTCAAATGCAGAAGAACACCTTGAGCACCTATAGATCTTTTATGATCTAGTAGATAAGCATGGTTTGGTTGTTTTACCAATTAGAATGCAAATAGGTTAGGAAAAAATAAAGTTCTTAGGTTTAGAAATAACACAGGGTAGCATAGCTATTCAAAATCACATCCTTGAGTCTATTAAGAACTTTACTAATGAAATCAAGGATAAGAACCAACTTAAATGGTTCTTAGGATGTGTTAACTTTGTTTTTGGTTTTTAGAAAGATCTAGCAAAAGATAGGTACTAAATGAAGAACTTAGCTAGAATCCACCAAAATGATCATAATGGCATACTGATATATTCAAATGAATAAAACAATAATGTATTAGTCTACTACAACTTTGACTATGTACAATAGGCAAGCTTATTCTTGGGACAGATGCATCTCATGAATTTTGGGAAGTTGACCTAAAAGAAGATATAGATGGTGTAGTCCATATATATAGGTACACTTCAGGAAAATTCTTTCCCAACCAATTAAACTATCATAGCACTGATAAAGAGTTGCTTGATATTATTAAAGGGATAGAGAAATTTAAATTATTCCTACAAAAGAAAAGATTTATCATTCGTAGTGACCTTAAGCAAGAAGTACCTCTATGTAAAGAATTTAAATAAAGTTTCTCAGACCTAGTTAATCTGTTGGAATTATTTTTTGCTAATTTTGAATTTGATGCAAAATATGTGGATGATAAGAATAATTTTTTAGTAGATTTTTTAACCAATGAGTTTGATCTCTCTAAAAACTAATTAAAATTTGAGTGTTTTGTTTCTTGTATATAGATTTATTAGTAGAAGAAGGATGGATGCTTCAATCCTTTAAATGCATCATACCTTGTTGGGAAATAAATATTATATTCCTATTCTTGAACAATTTGCTTGTAGGAATCAACATTCATTAGCTTGGGAAGGGTTTGTGAAAATCAATAAAACTCTTTCTCCTTATTATTTTATAGTCTAGAAGGTTTGCACTACTTATAATGAAATGTGTACACTTGATGAAATACCTTCCCATGTTAAGCTCATGGCCTATGTAGAGCTTGATCTTCTAGATTTTTAAACCTTTTATTCTTCTAATAATTTAATTTGGCCATATGATGAGTAGCAAGGTACCCCTACGCTCAACCATACGAATCACAAGCATTCATGCATGATTTGGTCAAATTCCATTGATGGGACTAGTTGTGGCATATAGATTGTTATGCTTTGATCATAGTTCTTTGTCTTCCCACTTAGACTAGTGTGATGTTTTCTAACTCTTTGCTACTCCTAGTGATGAAAAGAGATAAATTGATTAATTAATGAACAACTAAATTAGCCTATGGAAATGGTATTCACTCTTAACCATCCATACATGTCTTATGGAGCTACTTCTGGGTTTACAAAGTGTACGTAGCTAGTTGTGCCTAACTATACACCTATGTGTAACGATAGAAAACGTCGGTCACTGGAAACACCAAATGATAGTCCGTGTAGACAGTTCTAACCCTGGATCCATGTGAGGGCTATGCTAGAGAAGACGAATCCAAGGTGCCCTGAACGGTCTTGTCGATCATATAGGGACTTATTTGATCAGTAAAGCCTTTGTAATAATTGGATGGAAAAAGGATGATCCCAATGAGGAGATATAATGTCGTTAATCCCGAAAGTAATTGAAAGTGATGTAAACAATTTAAAGTGATTGCAAAATCTGTATAAATAGGATGCAAGAAATCAGATTTATAGAGAGTGGAATCTCAAGGTCTAGGATTTAACTTATGAACAAAATATGTTGGATACAATGATTATAGGCGGACTTCGGTTTGGATGAAGCACATGCTAGCAGGAAGAAAGTTATTTAAAGATGAAACAAGCAAAGGTCAATCTACCTTGTTCTAGCCAATCTGGGTGCGAGGAA
Source organism: Gnetum montanum (assembly GCA_015680685.1). Classification (NCBI taxonomy): domain Eukaryota; kingdom Viridiplantae; phylum Streptophyta; class Gnetopsida; order Gnetales; family Gnetaceae; genus Gnetum; species Gnetum montanum. Next base: position 1,593,090 of record MNCI01005122.1, on the reverse strand, counting down.
GTTAGACCTGAGGTAGAATATTTGTTAACCAGCTATTTCTAATCAAGGGTTCTTGCTAATCACCTCTAATGTTCTCACGATCGCTGATCTTCTTTTACTCTCTTGCCAATCTTGAAAGAAAATTTTTGCCAACCTCTTGATCTTTGTCAACTAGAGCATTTATAAGGTTAGGATTAGGAGAAAAATGTGGTTTAGATGATATGTATCTTGAACTTATAAGATGCCGTTGACTTGATGTGTTTGTGTTTAAAGCTTATGACGCCACGCTACATTATGCTTTGAAGCATAACGCATTGTAAACCACTCTTGTTGGAGCTTTGGTGACTAACTGTTCTTTGATTATGCTATGATATGCTAGAGAGCACATTGTGACATATGAACTACTGATTCTTGTATTGTGTTATCCCTGTCATCGCTTGCATTATGTTGCATCATGCTAGTTCATGCTGCATAGCATAATTCAGTGTAAAATAGCGAACTTGCAAAAAATAATTGAAGTGTTGTTGTGATTCCTTTGGTTCTGATCAATCCTTCTGAGGTTTATTATGCTATACTATGTAATGTAGTGTAATAGGCCCTTTAACCAAAAAACTTACTGAAATGTGTGGCATGCTGCAGATTGTTGCTTAAGCCTTGAGATTTTACTGGGTCATCGAAGTCTCAAATTGTTTTCCACCTCTATTGTTGTGATGGATTGCATTTCAGCATTACGCTGCGTTATGTGACCTTAGGCTATGTTGCGTAATGCAGTGTAATATGCCAAAAGTTAAGATTCTTGAAACATAGAAAACTTGCAAAGTTTGGAGGCTTGCCATCGTGCACCCCTTGTTTTGTTTTGTCTTCTGAAGTTTATTTTTGCTGTGTTGCACAGGGTGGCAGGTCAAACCCTTAACCAAGAAAAAAGAAACTTGCTGAGCTGCACCTTGTCACAAATCTTTGCTTGAGTCGCTAGATTTTGCTGAACCGTTGAGGCCTTGAAATTTTCACGGTGTTTCACTATTTGTGACCAAGTATTTACACTTAAATGCTCATGATTAAGGTGTACACATTCTGCTTAACAACAAAAATAGTAAATAACAATAAATGGAGCTATTTAACTAAAGAAAGCATTAAATAATTAAAGCAATAATATTAATCTAAATGGATGTTGCACTAATGGAAGTAATCTCGATCTTTATTGCTAGTCATGTAATGTGCCCAAGTACATCACACTTGAACAAAGGTGCCATACAATTACAAACATCATACTATGGGCATGCACTAGGAATAAAAAAAATAAAGGAAACTAAAAACTAATTATTTCTAAGATGTGCAAAAAAAAAAACTATCTCATCCAAAAACCAAAGTGCATTATTTATAGGTGAGGTCTAGATGAGGTGACATTGGGTACTCGATGTTAGGGCCTTTCAAATCAAGTCTTATCATACCATCACGATTGAATGAAAACTCATACTTGAGTTAAGAAAAGATGAGGAAAAAATCCTTTATAAAATATTAGGCATGTATGGGATTATTAACTGACTCCAACAATGGATAAAATAATTGAATCTTTGCATGTTGCAGTGGTGTAGTACAAAAATGGCACACATTATTACAAAAGAAAATAAGACAAAAGAAGATTGGGAGGCTCATGTAGTGCCTAGAGGTTGTGGCTCTTTCATTGATCACTTTCCTTTGTCATCAAGCCACTAGTATTTATAATGGTTAAGTAAGGCCTACAATTTTTTCTCCTCCATCCTTGGGTAGTGCACCATCTAGGGTGCCATGCCGATGTGTGCTTGTGTTGATACATCCCAAGGACATGGTAGTTGTGGAAACATCTGATTTACCTTGATGTACCAAGTTGTGAATTGTTGTCATTCCTCCTTGAAGGACTTAGCTTTATCCTTTAGCTCATGATAGTTTCATAATCTTCAAGCTAGGCTTGAGCCACATCTTTCTATCTGAGGTAGCTAGCTTTGAATACCTCTGATTCTAAGTTTACAATTTGTACCTTTTATAATTCATCCTTCCAATTCACAAACTCCTTCTAATATAGTGCGTAGGTGGTTGCCACTGGCTTCTCCAACTCACTTTTGGGATGGCCTACTGTTAACATGACAAGGTTGGCATATCTAAGGTTAGCCAATGCCATGTATTCTTTCAAATCTTCTATCTGTAGGTCCTTATTTTAAACTTATGGTTGTTGGACCATGGCATGATTTTCCAAAATGGCCTTCCATTTAGAATTTTGTGCTACCTAGGAATTGATGTGGGCCTTGGCCATCTTGATTTAGTTCTTATTAATTTCCTTATACATGCCAACCTAGTCCTAGAAGTGTTCTTTTAAATTTTCATGTTTTTTGGCCTCATTTTGCCACATGCTGATCTTGATTGCTATTTCTTATCGAATAGCATGTACTTTATGAAACACCCCAAAAATTTTGGGGTCATTATTGCTTCACCAGGCCTCGTAACCGATGTAGCGCTATGGTAGTTCTTCGGGAGGAGAATGCTCTGAATTCAGGCCAGCCACTTTAGAAAATTTTCTACTTTAAGTGTAAATAGGCTCCACAAATCACCCTGCTTGTCCACCTAAGTAGTTTACCCAGCTGAAAGCCTACTCAGAAACAATGTGTGGAGTTGGCAGCAGTGCTTAGGATGTATGAAATAGTTTGGTAAATTTTCTAAGTCATGAAGTGTGCTACGCTAGGCTACGGCTCGCAATGTAGTGTGGTAAACTTCAGAAAATGATTGCAGAATGAAGTGCGATGCTATGCTACGCCATGTAACGTAGCGTAGCATGGCAATAGCTTTATAGCCAGTTCCTTCACCCAACATCAAAACCTTCAAATGTCCCTTTCCATTAAGAAGTGGTGAACCATGTCTGCTGCTATGCTATGCTGAGCTACATGGCACAACAAAGCATAGCAATCCTACAGAAGAGATAGAAGGTAACTTAAAGGGTAGAGTCAGCAAGTTCACGAGTTTCGCAGTACAGGAAGCAAAGTTTGCAGATTGGCAAATTCTTTGACACTAAGGCCAGTCACTACGCTATGCTATGCTATGTAGCATAGCATAGCATAGCAAGTATGCAACACATGTAGCAGGAGACACAACAAAGTGCTATGCTACGCCGAACATGCTATGCTATGAAGAACAACAAGGCATGCAGGTAGTTGTGCGACATCAATGCACTTCACCTAATTGGACCATTAGCACACGTTTCCAGATGTCGACGATGCAATTAGGGCATGGCAAGATCATAATTACGACATGGTAGGTTCACATTACAATAGCCGTGCAAGTCCAATGGTCATGCATGACACGTGCAACACAAGTAAGTCAATGTGGGCCCAAGACGTGTGGCTTCCAAACTACGAATTTTTGCGTGCCTCCCAGCCTTATAAATACCCCAATGAGTAGTGATCAAGGGGATAGATGGTGAGACGAGACAGATAGAAAGAAAATTTCTTAGTTGACCCCGGATTCTCTTAAAACAAACATTGTAAAATGAAGCATTGAGCATTGTAAGCTTTCTATTTAACACTACAAACAGTTAGCATTTTCAGCTGGCATTTTGCTCTATTCCTTTTTCTACCACATTGGTAGAATTTTCATAGTGTTAGCTTCTAAGTCCATGCCCAAGCGTATCACCATTTTCCTCTACACACCCTGGTTGCTCTCGAGATCTCTGCACTCCTTAGCGCTGTGCAACTGACTGTATCCATCTTGATAGAGCAAGCTTGTAGCTTTGGAGCGGTGCACTTTCCTAACTAAATTTTACTTTTTTTCCTACTTATTACTGTGTTTTACATTGCTTTATGCCTTATTTACATTTACGTTTATGCATTACTTTGTGCTTTCATTCTTTTTTTCAAACTACATGTTGCAAAAGGCTATATAGATGCCGACTAAGTCTCTATTTGATCGACTAGACCATTTAGGGTGCTCCGTATCTGCACACACCTAGCACTGCCCTCCTGCAGATACGAGGTTGAAATTTTCACACCCGTTGGCCCCTCGATGTTTTCTGGCCACTGATGTTTTCGATCGCTACTATTTTCTGGCGCTAGAAGGAGGGTTTTTTGGTGCCTTTTCCATGTGTCATGGTAGTTCTGTAAGCCTTTTGCACTTTGATGTGCATCAGCGTAAACACCTACTCTACGAGAGGTTGAAGAACAACGTCATCCAAAGATGAAAACGTGAATGAGCCTCTCATGAGCACTCCAACGAGGGACTCTACTAAACATAATCTTTGTTCTCTACCTTAACCTCTACAAAACCAATGCAACACTCTCATTGAGTGACAACATTAGCATTTTACCTTCTATGGTGTTTTGTATTCTTTGTCAATTTCCATCGAGCCCGTTCTCTAGATGTCGACAAAGAGGGGCAACTGAAACACCCCAAAAATTTTGGGGTCATTCTCGCTTCACCAGGCCTTGCAACCCGCATAATGCTATGGCAGTTATTCAGGAGGAGAACACTCTAAATTCAGGCTGACCAATTTGGAAAATTTTCTATTTAGGTGTAAAAAAGCTCCACAGATCACCCTGCTTGTCCACCTAAGTAGTTTGCCTAGTCGATAGCCTTCTCAGAAATGATGCACGAATTTGGCAGCAACACTTAGGATGCACGAAATAGTTCGGCAAGTTTTCTTAGTCACGAATTCTACTATGGTATGCTATGCCTTGCTATGTAGCATAGAAAACTTTAGAAAATGATTTTAGAATGAAGAGTGACACTATGCTACATCACGTAACATAGGATAGCATGGCAATAGCTTTCAGCTAGCTCGTTTGCACAACTTCAAGTCCTTCAAATGTCCCTTTTTATTAGGAAGTGGTAGACCATGTCTGCTGCTACGCTATGTTGAGCAACATAGCACAACAAGGCATAGCAACCCTACAGAAGAGATAGAAGGTAGCTGAAAGGGCGGAGTTAGCAAGTTTGTGAGTTCCGTAGTATAGGAAGCAAAGTTCGTAGATTGGCAAAGTCTTCGCGACTAAGGCTAGTTGCTACGCTATGCTACGCTACGTAATGTAGTATAGCGTAGAAAGTATGCAACACATGTAGCAAGTGACATGACAAGATGCTACGCTATGTAGAGCATGCTACGTTATGAAGCATAGCAAGGCATGTGGGTGGTTGTGCGACATCAATGCACTTCACCTAATTGGACCATTGGCACATGTCTCCAGACACTGATGACATAATTACGGCATGATAGGCTCATAGTTACGACATGGAAGGTTTGCATTACAATAGCCATGCAGGTCCAATGGTCATGCATGGCACGTGCAACACAAGCAAGTCAACATGGGCCCAAGATGCATGGCATCCAAACTACCCCATTTTGTGTGCCACCAGCGTAATAAATATCTTGATGAGTAGCACTCAAAGGGTCAGACGGTGAGACGAGATAGAGAGAAAGAAAATTTCTTAGTTAACCCCTGATGCTCTAAAAGAAACATTATAACATTGAGCATTGAGCATTGTAAGCTTTCTGTTTGACACTACAAACAGTTAGCATTTTCAGCTGGCATTATGCTCTATTCCTTTTTCTACCACCTTGGTAGAATTTTCATAGTGTCAGCTCTCGAGTCCATGCCCAAGCATACCACCGTTTTGTTCTACACACCCTAATTACTCTTGGGATCTTTGCACTCCTCAACGCTATGCAATCGATTGTATCCATCTTGACAAAGCAAGCTTGTAGCTTTGGAGCAGTGCACTTTCCTAACTACATTTTACTTTGTTTCCTACTTATTGCTATGTTTTACATTGCTTTCTACCTTATTTACATTTATGTTCAGACATTACTTCATTCTTTCATTCTTGTTTTCAAACTACACATTGCAAAAGGCTATATAGACACTGACTAAGTCCCTTTCTGATCAACTAGACCATTCAGGGTGCTCAATATTTGCACACACCTAGCACTGCCCTCTCAAGGATACGAGGTCAAAACTGTCATGCTTGTCAACCCCTCGGTGTCTTCCAGCCATTGACATTTTTAGTTGCTACACTTTATTCATAGAGAGGGTTCTATTTTCTTGAGCTAATCAACTCATATTTTAGTTGACCCTCACTAGTTGTTTTCTCAATTGGTGGACACTCTCTTCCAGGATGTTCTTTTGCTTTTCCACTATGATCAAATAGACATTCTCTTTAGTGAGCTGAAAAGAACTCCTTGGCATAATTCGTGGTATATCAAAATTCAGGCTCTTTCTACAAGAAATAGAGTTTATTATTCGATCAAATTTAAAATACTTTGATAAATATTTACAAACAAAACATTTGAACAAGGTTGCCCATACTAGATTAATTAGGTGGTCGTTATTTCTTGCTAACTTTATTGATAAAACTTAGTATCTTAGTAGAAAAGAAAATAATCTAGCTGATTGTTTAACTAGAGAATTTCAGTACTAATGCTTTCTTATTTTGTAGAAAGATACTTGAATGAAGGATGGGAACTTTGTTCAATTCACAGAGTGTATCCCTGTCCATACTCATGTATTTATCTATCTCAAACCCAAATCACTCATGTCCATAATAGCCATTATAATGATTGGGATTTTTATGCTAATCATTCATTTAGGTATTCTCTTTCTCTGCATATTTCATATACTTATTTTTATCATCCTAATCTAGTCCTTGATGAGTTTTATCCACCCATCCATATAAAAACCAGTATCCATGGTAACCAATTTGTGGATGAATGTCATTAAAATAATGCTCTAGTCCATTGGCCACGATTTAAACCATCCGATTGTCATGTTTACCACCTAGATTTTAACATCCCAATTGAACATCCTAATGAATCTCACCCCTAGGAATGGTGGTCTCTTTATGGGCATTAGGTAAAATATTATCCAACCCATTATGATCCTGCTGTTGTCCATCGATTTCGAGCTTCACCTCATGGAGATTTTGAATATTTTACTTGTCTCAAAACTATGGACTTTTACACCTTCCTCAACTATAATCCCTCTTATTTCCTAACCACGAGCTAAGTAGGCGTACAGAATGGCAAAATCCTTGGGGATTGATATGGTATCAAGATGTCTTGATAGCTACAGTAACTGATATTATCACTCATTGTGAGTTGTCTCATATTATTCCCTCGACACTCGAGCCCTATAATGAAGATCCACAATTCCAACTATTACAAAGGGAAGGTGGCACATGGAGTGTTAGTTGGCATGTATCATCATACACACCTCAATGGTGGCCCTAGTCATCAGATGATGAAGAATCCGAGGCACGAACAGCTCCACAAGAAGACAATAATGTGTTTGACAAAGATAGTGGAGAATAATGTATAATAAAAGATAATCCTTTACAGTAGATTTGTAATCAAAGCATATCTTGTTATTGCGATATGCTGAGTTAGATTCCCACTTCTTCCTTATAATTCTTCTCCTATATAAGGGCACTTTGATCTCATGTTCAGATCATCGATCAAAGTAGCATCAGCTCTAGCATAAGTGTCTACAAGTAGTATCTGCAAGTAGCAAGAGTCAGTTCTTTAAAGTTAGTTATAGAGTTTGTATGTGTGAAGAGTCTCATAACAGAGATATCTAAGAGTGATGTGCTGTGCTCCTCTTAAAGCAATCTTGATATGCTTGTAAGTGTTCAAGCAAAGAGACCTTGAAGTGCTGTGCTGTGCACCTTCAAAAGCATTCCTACTTATGTCTGTATGTGTGTAAAGCAAAGAAATCTTAGATTACTGCACAGTGCACATTTGAACACATTCCTACTAGTTATCTACAATAATAGATATTGGTTTGGTTTGAACATAATATGCCATGTTTCCGCATCATATGCATATCAAAAGAAAACCAAAGTTATTCTAGAAAGAGAAACCCTTAGTCATTAAGGAACAACAAGAAAAGAAACCTGAACAACAACAATACTAGAACTCTGTAGTTTATAGGACAAGATCATGGCCTTACAATCACAATTATCACAGTCCATGAGAAAAATCGAAACCCTATAACTAGAGATGATAAAATTTAGACAGAAGGAGAAAGAAAAAGCGAAGATAGTAGAGTTAGATCCTAAAAGCTTTGATGATGAGTCCATCCCAGAGTCCATTCCTTCCTGTACCAAATCTTCTCTGTTCAAAGCTACTACAGGGGATCCTTCATGTCAGCATAGAATATTAAAAGAATTAGATAATCAGTATCACTGTACAGAGTGCGATGCTCTACTTAAAACATGTAGGATAGAAATGAATAGAGGTGGTGTTGTACCAGAAAGTACATTTCAACAACACCAAGAGAGGTTAGTCGCTCTAGAAGGAGGGCCTGAACATCCAATCCGTATTTTATAGGTAGCCCTATAAGCGATCTATACCCACATCCATAAAAATGGCAATGTAATACCTCTAGGGAAGTTTACGAAAAATTGCGTGCTGTAGATTGGTCACAGCAACGATTCCTTTGGAATCCTATAGGTTAAAAAGCCTAATCATAATTCTATTTGGCTATCACCTTTTAGATCCTGTTGTATGTTGTAATTAACCTATATGAGAAATGGATTCTACATATGCAACCATTGCAGCTATTATCACCACCAACTCAGGTGCCACATCTGTGAATCCCATCACCACCACCGGACTAGCTTCTGGTGCCATAGGACCTCAGGGACTGTCGCATCGTTCATTGAGATTATAGGGCAAAGATCTTGCATTCACCATCGTGACTCCTGAAGAGTATAATTTTATTTGTGTCAAGATCTAGGCGAAGCTTGCTCTTAGCCGAGCCGAGATTGAGGCAAAAAGAAATTACGAGCTGATCCACAAAGGGGGCCAAGATTTCACCCCTACTGCTTATGACATTATCCCCTTGAATGAACATTATCATGAACTCCTGACCCAACTGGTTATGGTTAGGAGTTAGACTACACGGTCCATTCTAGAACCGCAAAATGGGGAGGAAGAGGAAGATGAATTCGTAGCCCAGTCTGAACATGTGGATTCATACCATACCCTCAGCCCCCATACTTACATAAATCTCCTATTTCCTCTCACTAGAGAAGCTGCCCATCTCAACTCAATCATGACCACCCAAACTCACATTCCTGTCATTTTGCAAGCCACTACACAATCCTCAGTCTTGCAAGTACAAATACCATCTCAAAATAATATGAGGTCAGTCTCATCGCAACGTGTAATTAGTATTTTGTCAGTGGTACCTGCATCCACCGCACCCCATTTCATTCCCCAAGTGCAGCCCCAAGCCACGCGTATAACCTGCTCTATGCAAAACTTATCATTACAACCCATTGCAAGGCAATAGATCATAGTCACCGTTTAGCAGCAACGATCCGTTCAACAACCCATGGCTGGTCAGTGGATCATGCCTGTTGCAAAACACGATCAATCTACGTTATACAGTGTACAACCTTTAACCACATCCACCACGCATGTCTAGTAGATAAACGCACAATATCCTTATAATTTCCATCCTACACAGCCGACAATAGCCAATTTCTCTGCTCAACTTGATGGGTGGTGGCTTTCATAGGTAGCTTTGTCCACGGGGATAGTCCCCATAGCACCGCCTGTCGGCCAAGCCATCACTCCATTCCCATTACCTGACACTACTCTTTTAGTTCAACCCCTTGCTCCTCCTACGCCGACTTCTTCATCAACAAGTTTCGATCAAGATTTTTCACTTATGCAGACCCTCACTGAGGAAGTTAGGCACCTTAAAGCTACTAGCTTTGATATGATACAAATCATGGATTTCTACCAGGATGATCTCATCAACCCAGTGGTTCCTATGCTGTGATTACCTCCAAGGATGTCGTTGCACCATTTTACTAAATATAATGGGGAAGGATATCCTAATGCTCACCTTGTTAGCTTCAAGTCTAAATCCTTGTTATTACAACAATGGCCTCATACAATCATCTATGTCTTTACAATGTCTCTGGTAGGGAAAGCCTTGGACTGGTATTGAGCGCTCCCTCGCTCTTCCATTTCAACCTTGGAAGAGCTCCTAACATAATTTGTGACCCATTTTAAGTACAACTTAAAGCCAGAAGTCATGCTAGACCAACTTATGGGAGTGAAACAAGACCCACTTGAACCAGCCCAAATGTTTATACCGTGATGGAGTGCTACCCTAAATGAAATCCATGAGCCTATCATGGATGCCCATTTGCTGGCTATTTTCAAAGGAGCAGTTAATGACTTCATCAAGTCCAAATTGTATTACCTTGCCCCTCGCTCCTTGAATCAGGCTTTCGCACAAACCAAGAGCATCCAAGATGCTGCTGAGGCTAGCAAAGACCTGGTGTATGTGGCTTATAAAAATGATAACAATAAGGGTAAAGACAAGGGTATAGCAACAACAACGACAATAGTTGTGTTGGCTGAGGGTGCTAAAAAAAAGAACAAGAAGGCACCCACAGCGTCTCCAGAGACCACACCTAGTGCAAGCAGCACCGGCTAAGACACACCTACCCCTAAAAAGCCCCCCAGCCAAAGCCAAAGTTCGAACATAAAGATTGCTCAAAATATACAGCCTTGCCTATAAAAGATTTAGAAGTATTGAAACGATTATTAGGGGGAGGATACATTCAGAATAAGAAGGTATCTGAAGAAGCTCTATAGCATCATAGACGTCATTGTGAATTGCTGAAGAATCACCAGTTTCAAGGTCTTTTAGGCTAGAACATATTTGTGACTACCATCAGTTGTGTGCTCACAACACCGATTACTGTTGGGCGTTGAAGGATGACATTTGACACATGATTGATGATGGTTCTCTGAAACTAGACAGCAGTAGTCCAACACATCCCAAAAACTAGGTGCTGTATGTGTACAAAGATTTGTTAAATGCAAATAACGCACCGTACACAATCAATGTGGTAAGTATGGACAATGAAGGGAAGGTACCGCCTAAACAACCCTTTCGTTTACGTGTACCTACTAGTTCATCCTAGGGGGAAAGCTTTTCATTGGTAGTTAGTGGTGTCTCGAGGCCACCCTTTGTTATTCGGGTTTTAACTCAGCCTCGTGCTAATGATAAAGCCATGGCCATGCCTGGACCTACTCCTAAGGTTCCTTTTATCCTTAGGGTACCAAAACCATCGGCTGCCACTTTTATGCAGGGGCAAGCTTCTAATCAAAACCATCACCTGCCACCAAATAAAAAAAGAGAAAGAGATGCATCAGTTAATGCCACCAAAAACCACTCTACGCTAGGCTTCGCTAAGCCCAGGCCCCTAGCCTCTGTCCCTTCGCCTGCACCTTATGGGCAGGAAAAGGGTGCAGAAACATAGCCACCTCCCCTCGGTAGGAAGGAAAAAAACCCTCCAACTAATGCTATTCTACCTCAGGAGATTCGTGTCTTAGGGCAAATGGAAGAAGACAGAGGGGATAAGAAACCTAGCCGAGAATAGGATCTGAAATAGAAGAACACAACATTAAGCCTCTATGACTTGCTTATGACATCTCAAAAGCACCGTGAAGCTATGGTCCGTATGCTGACATCCATACCTATGGATGAAAGCTTACCAGCAGAAGAGGAAGCGATACATGCTTTCATCTTTCCCCTTGCCACTGAGTGACCTAAACCAACCCCTTTGACCTTTCACGATGAATCCATTAAAGATGATCTTGAGAAAGGTTCAGTGATGACAGAACCCATGTTTATCACCATCTGGGGGTCAACATCGGATCCGGAGGGTGCATGTTGATGATGGCACAACTACGAATGTCATTCCTTATCCTATAGTGGATAAGTTGGGCCTGGTCAACCAGGTCAGTCCCACAATGACATCATGCCTAAAGTCATTCAACGGGACATGAGTTCAAGTTAAGGGGATAGTGTATATTGAATTTGTGGTAGGGGATCAATTCCCAATAGACGCCACATTTATTGTTGTCGAGGAAATGCTTAGTTTCAATCTGATTCTATGGAGGTCCTGGCTAGCCCAACTAAGGGTAGTTTCATCACCAATACACCAAGAGATACACCTACCTTACACAGGGGGAGAGGTAGTAATACACAGTGAAAAAATAACTCCTAGGACTATCAATAATATTAAGGAAGAATGGGGCTTAGAGATTGAAATACCTGAAGATCAAATCCAAGTTCAAATCCCTAAGCAAGTTGAAAAGAATAACGACAACCTAGCTTGGGCTGACCTACCATTTCAGGGAGAAGAGGATGACGTGGAGGAGTTAGGCCATAAATCTCCTCGCCTTTATGCACCACTCAGCGTAAAGGCCATCAAGAAATAATTATAGGCTAGTGATTGATCTAAGTGGTATTTACGCATCGTTACACCTTTACTAGTTTTTCCCACTTACGCTTATGAAATTTGATTGTCAATTTTCTTCAATATACATACATATTTACGCATTCTGTCCATTACGCTATTTACATTTCCCATTTTTACACCATTTACACTTCTTGACTTCTATTTCTCATATTAGTACAATTATGCAAATATGCACACTTCTACCAATCACATTCCCTGATGTACGCAGATGGCCCGCAATGGCTTAAAACTAGTGATGGCTTGCAATGGCCTAAAACTAGTGATGGCCTGCAACGGCCTAAAACTAGCAATGGACCGCAATGGCCTTAAACTATCTAATGCATTTGTATCTTATGCAAATGCTACGTGATGGCCCGCAATGGCCTTAAACTAGCAACTCCATTCTACAGTCATAATAACGCAACCTATCCAAAATATTTAACAATTCTGTTTACGCGTTGTATAAATAAAGACATTAGATTAAACATAAAATAAAATAAAAAAAACCATAAACAAAACCTCATGAGTAATCTTGCCAACATTCATATTGCCATTGTTCAATTTCATCAATAAAATTATGCATAAATCACAATTACGCATCCCCCTAGTACCACTGTTACCAGTATCCCTTAAGTCTGCCTCTAAGCCTAAAAAATCGTCCTCAAGTGGGCCATCCCTTTTAGAGGGTATTCCTTCATGAGGAATGTCATCTTCATGGGGTTCTTGCACTAACACTGGCTCCCTAAGAGGACAGTTTGCATCATTACACTCTCCTTCCTGAGCATGCTCCTCATCCTATCTGCCTTCTTCATCCATTCCTTATACCTACATACAATAAATACATAGGCAAAAGCTATGATAGGATAAACCAGAAAATTTAAATTCAATAACACCCAAACTTATTGTGATGGTCGTGTATCTGCAGGAAAGGGGAGTTGATCTAAACCAACCCACAAGCGTTGCATAATTTTGTCTTCGGTTAACTCAGACTAAACTCCATTCCCCATATTAGTTCCAACCTTCACCTTTCCTTTCTCCATGCTAGTCCACTGAGGTGGCTCAGGGAAGAAAGTGGGGACTGTAGTTTTTGCCCTGGGAAGAGTAATTTCCCTTTCCAGGGACGTTCTTACCATCACCTGCTCCTAGAACTTCTCGAAGGCCTTAGATGCGCCAATGACATCGAGGAATACCTACAAGGATTGAGCTTCGATGGTAGAATCTCGATAGAGCTAAAAATAAGTGATACATTCTCACTTATACAGATGCTTATGATCTTTTTCTTTCTACCCCCACTCTTGGACACTTGCACAAAAGTCCTTCCAGTCCTGGTTCTTTTGGGCCAAAAGCTCTATTTGCATCCTTTGGTCCACCAATTCGTGACTGGTTTGCATGCTGTTCCTGACCACGGCCTAGTAGCGAGCATAGTCAATAATGACCATACACCAGTCCTCTTCGTCTGTTCCTTACACCTGCAGGAATTCACATTGCGATCTTAAGTCTCCGGCCTCTTTGGTCGGAGACATCCTTTCCTTCTTTGACCTCTATAGCTTTTTCCAGAGGTCTTCATTGATGTTTTGACTCTCTCACAAGGAGCTGGTCAAGCGTAACGCACATTTATGCATTTCTTCATAAATGTTGCATGGCACAACCACCCCATCCGATGAAGGCTTGACAGTGTCCAGGTTAATGAGCTCTATAGGATCCCACCGAAGACGAGATCCTAACAACAAATATTATCAAACATAAATAAACATTATAACCATTATAATAAAATAAGCACACTATAGTCATAACATACCAGCCCCAGGATCGACGTGCTCGAGGCACTCGACCATATCACTAACAACGCCTTCCATGAAGGCAAACTTATTAGGGAATTCCTCCCACACTCTGCTTACAACAGTGGATGGGGATGCACCTTGTTCATTTGTAGCGTAATTAAGTCAAAATTTCTAGTTATTAATAGAATTCCTTAAAAATTCCAATACACTGATTACCTCTACCTGTTACAATGGAGAGTGCATCAACATTTTTCGCCTCCTCTCTCTCCTCATGCACAAGGGTCTGTGCGTCACTTATTCTAATAGTCGGGGCCTCCTCTTCCAAAACTGGGGTCCCTTCCCCACACCGTAATACCATTCCCCCTATTTTAGGGGTCAACTGATCTATAGGTCTCCCTGTTTATGCCACATAACACATTTAAATAATTCAGAACACCCTAAATAAAGTTGCATAATACAACAATTTCCATAACTTTCACTATGTCTTTACGCTTACTAGGTGGAGGTTTACTCCATTGAAGCCTGACTTGCATAGTTCTGCTTGTGCCACCTGCTGGTTCCATCGGGGCCTCAGTTAGGCAAGGCCTTTTACACTAAACCAAGGCATCTACTATCTCTACCACTAGGCGTTTCCCTCATGAAGCATCACTGGTGTAAGTGGGAACCACCCCACCTACGTTGTCAAGGCCCTGCACTCGAGGTGTCGCCAAATCCCTAGTTGTTACAGATAGTGACTCCCCAATTTCCTTTGGAGGATCCAGTGACCGGGTAGTGCCGAAGAGATGGAAAATCCAGGGTTTGGATAACTGGTCTTGGTTTTGTTACACCCAGACCCCATTCCTCTGTACCACCAAAAATTTAGCAAAACGTTGGAGGCAAGCTATGAAGAAGGCAAAGTGCACACTGAAACGAGACTCGAGCTTTTGGCAAAGCCTGATCATTTTAGTGCATAACCCCTCAATGAAATAGCTTGCCCAGTCGAACTGGGTCCCTTCCTCCATCACCTCCAGCATGATACAGGCCTGTTCTATAGTAAAGAACTTCCCCTGCGAGAGTGTTTTGGGGAAAGCCCAGGCCCAGAAGAGGGGATAAATAGTCTTGACGACCTCTAATTCATTCTTTTCATAAGGGATCCCCTTGTTTTCCTTCTTCGTCCCCAACCACTCCTCCAGCTCTTCCTCACATTTTACGCTTCTCCTTGATTTTTCCTCTATGGGAAGACCATCAGAGGGGATGCTGAAAAGGTTAGTAAATAGCTGAGGGTCGATATCAAAGTTTACACACATGTGACACATGTGCGTGCAAAAACGCTCAGCTCCCTCGCTAAAGGAGTTAACTAGGGTTAACATTTCACTTGCGGGGACATCAGGCGTTATGGCCAAAAATAAATGCATCAGCCTCACTTCCCACAGCTTGGTGACCAATGCAATTGGGGCCGCTGCATGGTTGAGCCAGCATTGTACCTCCTTTATGTTGCCATAACGGAAGAGGAGGGTATTTGCCTCGTAGCCGGAAATCGTGATGGTAATCTCTCGGGATTCCTTGACTGATAACAAAAGGCACATGTCAAGATAGCAAAAACACTGTTACGCAACATTTCAAAACAAAAAAAATATAATATCTTGTAACTAATAATAGCAACAAAACCTTATTAGGTCCAAATGGCAAAGGAAATGGAGGGAGCTTCCTCTGCATGTCCACGAGGGTAAGGGATGGGTTTAAAATTCATTCCTCAAGTAACCACCCAAGATTCTGACAACTCTTGAAGGAATCAGCATAACAGGTAGGATACTCAGGAATTTCAAAGGCCATTTGCCCCATTACACCAGCGCGTACGTTACTAGTGGATGTAAACTCATTTATTTCCGTTTCGGTCCAAGACAATGTATCATTATTGCCTACTAACCCATTCTCATTGATGAAAAGCCTGTATCATATAGCACATTACTATCCTCTGCCTTCCAAATTCAAAAATTAGAAACATATTGACAATACCGCTAGTAAAACAACTTACCCACCTGGATAATACACCGTGCCTGGTGGGTTTTGAAAGCAAGTTGAGACATGATGAGCCATGAACAAAGTATTATACTCATAATAACAGCTAAATCTGGCAACCTCCCAGATCCAACTTAAATTCCTTAATCCTCTAGTGCTAAGTTCGCAGTCTTAGGGATGACCAGTATCAATAGCCCCATATGTTAGGAAAGCCAGGATGTCCTACATAGAACCCACTAATGGATGTTCCAAAATAGCACCAGCCACATCACCTAACAAATGCGACCACATAATAATACTGTAGTTATGCAGCGAAAACTACAAAAACTCCAGTGCACCCTTTCGGAACCATATAGCCTCCCCCTGCAAATGAGTCTGAGGAGGAGGAATATTGGGTACTATAGGGTTTATACAACATAAAACCCCGACTATGTCCAAAATGATTAGGACAGGTTTCAACATGATACTGTACAAAAAATAAACATGTTACCGTGTAGATTTTGATTGCATGCTTAAACTATAGGAAAATTTACAAATTGCGCTTTAGTTATACAGCTGAAATCGCCTAAACCCTTGTAATAGTACAAGGTTTGTCTTAGATAATGGCAATAAATGCAATACTGTTGTATAAACCATCATTTTAACATGAGGTCTACATCCTATAATTCTAGTTTACACAGGTGACGCAAAAGGGTAAACACAAGAAGAAGAAAATCAACAAAAGCGATACAAATAAGCAAGGGATGGCCTACCGATTCAAAGGAGTAACGTCTCTCACTTCGACCAAGGCCTATGAAGCACACTGCAGGCTCCCTTGTAGTTCATCAATTTTTGCCAATTTGGCATTCTTCCCTCTCACCTTAGGCGCCATTGTTACTGTCCTGAACACCTTCACACCTTCACAAATAACACATTGCAATATTTTTCTCTTTCCCCTTCTCTATGTGATAGTCAAGAATTCAAATTTGCGATAGCCAATAGCCTATAATTATATGAAAAACTAACCGACTTGATGCCTAATTTCAATGAGACTTGCCCAAATGCTGGTGTCAGTATTAGCTGGAACCTGAAAATCAATGCATTAATTGTGATAGATATCGCATGCATTACAGTCCAAAACAACCTTAAACTACTGTATCTTATCTCCTCGTAATCCGGTTGTATTAATTACAGGCTGTTCAAATTTTAGTTAGCTTCTCACGCTCAACAATGTCACATCACATCCTTTTTCCTTTTAGACTAAACCAAGCATTATACGTTAAATGCTTATCGCATCTAACTTAGCATTTTTCTAATTACTTTCATATTTGACAATTTTGCAGGACAATTGGAAAATGGACAAAAATTTATCTACGCTCCTACTTTTAATAGGCCCACATGGGGAAATGATTAGACAATTTGATCCTACGCTAGTAGAAACTAACCTTGCCCCCAATGACGCCGCCATAGCCATGTCGGAAACATCTCTAGACTGGCCAGAACAATTGATGCATATGCTAGATCTGGAAGCTGGAGATGTAATAGATTAGTATTTAAAGTTTTTAGTCATACTGCAATTAAAACCCACTATCCTTTCAATGAACAAAAGACTTAAGTAGGTTCTCCTAAGATAGAATATGGGTTGGATATTGATACAGAAGACTTGCCAATTCATACACAGTACCCAGATTTTTCCAATGCTATTGATACATATTTTCGATTAGACAAAGCATAGAACAAAAATACCAACCGTAGGTATAAGTTCAATTTACTACCACCCAAGTTCTCTGAAATAGACCCGCTGAATGCACCACACACTAAACCGAAGCCTAGACTATTTCAGAATCCTATAAGGATTAGAGAGCTAGAACAACCTAAACAGCCAGAGCCAAAATTAGATCTTGAATCTTTACAAGACATGATATTAGCGTTACAGTCTTAGTTATCTCAGTCGATGAGAAAAATTGAAACATTACAATTAGAAATGGAAAAAATTTGTAAAAAGGATAAGGCCAAAAACAAGATCATAGAATTAGATCCAGAGAGCTCTGATGATGAATCTATTCCTGAATCTACAGTTTCCTCTATGAAATCCTCTTTATTTAAGGAAACTATAGGAGATCCATCATGCCAACATAGAATATTGAAAGAGGTAGACAACCAGTATCACTGTACAGAATGTGATACTCTATTAAAAACCTGTAGAATAGAAATGAATAGGACATTACCAGAGAGTACATTCTCACAACATCAAGAATGATTATCAGCTCTATAAAACCCACAGAAAAAACATGAGTTTGTCCAACATCCTCCAAAAGGAGAAACAAATCCAATAGAGTATGTATACACTCTACATACAAAAAAAAATAGCAGATGTGCTTGCTGATGCAATTTGTATGTTGAACTGGATAAATACAACATTAAATGATCTTGTTTACAATAACAAGACTCAAATGAGCGTTCTTGAGAGTATGTACATAATGAATGCTAATACTGATTGAAATACAGGATTACTATATAGGAAACTAGAAAGAATGTCTAGGTCCTTAGAAGCTAAGTCTCCAAAGCCTACTGCTCCATCAATGCCTTCATTAGCCTCAGATCTTTCCTTAGTATTTCCCTCTTCACCTCCTACACTCATGCATAGAGATATAGAAGAGTTTAAACAATGACAGAGAGAAAATAGAGTAAGGAACAGAAAAGGAAAACTAGTCCTGATGAATGAAGGACATTCCAAATATCATTCCAGGTCAAAAGCTGCAGCCTCTGAGCTAGATGATGACCAGGCTAAAGAAGCTGTACTCTTAGCTAAAACTGATGAACAAGTACAAGGAGCAATAGAAGCCATGTTAACACAATCTAGAAAAGCTAGAGATATTCAGCCAAAGTTTAACATGGATAACAAAACTCTTAGAGAACGTCAAGATGTCTTAGATGCCATACAATCGTATCTTACGATACAAATAGATTTTGCCAAAAAGTCAACATTACAAGCCATAATCAATGCAACGTATAATTTCCAAGGAAATTTACGCAAATGGTGGGGTCACATACCAACTGTAGTAAAAACTAGGTTGATCTCCCAACCAACGGTTATTTTCCTTAGTGCCATTATCAATTAATCATAGGATATAAAGCTAATCTAGAAGAAGTATATCGTGATCGATTCTTCAAAGCTAGATTACATAAAATCCAACAATATCTAGATTCCTAGATGCCATGGAAACATGATATTATTACAGAAAACTAACCCATGAAATAGTTGCCAGAGAACATCTAATAGGATGCCTACCACAACCATTTTGTAATACTTATATGGCTGAACTCAAGAAACAAAATCTATGTGTAGAAAAAATGAGTTTTGGGTAGATAAGATAATTCTTAGAACAAACTAATAGAGAGCTTTGATATGCTCAAGAAATCCAACAGTTAGTTAAGAAGTTAAATAATAGATTAGGTAAAAGTTTGTGTTTAGAATTATGTCTAGAAGAAAAATACAAAAACAAAGAAAAATAGAAAACACAAAAAATATGTAAGTCCTATCGAGGATCTTCTTCAAGATCCAAATCACGAAAAAAATTGGAGAAGGAAACAGTCTTCACCTCCTCCACGTAGACATGTGAGAAAGTATCTAGGTTTCTTCCGTAGATGTCCCTGTAGGATGTCACCAAAAAATATTAAATGTTTCATTTGTGGAGGTCCACATTTAGCAATGGATTTTCCTAATAAAGATAAGAATAAGAAAAAGGTTCATTTTATTCAAAAAAAAATAATTAGGGAAACACATTTTGAATGGATATCTGATCCTGAGGAAATTGATATTCCTTACAATCCACAAAGTGACATGTGTCCCTCATCTCCCTCAGTACAAAGTGAAAGTGGAGATGAGTATTGGAAAGACTATGATCGAAAACATGCTTCTGACTATGCTGAGCCTTCGTATCCTTCTGATTCTTTCGAAGGAGATGTTTATTATTGTAATATGAACCGTGCTTCATCCTCTAGACCTACACAAACATCCAATGAAACTAAATAGATACAAGACCAGATAACATTAACTAGAATCCAATTAGATAGGTTAAAATTTAAGCTTAAGCGTACACCTATAGATGATCTTACTATTTATATTCAGTTAGATAAACAGGTTAATGAGAAAAAGGAAGAATTAAAAGCCTTGAAAAAATGTGAAAAAGAAATGAACATATCTTATGATAGCCAACCTTTAGAAACTGATACAGAGCAACAAGAAGAATTGGATGAATGGTTACAACAAGAAGAAAAACAACTGACAACATAATAGAATCATTTACAACAGGTAACTTGCAATAGAAAAATCAGAATAAAGAAGTTAAAAGTCTTTATTGAAAAAGTTGAAAAAGAATTAGAAAAATTGAAAGAAGAAGAAGAGGCTGAAATCCAAAAAGAATATGAGGAAGAGATTTCTCGAGTACATATGATTCAAGTTAATCAAAATCAACAAGAAAAGGTATGTAGTCCTTTATGTACTTTTTGGATTAAATTAAAATGATTTAAACCATATCCTATTGATGCTTTGATAGACTTAGGTGTTCAGGTAACATTGGCTAATGAAGCCATTATTCCATCATACTTATGGGAAACTCGAGAGAAGCTAATTGTCAATTTCAACAAAGCTGCAACAACAATAGACCGTAAGTATGATTTACCCATTATGTTACCAAACCATTCTACATTACCATTGAAAATCAATGCAATTAATTGGCTTTCATATGATATGGTTATAGGCGTAGATAACTTAGCTTTATTAGAACAATATATGATTTATCCTAAGCATGTGTATTTAGGAAAATATAGATTTAGTAGGACATTTCATCTAGTAAATAGGTTTACTAAATCAAAATATAAAATTCCAAAAACATAGTGGATTGTCAACCAGATCCAATCCTACAAAACAAACTTTGACCAACTATGCACCAAACTCCTGACTGTTGCCAGCGAAGATCCCATAGCCTTTAGGCATCGAAAGCAACATTGGTGTCGTATAGAATTATTAGATGGAGTGCAACTAGAAGCTAAAGCACACCATATTGGGATGTCCCCACAATTGAAAGAGGAGTGTGCCCAGGAAATTATCCAATTACTAGAAAAATGTATGATACAACCAAGCACTAGTATGTTTTCCTATGCAGCTTTCTATGTGAACAAACATGCTGAATTAACTAGGGGAAAGAAACGTTTAGTGGTCAACTACAAACCATTAAACTCCATCATTAAATCGGTACAACATCTGATCCCTAGCAAAGATGATTTGTTCCAATGATTACAAAGGACACACATTTACTCAAAGTTTGATCTTAAAAGTGGATTTTGGCAAATCCAAATAGTACCAGAAGATCGATGGAAAACAGCTTTTACTGTTCCACAAGGCTTATATGAATGGACTATTTTACCTTTTGGTATCAAAATAGCTCCATCCATTTTTCAAACATCCATGGATTCGATCTTCAAATATTTTTCATTTATTTTAGTATATATAGATGATATTTTAGTTATGTCAAAGAATGCAGAAGAACACCAACATCATTTGCAAAAGCTTTATGAGCTTGTTGATAACAACAGATTAGTACTCTCTCCATCAGAGAAGAAAATCCAAATCGCCGTTGATGAGGTGAACTTCTTAGGAGTAGTTATTAAAAATGGGTAGATTAGTCTGCAAGAACATACTCTGGTGGATATTAAGAAATTTCCAGATCAAATCAAGGATAAAACCCAATTACAACTATTCTTAGGTTGCCTGAATTATCTATCTGGTTTTTATAAAGATATTGCCAAAGATCAAAAACTTCTAAACCAGAAATTGATGACAAATCCACAACCTTGGAGTCAAGCTCACACAGAAGTAGTACAACGACTAAAGGATCAATGCATGAAGTTACCATATCTCCGACTTCCTACTAACGGGATCCTGATTCCTGAAACTGATGCTTCTGAAGAATTTTGGGGTGCTGTTTTAAAGGAAGATCTTCATGGGGTAATGTATGTATATAGGTATGCAAGTGGAAAATTTAATACTGCAGAACTCAATTATCATTCAACTCATAAGGAGCTCCTCGCCATAATCCATGGCATTGAGAAATTTTGCCTTTTCCTCCAAGAAAAGGAATTTATTATCCGTTTTGATCTCAAATACTTTGATAAGTATTTGCAGACAAAGCATTTAAATAAAGTAGCCCATACTAGGCTAATCAGGTGGTCTTTATTTCTTGCAAATTCTACTTATAAAACACAGTATATTAATGGTAAGGATAATAATCTTGCAGATTATCTAACCCAAGAATTCCAATACTAATTATATATTTTATTTTGCAGCAACATACTTGAATGAAGGATGGGACCTTTGTTCGAGCCAAAGGGTCCTCCTATGTTTGTTTCTCGTCTGTATCTAACATAATCTCAAATAACCGGTGTTCATACAAGTCATATTACTGAGTGGGATGTGTATGCTTATAATTCCTATGTCAGAAATTATAGCCCACATATTTCATATACTTATTTCAGCCATCCTAATGCTGTATTAGATGACTTGTACCCACCTATCCATGTCAAAACAAGTATCCACGCTAGTTTTTTTGTAGAAGAATGTGTACATCTTACTGAACCAGGAGACCTATCTGCACCCATAAACCATTGGCCACGGTATAAACCATCAGATTACCATGTCTACCATATTGATGTTAATTTTCCTCTTAATTGTCCTGCTAACGATCATCCATTCTCGGAATGGTGGACACTTTATGGTCATCAGGTAAAGCATTATCCTACTAACTATGATCCTGCACAAGTCCGTAGATTAAGAGCCATGTCACATGGAGATTTTTGATATTTTACATGTCTTGAAACAATGGCTCATTTCGTCTTCCATGATCATAATCCATCTTATTTCATCACAACAAGTCAGTTAGCGAACCGATTGGAAGAATCCATGGGGACTTGCCTGGTATCAAGATGTTCTGACGGCTGCATCACATGACATCCTTTCCCATTGCCAAGAAAATCATATCTATCCATCTACTCTAGAACCATATAATTATGATTCTGCTTTCCAGATGCTTCATCATGAAGGCGGAACCTGGCAGGTCAGATGGCATAATCCAAGAGGTTGTATCCTATCAGTCCACCTCAGACGATGATCTCGAAGACGAATCTGAGACACCCACGACACCAATGGATAATGATGAATCCGACAGCGATGATGGTGCATAGTGAAAAGTAGGCTTGTACAGTAAAATATGATCCAAATAGTAGATATTGTAATCAATGCATATCTTATAGTGCGATATGCTGAGTTAGAGTCCATTACTCCTAAGGCGGTTCTTCTCCTATATAAAGAACCCCTATCTCATTGTAAGGGCATTGGAAGGCAAGAGTGAAGATAGCCCAGCTAGTAGTAAGAGTCAGTCATTCCTTCTGCAAGAGTCAGTCCTTCTGTCTGTATGCAAGGGTTCTTGTGTAAGTTCCATATCAAAGATATCTGAAAGTGAAGCACTGTTCTCCTTTCAAAGCATTCCTCATATGCTATCTAAGGTCCTAGCAGAGATATCGTAAGAGTGATGCGTTGTGCTCCTTTTACAAGCATGTTTTCAACAAAAGAGTAGAACTTACTAGAGGTAAGAAATGCCTAGTGGTTAATTATAAGCCATTAAATGCCATAATTAAATCTATTCAACATCCTATACCTAATAAGGATGATTTGTTTCAACGATTGCAAGGGACACACATATATTCAAAGTTTGACCTTAAGAGTAATTTTTGGCAGATCCAAGTGCATCCCAAATGTAATGATGGAAAACGTCGATAGCTGGAAATACCGAACTGAAATTCCGTGTACACAGTTTTAACCATGGATCTGCGCGAGGGAAATGCTGGAAAAAACGAATCCGCGGTGCCCTGAATGGTCGACACACCGATCTACAGAACATTTGCATCGTTTTTTTACGCTCCCTTACGCAGCCACGCGTAATGAGCGTAAAGACAGACGAAGCAGTGAATACAAGTTTTTTTACGCTCCCTTACGCAGCTGTGCGTAATGAGCGTAAACAACGTTCCAATCTTGGTGATGCGTTACGCTCGGATACGCAACGTTGCGTAACGTGCGTAAGATAAATCGGCCGCATGCTAAAAAAAAGGGTTTGAACTGTTACACTTTTCTGGATTTCTGCCTTCAACTGTTTTGATGCTCGTTACACTGCTGCGTGTATCAGAGCATAAACTTGTCTTTGATTAGTAGCTGATGCACGCTTTCACCTAAATTACGAATCTTTGTCTAAGGCCGACTCACAATTTTCACGATGTTTCAATGGCACCTCTTTGTTGACGGTTAGAGGGCCTTGCCCGAAAGACATCGACAAAGAATATGAAACACCGAATCAGCAAAAGAAAAAAACGTCCATCCATGGCTACTCAAGTATTTGCCTTGCCAATCATGGAAGGGTGAAGCTAAAGGGAATGAGAGATAACAGGTTACGATATGAGAGAAACATACACACATTTATGTCAACAGGAATGCTTTCAGGTGAGCATGACGCATCAGCCTAAGATTTCTCTGTTACAGATTATAACAGAAGTGCTTGCAAATGGAGCATGGCGCATCACTTTTTGCGATATCTCTGCTATAATATTTAGTTGCGTAGTGTATGGAGTGGGTTGCGATGCGAGTACGAATGGGTGTTTGCGTATGTAATTGCTGAGTACAACACGCAGATGATGGGGATGAAATGAAATGAGATAAAAACTAAGGATTATGGTGGCGATAGGCATGCACTTCAAAGTGATGAGGCAAACCTGAGCAGCCATCTCAAAATGCTGTTAAGCTTCACCACTTAGATGAACGCATCTTTGAACGATATCTTCGAAACAAGTAACTTGCAACCATAGAAGAAAACAGAGGGTGCCACTGCTTATGATAATTGGAGGCGAGATTGTTGAAACCTGAAACTAGTATTGTTTGATGTGAGATGAAGCGATCGAGCCATAAGGAAAGAGCTGTAGCACCGGACCAAAGTCGCCAATCCTGACGATTGGCCCAGCATATCTTCGCAAAAAGGCATCAGATACAGTGCATCTAGCTGGGTTTGTAAGGAACTAGCCAGATGGATCTGTGAAGCTAGCGTCTGATAGCGATGATTGGCGGAGATCCCCGAGGTCGTTGTCGACGAGGATTTCGTCGGGGCTCCAGCTGGCGAGGCTAAACTCTCAGAGGTATCACCGTTGCAGTGGGTGTAGCGACGACATCTCTGAGGGATCAGTAAGATGTCTTTCAGCTCATCCGAGGAATCATCAGGATGCCGGTGGGGTGGCAACGCTGGGACTGTCCCGGTGTCCCTCCCTATCTATTGTTCAGCTGTACAAAGATGATCACGCTCGCCTAATATGTCTGTCAGCAATTTTTAAGTCCCAGTTTTAAGTCCTGGTAGACTGTCGTTGCTGGTTTTAAGTCTCAGCAGACCATGGTCCCAGTTTAAAGTCCGGGCGGACCGAGATGTGCTAGTTTTACGTCGTAGCGGACAGTGTCGATGCTGGTTTATGGTCTCAGCGAACCGTGTTGTTTACGAATTTCCTAGCCTGTTTACGAATTGCATCCTTTTACACGCGTGTCAATTCAGATGATAACTCGCCTTGTAAAAGGTAAGTTTTAATGTCATCGTACCACTCGGGCATGCCTTCCTTGATAAGAGCAGAGATTTGCGTCGCCTGAATGATAGGGTCTGTGCAATCTGTTATTAATGTAGGGTAGGTGTCGAGCAGATCTGGAGGCACGTTCAGAGCCAATGTGGCCAGTGCGTCGGCCAGTGTGTTGTGAGTGCACGGTACATGTTGGGCATCGATGGTCGCAAATCGTCCCAGAAGATCTTTAGCCTTTTCGCAGTAGGGCTACAAATGTATAGCCTTGTAGGCGTAGAATCCTATGATTTGATTTATGACAAGCATCGAATCGCCCCTAATCGCCAGATGTCGAATATCCAGCTCGCTGGCAGTTAATAATCCCCTGAGGAGCCCCTCATACTCTGCCACATTGTTCGTACAGGGGAAGGTCAAGCGATAAGCGTGTAGATGCACATCCTCAGGTGATAGCGTAATAACGGTGGCAGCACTGCCGCCTCTAGTAGTTGAGGCTCTGTCAAAATACAACATTGCCTCGGGACCTGTCAAAACAGGGCTTAAACTATGTACATGTTCGTCAGGAAATTCTGGTTCTATAGTTGCGTGATTATTAACTGGCACTGTTATTAACTGGTCAGCTATCGCTTGGCCCTTCGTAGAAGATTGGCCAATATAGTGCAAATCGAATTCTGCCGTGATAGCCTTCCAACGAGCTATCCTACTACTCTCGTATAGGTTCTGTGTAATGGTCTTAAGAATGTTATTTTTACAAATGATATTAACCTGGCTACAGAAGAGATAATTTCTACACTTTTTGAGCATAAAAACTAATGCTAGGAAATTACGCTCGACTTCATTGTACCTCGTTTCGTACGCACATAGAGCATGACTCAAGTAATAGATAGGCACTTCCGACCCATCGCTCCTCCTTTGGCAAAGTAATGCTGCTAACGCTACGTCCGAAGTTGCAAGGTAAATGTAAAATGGCAAATCTCTTTGTGGCGGGAAAACCGTTGGCAAATGTTGCAGTTCTTGTTTGAGGTTGTCAAACGCGCGTTGACAATCTTCCGTCCATTCGAAAGTAACCCCCTTTATGAGCAGATGTTGCATAGGGTGTAACTTATCGGTTAGTCTCGAGATGAAATGGCGTATAAATTGCAGTTGTCCCTGTAATCCACGTAATTGCTTAAGGTCTGTAGGAGGCTTCAATTCGACAATGGCTTTGACCTTATCAGGGTTAACTCGTATGCCGGTTTTAGACACCACAAACCCCAACATGCATTCAGTTTTGACATAAAATACGCACTTCTTTGGATTGAGCCAGAGCTCGTATTTAGAGCATCTTTTAAGGACTAACTCTAGGTCTTCTGAATGATCTCCAAACTTTAAAGATTTAATAGCTATATCATCTACGTAGTCATTCAATTTCCCTAAGAGGTAATCGCTAAAGATGTATGTCATAGCTCATTGATACGTTGCTCCGGCATTCTTTAGACTGAAAGGCATCATAGTGTAGCAAAAGGTTCCCCAGGGCGTCATGAACGTCGTGGTCAATTGATGTTCTGGGTTGATGCGAATCTGGTTATAGCCTGAGAAACCATCCATAAAGGATAGTAGCGCATGCCTAGCCGTTGTATCGACTAGCTGGTCGATACTCAGTAGTGGGAAGTTATCCTTGATTGCAGCTTTGTTCAAATCCCAGAAGTCTATACAGATGCGTATACCTCCAGTCTTTTTCGGCACGACTACAATGTTAGATACCCAATCCGAGTAGTCAACTACACAGATGAAACGGGCCTGATATAGTTTGGTGATTTCATCACGCACAGCTAGCGCAATTTCCAGCTTAATTTTTTGCACCTTTTGTCTAACTACTTTATCTTGCGGGTCTAAGATTATGTTATGTTGAATTAGCCTGGGATCTAGCCCAGGCATATCTTCGTAGGACCATGCAAAGACTGTAATGTTGTCTTGCAGGACTTGTTTTATGGCCTCGTGCGTGTTTTCTTCTAGTAAGGAACTGACTTTAAGAGTTTTAGGCTCACCTCTATGCATAACAAGAGGAACCTCGTTAATGGGGTCCTCGGTTATATCTCTAGCCTCCAAGTCTAGCGTGCACGTCGACTGTTTTGGCCATTCTCAGGATATTTTCGACGCTGCTATGGTTATGCCATACAAAGGGGAGTTAATGTCTACAAATACAGAGTTAAATTGCTTAACTACCCTCCCATATGGGCCTGCTAAAGTTAAAGGAGTTGAGAGTATTGCGTTGATTTATTGTCTGTCCTGCAAAACCGCAAAATGCGTAAATGATTAGGAAGAAGTAATCGCAAAACTGTGATTGTGTCAAACGTGGAGAGCTAACAAAATTTTGAATATTGTAAAAATATAGGCTGTAATCAATGCTACCCGATTACGAGGCGATAAGATGTGGTAGTTTAACGTCATTTCGGACAATCACGCATGCGATATCCGCCGCATTAATACCTTGATTTTTCAGGTTCCGTTTTAGGAAAGTCCCACTGAAATCGGATATCAAGTCGGTGACACTCGCATATAAGCAAATGGTTTGTTCTTGAAAAGGGCTAGTGGATGTTTTGCATTTGAAGTTGTAACTGTTGTGAAGCAAGAGGAGAAAGAGTGGAAGATTTGAGCATGTAGTTTGCGCAAGATTGTAAGTGCTGAATTGTGTGAATACTGAAGAAACTACTACAATGGCACCCAAGAGCAGGAAGAAGAAAACAAAGCTGGCCAAAACTGACGAAATGCAAGCAACTCTTGACCATGTTTCTCAGGCGCTAATCGATGTTCGTGACCCTGCGGCATTGAACCGGTTAGTCATCCCCTGCATGTTTACGCTTGTTTCTATGGTTGCTTCTCATGGATATTTTCATTTGCGTGGGTGTTGATTTCGAATTGGGGACCTCGGGTAAATTCGAGGGTTTGATGGGGTTGCGTCTATTGCCGTTGTCAGGGACAGACCTTGTGTTATTGAAAGGGTTTGGGCGATTTCGGCCTGAATAGCTGAATGTAGTTTATTAGTTTTCTGTGTTAATCATGCAAATGCAAATGTAGGTCTTAATGTATGCTTTGCATTTTCTGTATAGCGTTGCGCTAAAGCCTATCTTGATTGTGCTAGATGCAGTCGGGGTCTTGTGTTGTATAAACCCCATCATCCCCAATGTCCCTCCTCCGCACATGCGGTTGCAAGGGAGGGCCATATGGTTTCGCCAAGGTGCGCTAGAGTTTCTGCAGTTCTTGCTGTGCAACTTCAGCATCATCGTGTGGTCTGACCTTGATGGCGATGTCGCCAATGGTCTTTTAGAGCACCTGCTAGTGGATTCTGCAAAAGGGGTTTTGGCCTTTTTGACAGACGGGGCTATCGATATGGGCCGTCCTGAGGACCAAGAGCTTAGCGCTCGGGGCCTAAGGAGCTTGTAGTGGATCTAGGAAATGGCACAATTCAATTGCTATCATTTCTATAATACGATGTTCGTGGCTCGCCATGTCTCGACCTGTTTCCAGAACCCACAAGGCACAGTGTATTACGCAGGCGGGTAAGCAAATTTTACTAACTGTCTGTTTATTTTTTTTTGTGTTACATTATCTGTGTGAAATACGATAAAAGCCTTTGTGGAAATTGAATAATAAGCCGCTGCTGTATGGTGCAGGTTCTTTATTCAGGACAATAAATTGGTTGGCGATGGAGATGTGTTATCATGGGCCGAAACGGTGATAATGGCGTTTACCGCAACTAACAACATGCGTGCGGGTGTCATAGAGCAGATCAGCTTTGACATGCGCGAATACCCCACCCGTTACGCTCTGTCTTTTCAGAGTTGCCAAAGAATCGGGTGAATGCATGATGACTGGATCCTGGATTCACCTCTTACCGTCGAGGATGTGCAGAGGGAACTCCCGTCATTTCCGCTGCCATTTGGCCTCGGTAAGACTGTCGTGTCTTTTTTTATTGCGTAATATACTTGTGGGTTGTGAACTTTGCGTAATAGTATTTTGGGTTAATTTGTGCTTCGTGTTGTGCAGTTAGGGAATCTCAGGAGATTACCCTTACGATTTCTGGCTGCGAGACGAACATTGTCCTTTACCGCTACGGCGACATCAAGGACGCACAACGTTGGCTCAGCCATTCGGTGGCCCCAGTCGCGGTGACTTCCAAGATTCGAAAAGCAGGGCTAATGCACCTATTTTTGGCTGTGACCCCCGATGTCCCCGCCGGTGAAATGCTCACCTTAGTCAACTCCTTCAATGAGAAGGCAGAGCGTTTCTGCACGCGTGTACGCAATGTACGCGTAAGTTTTGACATTGATGCTTAGCTCTTCGCGGACCTCTTTGGCGTCCCCTCAGATGGGCCTTCCCTCAGTGAGAAGGCGAAGAGGAGTGAAGCTTTCGAGAAATGGATGAAGGAGTGGGTGAGGATCCCAAAGGAAACCAAAGGGTTTCCCTGCGAGAAATTTGAGATGGCCGTTGCCAAGATGCTATATCCCCTCTTTCGAGCCCGGGCCTTCCCCAAAACTCTCTCATAGGGGAGGTTCTTTTCTGTAGAACAGACCCATATTATGCGAGAGGTTCTAGAGGAGGGGACCCAATTCAATTGGGCAAGTTATTTTGCGAAGGGACTGCGTAATGAGATGCTCAAGCTTCGCCAGAAGCTTGAGTCCCGTTTCAATGTGCATTACGCATTCTTCATAGCTTGCCTCCGGCGGTTTGCTGAGTTCCTAGTCATCCAAAGGAATGGGGTTTGGGTACAGCAAGACTGAGATCAACTGTCCAGACCTTGGATTGTCCACATCCTCAGCACTACCCATGGGTAGGATCCACCAGAAAGGATCGAGGAGTCGTTGTCTGTAACGACTAAGGGTCTGGCAGCGCCCCGAGTGCAAGGTCTCGACAGCGTAGGTGGGATAATGCCTACCTACACTGGCAATGCCTCGCGTGGGAAGCGCATGGCAGAAGAGATCGTAGAGCTTACAGCTCATCGTAAGAGACTCCGCATAGCCGAGGCCTCGGAGGGTGACGCAGGTTGAACTGTAGCAGTTAAAATTCAGCAGAGTAAACCTTCGCCTGGTAAGCGTGAAGGAATGACGTTACACAATGATTATTTAGATGTTTTGTAATAATATACTAAGGTGTCATGACAGGAACAATAAATATTATAGAAGAATTGGCCCTTGAGACGGGGGCAATAACACTAAGTCGTGGGGAAGGGGACTCAATTTTGGAAGAAGAGACCCCAGCTATTAGCGTGAGCCGTGTACAAGCTCTGGTACATGAGGAGGTCCCAACGACTGGAACTAGCAACACACTGACTCAAGTGCATAAAAGGAAAAGGGATGCTAACGATGTCGGTGAAATCGCCACTGTCACGGATAGAGGTAATAGCATATTAGCGTATTTGCAAGATTTCTGTAAATAATTGAGGTTTCTAATTGGATCACGCTGCAGGAGAAGGGGAGATTTCTATGTTTGTTGCTGGGAGCAGAGCATCGAGAGACTTCCCTAATAAATTTGCCTTCATGGAAGGCGTTGTTAGCGACATGATCGAGCGCCTGGAGCGCGTTGAGCCGAGAGCTGGTAAGTTATGGTTGTAATTGGTTTATGATCCTACACAGTGATAATGTGTCATCAACGTTTGATGGATGTTTTCTGTTAGGAGCTCACCTCCGATGGGATCCCACTGAGCCCATTGATTTGGACATAGTGGAACCACCATCCAATGAAGCAGCCGTGCCACATCACATTTATGAGGAAATGCGTAAATGTGCGTTACGCTCGACACGCTCCTTATGGGAGAGTAGAGGCGCCTATGAAACCCTCTGGAAGAGGTTGCAGAGGTCGGAACAAAAGGTTGAGTCTCTGACCAAAGAGGTCGGAGACTTAAAATCGCGGTGTGACTTCCTACAGGCATGGGCCACAGGAGATGAAGACTGGCGTACTGCTGTTGTTGACCACTCTCGGTATTGGACAGCCATCAAAAACAGCGTGCAGACTAGTCAGGCATTAGTCAAACAGCGAATGCAGATAGAACTCCTCGCCCAGAAAAGCCAGGACTGGAGGGATTATTGCGCCAGCGTGCAAGAGTGGGGACAGAAGCAAAAGGACCACAAACACTTGTACAAGCGGGAGAGTATTGCCTATCGAAAGCTCTACCGCGATCTTGCCGTCAGGGCCTGGTCTTTGGAAGTCTTCCAGGACGTCATTGGCACTTCCGAAGCCTTCAAGAAATTCGAAGAGTAGGTGACGATGAGTGCGTCCCCGGAGAGAGCAATGACTCTCCTTGGGGTTTAGGCTACAATCCCTACGTTCTTCCCAAACCCACCCCGCTGGAGCAGCGTGGAGAAAGGGAAGGTGAAGGCTGGAGCTGCTCTGGGAGAAGATGTATGGCCAGACCTAACGGAAGAAGAGATCATGAAGCATCTGTGGGCTAGCCTGGATAAGCTTCCTTTTGCCGCGGAAGCAGGTCCGTCACAGGTGAGTCTACGTGCTACTTAATTTGCGTTCCTCATTATGATGTTAAGTGTTGGATAGTTACTGGGCTTACTATTTTCAGGTACCGGCCGAGGAAAAGGGAGATGAACAAGTGGAGGAGTTAGCAGAAGGAGCAGCGGAAGCAGAGGAAGAAGCACACATCGATGAAGAGCGTCCTCTCATGGAGCTGGCGCAGGAATGAGGATCCCATGAGGAGGGCATTCTTCATGAAAGAATCATTCCTAGAAATGACGGCCCGTTGGAGGATGATCCATTAGCGTTGGATCTAGATTTGAGAGATACCGGCAATAGTGGCAGTAGAGGGACTGCGTAATTGTTATTTACGCATAGTCTTATTGATGTTGAGTGATATATGGTTTTACGTATGATTGAAAATATGTGTTATAAAATCTGGTGGATTTTTTTTTTCTTTGGATGAAGATTACATATATATCTTACATCTTTTGTCTTTCATATTTTGACCTATAACGCGTGAGTGATAGACCATCACGAGCTGTCATAGGATCCTGCGAACTCTAGAGACTAGTTTAGGGCCATTGCGGGCTATCATACGTAATGTTAAGAAAGTGTAAAAAAATGATAATGCTTAATTCTGGTGACTAGTTTAAGGCCGTTATGGGCTGTATGTGTAACTAGTTTAAGGCCATTGTGGGCCAAATGCATAACTAGTTTAAGGCCATTGCGGGCCAAACGCGTAACTAGTTTAAGGCCGTTGCGGGCCAAACGCATAACTAGTTTAAGGCCATTGCAGGCCAAATGCGTAACTAGGAAGCATATGATAAAGGCATAAAAATATACGAAACTAGTTTAAGGCCATTGCGGGCCAGATGCGTAACTAGTTTAAGGCCATTGCGGGCTGTTACGTAATATGTGATAGAAATGCAATAAAAGATATTGCTAACCATAAGCCATGATTATTTGCAAAGACACGATGTTATACACACAAAACATTGCTCGACTAGTAATACGCAGTTGTCTCTTGATGGCCTTTACCTTAGGTGCTGCGTAAGGGCGAGGAGACTTGTGATTTGCCTCCTCTACACTATCATCCGGAAATGGTAGGTCGGCCCAAGCTTGACTGTCATCATTGTTGTTGGTTTGTTGCAAGATTTGGAGATGGGTCTGATCTTCAGCTGTCTCTATCTCCGAATCCTGTTCTTCTTCGATATTATTGACGGTTCTGGGGGTGATTTCATCATCGCGTATTATAACCTCCCCTTCAGCATAGGGCAGGTGTATTTCTTGGTGTATCGGTGATGAAACTGCCCTCAATTGGGCTAACCACGACCTCCCCAAGATCAAGTTAAACCTTGGCATCTCCTTAACGACTAAAAAGGTGGCTTCTATGGGGAATTGATCCCCTGCCACAAACTCGATACACACCGTCCCCTTAACTTGAACCTGTGCTCCATTGAATGATTTAACGCACGCCGTCGTCGTGGGATTGATCTGGTCGACCAGTCCCAACCTATCCACGATGGAATAGGGAATGACATTGGTGGCTATGCCATCGTCCACATGCACCCTCTGGATTCAGTATTGACCGACCCGAATGGTGATGAACATGGGTTCAGTTGTCACCTGACCTTTGTCTGGATCATCCTTGATAGATTCATCATGAAAGATCAGTGAGGTAGGCCTGGGCTTTTCAGCTTCAGAAGGAAACATGACAGCGTGTATCGCTTCCTCTTCTACTGGCAAGCTGCCATCCACTGATATGGATGTTAGCATGTGTACCATAGCCTCACGGTGCTCCCGAGATGTCATGAGCAGGTCATAAAGGCTCAAAGTTATGTTCTTTTGCTTGAGAGCCTATTTGACTTACTTAAACGCGTCAAGGAGGTCCTTCTCTTGGCTGGGTTGCTTGTTGCCCTTATCCTTCTCCATTCGGCCCAAGAGACGGATCTCTCGAGGTGGAACGGTGTCAGACGAAGGGTTACTTTTTTGCTTGCCAAGAGGAGGTGGCTGTATTTCTGCACTATTTCCCTATTTCTGAGGCAGGGACGAGGGCACAGAGGCCAAGGGTTTAGGCTTGGGGAAGCCGAGCGTAAAAGGATTCCTTATTGCATTAACTGGCATGTCTTCTCCCTTTCGCTTGGGAGGTGATGATTGGCTAGTCTGGCTCAAGGTTTGCCCCTACGTAAGAGGTGCAGCCTGCTATTTTTGCACCCTGATGATAAAGGGCACCCTGAGTGTAGGCGCAGATGAAGCCGCGGCTTGACCACTGCCATGTGACTGAAGATGAGTTTGTGAAGGTTCCCGTATAATGAAAGGCGGCCTCGAGGTTCCACTAGCTGCCGATGAAGTGGTTGGCCCTCTTTGTGAGCTAATGGGCATATGCAAGACAAAAGGTTGTCTTGGTGGTTCCTTCCGCTCGTTGTCCATACTCACCACATTGATTGTATAATTGGCGTTGTTTGCATTCAATGGATCCTTGTATACATGCAATGTTTGGTTTTCGGGGTGTGTTGGATTACTGCCGTCTAGCTTTAGATGACCTTCATCGATCATACGTTGAATATCGTCATTCAACGCCCAGCAGTAATCTGTATCGTGACCACACAGCTGGTGATAGTCACAGAAGCGATCTAGCCTAAAAGACTTCGGAACTGCTAGCTCATTAGGTAAGGCTAGCGAAGGATCCTTCAGCAATTCACAGTGACGTCTGTGACGCTTCAGGGCTTCCTCGGATACCTTCTTAGGTTGAAGGTATCCTACCACCAACAGTTGTCTCAGCAGTTCAGAATGCTTCATAGGCAAGGCCGCGTACTTTGAATGGTCTTTACGCTCAAAGTTTGGTTTCGGTTGAGAGGGCCTTTTAGGGGCAGATGTGTCTTGACTGGTGCTGGTGCTAGTCAGAGCCTCGGGCGGGGTTGTGGGTGCCTTCTTGCTTTTGTTCTTCATGCTTTCAGCCAGCGTGGTTACTGTCGTTGTTGCCGCCTTACCCTTGTCCTTGGCCTTGTTGTGGGCGTTTCTATAGGCGACATACGTCGGGTCTTTGCTAGCCTCCGCAGCATCTTGGATGCTCCTAACTTGAGTGAAGGCCTGATATAAATTGCTAGAAGAAAGGTAATACATCTTTGACTTAATAAAGTCGTTGACTGCTCCTTTGAATATAGCCAGCATATGTGAATCCGTGATTGGCTCGCGGATCTGATTCAAAGTAGCATTCCAACGCTGTATAAACTTTTGGACTGGCTTGAGCGGGTCTTGTTTCACCCCCATGAGCTGATCCAAGGTGACTTCCGGCTTTAGGTTGTATTTGAAGCGGGTCACAAATTGAGTCAGCAGCTCCTCCAGGGTTGATATGGAGGAACGTTGGAGGGCTCGATACCAGTCCAAAGCTTTCCCTGTCAAGGTCATCGTAAAGACTCAAATGATCGTATGGGGCCATTGTTGTAACAACAAGGACTCAGAGCGAAAGGTGGCCAAATGAGAATTGGGGTCTCCCTCCCCATTATACTTGGTAAAATGAGGTAGGGACATCCCTAGCGGCAATGACAGCATGGGGACCGCTGGATTGATCGGATCGTCCTGATAGAAGTCCAGGATCTGAACGGTGTCAGAACCAGCAGCTTTAAGGCGTCGGACCTCCTCAGTAAGGGTCTGTATAAGTTGAAAGGCCTGATCAAGGCCCATTGGTGGGGGTGCCTGTGCAGTAGGCATGGGAGGTTGAACTGGGAGGACTACGCTGGGAAAAGAAAAAGAATGGAGAGGTTGGCTAGCAGCTGGGAGGGCGGGGGTCCCTGTAGGCAAGGGGGCCTATGAAGACCACCACCTACTAGTTTGAGATGAGGGGTTAGGTACCGATTGTTGCACAGGATAGTAATAGGTATGTTGTGGGGGCACCTGTGGAATCTGGGATGCAGGTGCGCCTGATGGTTGCACATCGTATACCGCCGACTGGGTATGCTGGGCTGCAGGGTTGCCCCACTAGCTTGTGGTAGGCTGTGAAATGTACAGTGGATGAACAGCTACGGTGGTTTGCTGTGTTGGGGGGGGGGGCAGGGGGTTGGGAATGTAAGAGGTTGCGCCGGGCGCGTCATTGGTATGGTGTGCGGTTGTATTTGCGGGATGAAGTAGGGTGCGGTGGTCGTGGGAACTACCGTCGGGATGCTGAGTATGCGTTGTGATGAAGCTGCCCCCGCATTATCGTGTGGTATCTATATGTGCAGCCTGGAAGGCTGCGTAGTGGCTTGTGGGATGATTGGGATATGCGTCTGGGTGGTCATGGTCAGAGGAGCTGCCCCTCCGTTGGTCGGGAATGATGGATCTGAAAAAGTATGGGGGCTTAGGGTGTGAAACGAGTGCTCAGACAGGGCCTCAAGTTCATCATCTGCTTCCTCCCCATTCTGGGGCTCCATCATAGCTTGTGCAGCCTGACTCTTGGCCATGACCAACTGCATTAGGATTTCATGTTGCTATTCAGTTAGAGGGATAATATCATACACTGTTGGTTTGAAATCATAACCCCCTTGGTGGATCATCTCAAAATTATGTTTCGCATCAAGCTCAGCTCGGCTGAGAGCTAGTTTTGCTTGGATCTTCACGCAAATGAAATTATATTCGTCGGGGGTTATGGCGGTAAATGCGGGAGCTTTCTCCTGCAGTCTCAGTGATCGACGCGATGGTCCCGCTGCACCCGGCGCCGGTTCGGTGGTGGCGATAGGGTCCCCAGATGTGGTACCCAAATCAAAAGGGACCATGGCGCTGGTGGTAGTGGTGTAAAAGGCATCCATTTAATCAAGGAGGTTAACAGTGACTGCTAATTGGATCTAAAAGATAGTTGGCGATAAGATCACAAATAGGCTTTCTACCCTGCAGGATTCCAAAGGAATCGTTCCTGGGACCGATCTACACCACGCGGCTTATCGTAAACTTCCTTGGAGGTATTACAGTTACGATTTAGGGTATAGATTGCTAACAGGGCCACCCGAAAAAGATGGATCAGAGCCTAAGGTCCCTCCTTCTAGCGTTAGAAAACTGTAACGATGGAAAATGTCGGTAGCTGGAAATACCGGACAAAAATTCCGTGTACACAGTTTTATCCACGGATCCGCGTGAGGGCAATGCTGGAACAAAAGAATCTGCGGTGCCCTGAACGGTCTTGTCGATCAAATAGGGACTTACTAGTTAGTAAAAAAAAATGATGCAAATGTTCTGTAGATCGGCGTAATTCGGTGAATCGCGAGGGGGGGGGGGGGCGAAAACAATTTAGATGAATTGCGACAACGACAGCGATAGCGTGAAAAAGATCAGCCAATATGAGAGCAACGTGTGTGCAGAATGTGTGTATTGTATATTATGTTACAATGGAGAAATCCCGACTACTTGATGTGAGATAGGCACAAAACAACAAGAAAACTGTCTAGGCAGAAATTTGATATACCTTGTAGGCCAAGGATGAGATGCAAGGATGGTGAAGTTCTGACATCTATTGATCAACTGTGTCTGACCAATAGAATTTGCAAACCGTCAGGATGATTTCACAAGCTTTGATCTGCTTCTTTGCTTTTGGTAGCTTCTGCCCAGATCCGCCAACGACCGCTGATGAAGAAAGTTGTCTTCCCCAAAGAAACGATCGCCCTTGCTGCTAATGCTTAACGGACTATGCTATGCTTCTGCTCAAAAGAGATGCTGTTAAGAATTTTCCGAGCGTTACTCTCTGTATCGCTGTTCTTGATACTAAGTATCGCATACTTGCCAATTTGCCAAAATTTTTGCTCCCCCCTTTTGTATCTCTGTCAATCAAGATATTTATAGGCTGCAATGTCCTGTGAAGAGGAGCGATTCTGATGATGCGTGCCCCAAATGTTTCGGGTACTGTTGACCATTTTACGTCAAGCTGTGACTACGCACAATACGCTTGCTTGCATATTGTGCATGTAAACAACAGATGTGCGTTTGGCATGTTTCAGCTTTCTTTGAGCCGTATTACGCTTATTCACGCTGCGTTGCATATATGAGCGTAATATATACAAGTTATGAACGCTTGCTTACGCAGTCGCGCGTAATAAGCGTGTCATAATATGGAATAATGAGTGCAAATTATTTACGCTCTCTTACGCAGCTTCGCGTAATGAGCGTAAAGGAAGATGAAACAATGAATACAAGTCATTTTACGCTCCCTTACATAGCCACGAGTAATGAGCGTAAACACAGATGAAGTAGTGAATACAAGTCGTTTTACGCTCCCTTACGCAGCTGTGCAAAATGAGCATAAACAACGTTCCAATCTTGACGATGCGTTACGCTCGGATATGTAACGTTGCGTAACATGCGTAAGATAAATCGGCCACATGCTAAAAGAATGGGTTTGGACTGTTACACTTTTCTGAATTTCTGCCTTCGACTGTTTTGAGGCTCGTTACACTGCTGCACGTATCAGAGCAAAAACTTGTCTTTGATTAGTAGCTGATGCACGCTTTCACCTGAATTACGAATCTTTGTCTGAGGCTGACTCGCAATTTTCATGGTGTTTTACCAAAGATAGATGGAAAATGGCATTTACTATGCCTCAAGGTTTGTACGAATGGATCATTTTCCCTTTCAAGATTAAAATAGCTCCTTCAATCTTCCAAGCATGTATGGATTCTATCTTCAAAGATTATCCTTATATTCTAGTTTATATAGATGATATTCTAGTATTATCCAAAAATAGCCAAGAACATCAACAACATATCGAAAAACTATATGAAATCATTGATGCAAATGGATTAGTACTCTCGCCATTTGAGAAGAAAATTCACATTGTTGTTGATGAATTTAATTTCCTAGGTGTCGTTATTAAAAATGGGAAAATTAGTTTACAAGAACATATTTTGTCTAATATACATAAATTTCCTAATGTCATAATAGATAATACCCAATTACAGAGATTCCTTGGTTGTTTGAATTAT
Source organism: Gnetum montanum (assembly GCA_015680685.1). NCBI lineage: Eukaryota > Viridiplantae > Streptophyta > Gnetopsida > Gnetales > Gnetaceae > Gnetum > Gnetum montanum. The sequence goes on along the minus strand of MNCI01005122.1, from coordinate 1,554,023 downwards.
TTATATGGCTTCTACAAAGATCTACCCAAAGATCAAAAGATCTTAAATCAGCAACTAACTAAGAATCCTCAACCATGGAGTGAACAACATACGACCACAATATCACATCTCAAAGAACAATGTACCAAACTACCCTATAAACAACTCCCAACTAATGGTACATTAATACTAGAAATCGATGCATCGGAAGAATTCTGGGGTGCAGTACTCAAAGAAGATCTACACAGAGTGATCTACATCTATAGGTATGCCAGTGGCAAATTCAATCCTGCAGAACTCAACTATCATTCTAGCCACAAAGAATTATTGGCCATCATCCATGAAATTGAAAAATTTAGGCTTTCCTTAGAAGAAAAAAATTTTATTATTAGGTCTGATTTGAAATATTTTGATAAGTATTTACAGACAAAACACTTAAACAAAGTAGCCCATACTAGATTGATTAGGTGGTCTTTATTTTTAGCCAATTTTAGTTATACAACTCAGTATCTTAGTGGTGCTGAACATAATTTAGCTGATTATTTAACACGTGAGTTTCAATACTAATACTGTGTTTGTGTGCAGCTAGATTCTTGAATGAAGGATGGAAGCTTTGTTCAAGTCATAGGGTCCTCCCTTGTCTGTTTTCTAGGTTGTATTTATCTCACCATGAAATAACTTTCATCCATGAAAGCTATATGAGTGATAGGTATATTTATGCTAATGAGTCATACCATAACTCTGTATATCCTCATATCACATATACTTACTTTGGTCATCCTAATGCTATGTTAGATGACCTTTATCCACCAGTGCATGTTAAAACTAGCATCCATGCTAACCAATTTATCAAAGAGTGTGTGCATCCATGTGGGGATCCTAGTTAGGAACCACCATTAAACCATTGGCCTCATTATAAACCTTCTGATTGCCATTTTTACCATCTTGATTTTAATGTTGTAATTAAAATTCTTGTTGATGATAATCCATTTTGGGAATGGTGGGCTTTGTATCGTCACTAAGTCTGCGATTATCCTACAAACTATGATCCTACTCAAATCCGTAGATTCTGAGGCAAGCCACATGGGGAGTTCGCCTATTTTTCAAGTTTAACCACATTGGCTCATTTTGCTTATATGGATCATAATCCATCATACTTCATCATTACAAGCCTCAGCAGAAGAGCAGATTGGCAAAACCCATGGAACCTCACCTGGTATCAAGATGTCTTGACAGCTACAGCATTCAACATTATTGTGCATTGTGAACACAATCATATTATTCCATCTACTCTTGAGCCATACAATTATGACCCAGCCTTTCAAATGTTCCAAAGGAAAGGTGGCAATTGGCATGTTAGATGGTACAATACAGCTATCCCAGCTCCATCCTCATCGTCAGAAGATATTGAAGCATTCGAGGTAGCAATAACGCCCCATGACTTTGACAGGTCTGACAACAGTGATGATGAACAGTAAAATGTAATCTGGAATAGTAAAAGATAATCTAGAATAGTAGATTTGTAATGATCACATATCCACTAGTGTGGTATGTGCTATTATATTCCACTAACCCAAAGTCGGTTCTCTCTTCCTATATAAGGAGACCTTACCTCTTGTGTTACACACACACAAAGAAGGCATCCAAGCAAGAGAGCTAGTAGCAAGAGTCAGTTTTCCATTCCACAAGAGTTAGTCTTCCCTTTCCTGCAAATCCTTTATGTCCATATGCAAGTGTGTAAGTGTCTATGCCATATCAAAGAAATCTGAAAGTAATGCGCTATGCTCCTTTCAAAGCATTCCTGGTATGAAGCTAAGAGTTCAAGCAGAGATATCGTAAAGAGCTGTGTAGAGCACCTTTGCAAGTATTCCTACTTAAGTGTGTAATATGTTTAATAAAGATAGCTCAGATTGATGCGTAATGCTCATTTGAAAGCATTCTTGTTTAATATATGTGTGTTTTAACCATCCGCTATGTACTTTGAGAGTGGTATCGGAGCTTGTATTCCGTTCCGGTGTTATGTTCCTGTGTACCTATCGTTGTTGCTGTGCCTCGTCGCTTTCTTTTTCTCTTGGGGCAGAGGGGAGTGTTACATATTGTTATTTGTGATCTACTTGCAGGGATATTGCTGAAACTTGTCTGGTGTTGATGGAGCGATATTGTTGATGTTGTTTGATACGTGTTGAAGATAGATTGCCGAAAGTAAGACATGCATCGCTTAGCCAAAGAGAGGTGTTAGAGTAAGACGTGTAGTGAGGCAGTCCAAGATACATGGTATCTACAATCCCAAGAAACACAATCATCAGCAATGGGAGATCCTTCACAAATGATGGGTAATGCTTATTTCTGCCAATTGTTTGAATACTGTTCGACATCTAAAGGCAGTAGTCCTTTACCAATCCCGAAGCGTCATGGAATATATTCATCTTCTTGTTTAAATGTTATCGAGTCATGGAAAGAAATGTATTTATCTGAGTGTGATTTAGAAATATCAGGTAGTGGTCTTCATCCAGTCGCCTTGTCTTTCTTTATAGAACCAGAAGTAGAAACATGGATTAAAAGAGGTTTTCATTATATTCATTTAGCCGAGTTAGGCATAGTAATCCATCCTCACTTTAATTATTGATTACAAGCTCCTTACTGGATTTCTGTAATAGATAGAAGGTTTAAAACATTCGAAGAAGCCAATATCACATAGGCCAAAGGAACCCTAGCATCGGATGTAGTGATCATCACAATCCCCAACTTCACATTATCTTTACATGATCATCATCTATACAAATCCTTAATGATCATAGTATATCTTCCTATTGATATGCTTCCTAAATCTATTTACGCTACTATATCAACTAGATTAATATTTAAGGTTTTTAGCAGTACTAAAATCAAAACCCTGTACCCATTTAATCAACAGAAAATCGAAGTCGAATCATCAGATATAGAATACTGTGTAGAGATAGATACAGAGGATTTACCAATCCAGCATCCATATCCTGATCTATCCAATATGATTGAATATTATTTTTGATTAGAAAAGAAATGGAATATGCCTACAAAAAGATGCTATAAAGTCAATTTGTTACCACCTAAGTTCACATACATAGATCCATTTGATCATATGCATACTAAAAGAAAACTGAATTTGTTCCAGAAAGAGAAACCCTTAGTCATTAGGGAACAACAAGAAAAGAAACTTGAACAACAAAAAATACTAGAACTCTCTAGTTTATAGGACATGATCATGGCCTTACAATCACAACTATCACAATCCATGAGAAAAATTGAAACCGTACAGCTAGAGATGGAAAAATTAAGACAAAAGGAGAAAGCAAAAGCAAAGATAGTAGAGTTAGATCCTAGAAGCTCTGATGATGAGTCTATCCTAGAGTCTATACCTTCCTCTACTAGATCTTCCCTTTTCAAACCTACTACAGGGGATCCTTCATGCCAACATAAGGTATTAAAAGAAGTAGATAATCAGTACCATTGTACAGAGTGTAATGCTCTCTTAAAAACTTGTAGGATAGAAGTGAATAGAGGTGGTGCTCTTCCAGAAAGTATGTTTCAACAACACCAAGAGAGGTTAGCAGCACTAGAAAAATCTCAAAAGAAACATGAATTTGTCCAACGTATACCTGAAGGTGAAACAAGTCCCATGGAGTATGTCTATACTTTACATATGAAAAAGACAACAGAAGTACCAGCTGATGCTATATGCATGTTGAATTGGACAAATATAACACTTAATGATTTAGTCTATAGTAACAAGACACAGATGAGTGTCTTAGAAAGTATGTATAATATGAATGCTAATACTAATTTAAATACTGGTTTATTATATAGGAAATTAGAAAGAATGTCAGGTTCTATAGAAGCAAAATCACCAAATCCTATTGCTCCACCTATACCGTCATCAGCCTAAGATCTTTCTTTAATTTTTCCAAAATCTCCTCCTACTCTTACTCATAAAGATATAGAAGAATTTAAACAACAACAGAGAGAGTCCAGGATTAGAAAAGGAAAAGGAAAATTAGTATTGATGAATGAAGGTCATTTTGAAGGTCATTTTGATCATAGTTCAGAACCAGCATCAGGATTAGATGATGATCAGGTAGAAGAAGTAGTATTATTAGCTAGAACTGGTGAGCAAGTACAAGAAGCTTAGGAAGCCATGTTAACACAATCCAGAAAAGCTGGAGATGTTCAACCTAAGTTTAACATGGATAAAAAAACACTAAGAGAATGTCAAGATGTCTTAGATGCCATACAATATTATCTTACAATACAAATAGATTTTGCTAAGAAATCTACATTACAAGCCATCATAAACGCAACATATAATTTCCAAGGAAATTTGAGAAAATGGTGGGGTCACATACTAGCTGTTGTTAAAATTAGGTTAATGTCTCAACCCACAGTTATTTTCCTTAGCGCTATCATCAAGGAATTTATTGGATATAAAGCCAACCTAGAAGAGGTCTACCGAGATAGATTTTTCAAAGCTAGGTTACACAAAATCTAGCAATTATCACGATTCCTCGATGCGATGGAAACATGGTACTACTATGGAAAATTAACCCATGAAACAGCTGCAAAAGAACATCTTATAGGATGTTTACCATAATCATTTTGTAATACGTATATGGTTGAACTCAAAAAGCAAAATTTATGTGTAGCTAAAATGAGTTTTGGGCAGATTAGACAATTTCTAGAACAAACAAATAGAGAACTATACTATGCTCAAGAAGCCCAACAATTAGTTAAAAAATTAAATACTAGATTAGGTAAAACTTTGTGCTTAGAATTATGCCCTGAAGAAAAATACAAAAACAAGGAAATACAAAAATCACAAAAAATGTGCAAGTCCTATCGTGAATCTTCCTCACGACCTAAACCACGAAAAAAATGGAGAAGGAAACAATGATCTCCTTGTCCTCGTAGACATGTAAAGCGGTATCCTAGTTTCTTCCATAGATGACCTTGTAGGATGTCACCTAAAGATATTAAATGTTTTATTTGTGGAGGTCCACATTTAGCAACCGACTATCTGAACAAAGATAAGGACAAGAAAAAGGTCCATTTTATTAAGAAGCATAATATTAGGGAAAAAAATTTTGAATGGATATCTGATCTTGAGGAAACAGATATTGCTTACAATGCAGAAAGTGACATGTGTCCCTCATCTCCATCTGAAAAAGAAGAAAGTGAAGATGAATACTGGAAAGAATACGATAGACAATTGGCTTCTAATTACGCCAAACCATTGTATCCTTCTGATTCCCATAACAGAGATGTCTATTGTTGTAATATGAATCATGCTACAACTTCCAAGCCACCACAAGAGTTGTTTAAAAAAAAGAGGGTACAAGATCAGATAACCTTAAGCAGGATACAATTAGATAGATTAAAATCTAAACTTAAACATACACCCATCGATGAATTAACCATTTATATTCAGTTAGATAAACAAGTTAGTGAAAGAAGGTTGAGTTAAAAGACTTGAAAAAATATGAAAAAGATATAAATATGTCTTATGACAGTCAACTAGTAGACTCAGAGATAGAACAAAAGGAAGAACTAGAAGAATGGTTATAAGAAGAAGAGCAAAAGTTACAAGAACCTTCTCATAACGATCAACAATTGGAAAAGCATGGCAAAAGAAAATTGCGAATACAACAATTAAAAATATTTTTAGAAAGGACTGGAAAAGAACTCGAGAAATTAGAAGAAGAAGAGGAAGTGTATCTACAGAAAGCATATGAAGAAGAAATTTCTCAAATCCATATGATCAGAGTAAATCAGAATCAGCATCATAAGGTACAAACTCCTCTTTGTACATTTTGAATCAAGTTAAAAAGATTTAAACCTTATCCCATAGATGCTTTAATAGACTCTGGTGTTGAAGTTAATCTAGCCAATAAAGCCATAATCCCTTCCTATTTATGGGAACCAAGGGAAAAGCTCATTGTCAGTTTCAACAAAACATCGACCACGATAGATCGTTCATTTTCTCTTCCAATTATTTTACCAAACCATTTTGTTTTCCAATTAAAGGTTAATGCTATTAACTGGCTATCTTATGATATGGTTATAGGTGTTGATCTTAGCTTTACTAGAACCATATACTATTAATCATAATCATGTTTCTTTAGGTTCTCATTGTTTTACTAGGACTTTTAATCCTGTAAATCGCTTTACTAAACCAAAATATAAAATCCCAAAAACACAATGGATAGTTAATCAAATTTAACAACATAAATTTTCCTTTGATCTCTTAAAAGAAAAGCTTATGACTGTTGCTAGTGAAGATCCAACGGCCTTTGTCATAAGAAACAACATTGGTGTAGAATCGAACTTCTTGACAGTATTCAACTAGAAGCAAAAGCACACCATATAGGTATGTCCCCTGAACTAAAAGAAGAATGTGCCCAAGAAATTAAACAATTACTGGAGAAAGGTATGATACAACCCAGTACAAACATGTTTTCCTATGCAGCTTTTTATGTCAACAAAAGAGCAGAGCTTACTAGAGGTAAGAAACGCCTAGAGGTTAATTGTAAGCCATTAAATACCATAATTAAATCTATTCAGCATCCTATACCTAGTAAGAATGATTTGTTTCAATGATTGCAAGGGACACACATATATTCAAAGTTCAACCTTAAGAGTGATTTTTAGCAGATCCAAGTACATCTCGAAGATAGATGAAAAATAACATTTACTGTGCCTCAAGGTTTGTACGAATGGACTGTTCTCCCTTTTGGGATTAAAACAGCTCCTTCCATCTTCTAGGCATGTATGGATTCTATCTTCAAAGATTATCCTTATATTCTAGTTTATATAGATGATATTTTAGTATTATCCAAAAATACCCAAGAATATCAACAACATCTCGAAAAGTTGTATCAACTCATTGATACAAATGGATTAGTACTCTCGCCATTCGAGAAGAAAATTCACATTGCTGTTGATGAAGTTAATTTCTTAGGTGTCGTTATTAAAAATGGGCAAATTAGTTTACAAGAGCATATTTTGTCTGATATACATAAATTTTCTGATGTCATAATAGATAAGATCCAATTACAGATATTCCTTGGTTGTTTGAATTATTTATCTAGCTTCTACAAAGATTTAGCAAAAGATTGAAAAATTTTGAATCAGCAACTAACCAAGAATCCTCAACCATGGAGCGATCACCATATGCCCACAGTCCGATGCCTCAAAGAACAATGTACCAAACTACCCTATCTACGACTTCCAACCAATGGTACATTAATACTAGAAACTGATGCATCGGAAGAATTCTAGGGTGCAGTACTCAAAGAAGATCTGCATGGAGTTATCTATATCTGTAGATATGCTAGTGAAAAATTTAATCCTGCAGAACTCAACTATCATTATACCCAAAAAGAACTATTGGTCATTATCCGTGGAATTGAAAAGTTCAGGCTTTTCTTGCAAGAAAATCATTTTATAATTAGGTATGATTTGAAGTATTTTGATAAATATTTGCAGACAAAACACTTAAACAAAGTATCCCATACTAGATTTATTAGGTGATATTTATTTTTAGCCAATTTTAGTTATACAACTTAATATCTTAGTGGTGCTGAAAATAATTTAGCTGATTATTTAACATGTGAGTTTCAATACTAATATTATGTTTGTGTGCAGCTAGATTCTTGAATGAAGGATGGGAGCTTCGTTCAAGTCAGAGAGTCCTCCCTTGTCTATTTTCTAGGTTGCATTTATCTCCCAATGAAATAACTTCCATCCATAAAAACTATATGAGTGATTGGTATATTTATGCTAATGAGTCATACCGTAACTCTGTATATCACATATACTTACTTTGGTCATCCTAATGTTGTGTTAGATGACCTTTATCCACTAGTGCATGTTAAAACTAGCATCCATGCTAACCAGTTTATCAAAGAGTGTGTGCATCCATGTGAGGATCCTAGTTAGGAACCACCATTAAACCATTGGCCTCGTTATAAACCTTCTCATTTCCATTTTTACCATCTTGATTTTAAGGTTCCAATTGAAATGCCTACTGATAATCATCCATTTTGGAAATGGTGGGCTTTGTATGGTCACCAATTCCACGATTATCCTACAAACTATGATCATGCTCAAATCCACAGATTTTGAGCCATGCCACATGGAGACTTCGCCTATTTTTCATGTTTAACCAAATTGGCTCATTTTGCTTTTATGGATCATAATCCATCATACTTCATCACTATGAGCCTCAGCAGAAGAGCAGATTGGAAATACCCATGGAACCTCATTTGGTATCAAGATGTGCTGACAACTACAACATTTGACATTATTGCACATTGTGAACGCAATCATATTATTCCATCTACTCTTGAGCTGTACAATTATGACCTACCCTTTCAAATACTCCAAAGGGAAGGCGGTAACTGGCATGTTAGATGGTACAATACAGCTGTCCCAGCTCCATCCTCATCGTCAGAAGATTTTGAAGCATCCAAGGCAGTAACAACGCCTCGTGACTCTGACAGGTTTGACAACAGTGATGATGAACAGTAAAATGTAATCCGGAATAGTAAAAGATAATCTAGAATAGTAGATTTGTAATGATCGCATATCCACTAGTGCAGTATGCGTTGTCATATTCCACTAACCCAAAGTCGGTTCTCTCTTCTTATATAAGGAGACCTTACCTCTTGTGTTACACACACATAGAGGAGGCATCCAAGCAAGAGAGTTAGTAGCAAGAGTCAGTCTTACATTCCACAAGAGTTAGTCTTCCCTTTCTTGCAAATCCTTTTTGTTCATATGCAAGTGTGTAAGTGTCTATGCCATATCAAAGAAATATGAAAGTGATGCACTATGCTCCTTTCAAAGCATTCATGATATGAAGCTAAGAGTTTAAGTAGAGATATCGTAAAGAGCTACGTAGAGTACCTTTGCAAGAATTCCTACTTAAGTGTGTAATATGTGTAATAGAGATAGCTCAGATTGATGTGTAATGCCCATCTGAAAGCATTCTTGTTTAATATATGAGTGTTTTAACCATCCGCAATGTACTTTTAAAACACTCATATATTAAACAGGAATGCTTTTAGATAAGCATTACTAATCAATTTGAGCTATCTCTGTTACACATATTACACACTTAAGCAGGAATGCTTGCAAAGGTGCTCTACAAAGCTCTTTACGATATCTCTGCTTGAACTCTTAGCTTCATACCAAGAATTCTTTGAAAGGAGCAAAATGCATTACTTTCAAATTTCTCTGATATGGCATAGACACTTACACATTTGCATATGGAAAGATTTGATTTACAGGATAGGGAATAATGACTCTTGCGGAATGGAAGACTGAATCTTGCTATTAGCTCTCTTGCTTGGATGCCTTCTCTATGTGTGTGTAGCATAAGAGGTAGGGTATCCTTATATAGGAAGAGAGAATTGACTATGGGTTAGTGGAATATGATAGTGGATACCACACTAGTGGATATGTGATCATTACAAATCTACTATTCTAGATTATCTTTTACTATTTCGGATTACATTTTACTGTTCATCATCATTGTTGTCAGACTTGTCAGAGTAACAGGGCGTTGTTGCTGCCTTGGATGCTTCAATATCTTCTGACGATGAGGATGGAGTTGGGATAGCTATATTGTACCATCTAACATGCAAGTTACTACCTTCCCTTTGGAGCATTTGAAAGGCTGCATCATAATTGTACGGCTCAAGAGTAGATGAAATAATATGATTGCATTCACAATGCGCAATAATGTCGAATGCTGTAGCTGTCAGCACATCTTGATACCAGGTGAGGTTCGATGGGTTTTGCCAATCTGCTCTTCTGTTGAGGCTCATAGTGATGAAGTATGATGGATTATGATCCATAAAAGCAAAATGAGCCAATTTGGTTAAACATGAAAAATAGGCGAAGTCTCCATGTGGCATGGCTCAAAATCTGTGGATTTGAGCATGATCATAGTTTGTAGGATAATCGTGGAATTGGTGACCATACAAAGCCCACCATTTCCAAAATGGATGATTATCAGTAGGCATTTCAATTGGAACCTTAAAATCAAGATGGTAAAAATGGAAATGAGAAGGTTTATAACGAGGCCAATGGTTTAATGGTGGTTCCTAACTAGGATCCTCACATGGATGCACACACTCTTTGATAAACTGGTTAGCATGGATGCTAGTTTTAACATGCACTAGCGGATAAAGGTCATCTAACACAACATTAGGATGACCAAAGTAAGTATATGTGATATACAGAGTTACGGTATGACTCATTAGCATAAATATACCAATCACTCATATAGTTTTTATGGATGGAAGTTATTTCATTGGGAGATAAATGCAACCTAGAAAATAGACAAGGGAGGACTCTCTGACTTGAACGAAGCTCCCATCCTTCATTCAAGAATCTAGCTGCACACAAACATAATATTAGTATTGAAACTCACATGTTAAATAATCAGCTAAATTATTTTTAGCACCACTAAGATACTGAGTTGTATAACTAAAATTGGCTAAAAATAAAGACCACCTAATCAATCTAGTATGGGCTACTTTATTTAGGTGTTTTTTCTATAAATACTTATCAAAATATTTTAGATCAGACCTAATAATAAAATGCTTTTCTTGTAGGAAAAGCCTAAATTTTTCAATTCCATGGATGATGGCCAATAATTCTTTGTGGGTAGAATGATAGTTGAGCTCTATAGGATTGAATTTGCCACTAGCATACCTATAGATGTAGATCACTCTGTGTAGATCTTCTTTGAGTAATGCACCTCAGAATTCTTTCGATGCATCAGTTTCTAGTATTAATGTACCATTAGTTGGGAGTCGTAGATAGGGTAGTTTGGTACATTGTTCTTTGAGACATTGGACTATGGATGTATGTTGTTCACTTTATGGTTGAGGATTCTTGGTTAGTTGTTGATTTAAGATCTTTCAATCTTTGGATAGATCTTTGTAGAAGCTAGATAAATAATTCAAACAACCAAGGAATCTTTTTAATTGGGTCTTATCTATTATGACATCAAAAAATTTATGTATATCAGACAAAATATGTTCTTGTAAACTAATTTGACCATTTTTAATAATGACACCTAGGAAATTAACTTCATCAACAGCAATATTAATTTTCTTCTCGGATGGCAAGAGTACTAATCCATTTGTATCAATGAGTTGATACAACTTTTCGAGATGTTGTTGATGTTCTTGGCTATTTTTGGATAATACTAAAATATCATCTATATAAACTAGAATATAAGGATAATATTTGAAGATAGAATCCATACATGCCTGGAAGATGGAAGGAGCTATTTTAATCCCAAAAGGGAGAACAATCGATTCGTAAAAACCTTGAAGCACAGTAAATGCAATTTTTTATCTATCTTCGGGATGCACTTGGATCTGCCAAAAACCACTCTTAAGGTCGAACTTTGAATATATGTGTGTCCCTTACAATCGTTGAAACAAATCATCCTTACTAGGTATAGGATGCTGAATAGATTTAATTATGGCATTTAATGGCTTATAATTAACCACTAGGCATTTCTTACCTCTAGTAAGTTCTACTCTTTTGTTGACATAAAAAGCTATGCAATAAAACATGCTTGTACTGGGTTGTATCATGCCTTTCTCCAGTAATTGTTTAATTTCCTAGGCACATTCCTCTTTTAGTTCAAGGGACATACCTATATGGTGTGCCTTTGATTCTAGTTGAACACCATCAAGAAGTTTGATTCGGTACCAATGTTGTTTCTTATGATGAAAGGCTATTGGATCGTCATTGGCCATTGTCATCAATTTTTCTTTTAGTAGGTTGAAAGTAGATCTATGGTGTTGAATCTGGTTGACTATCCATTGTGTTTTTGGGATTTTATATTTTGGTGTATTAAAGCGATTTACAGTATTAAAAGTCCTAGTAAAATGATGAGAACCTAAAGAAACATGATTATGATTAATAGTATATGGTTCTAATAAAGCTAAGTTATCAACACCTATAACCATATCATAAGACAACCAGTTAATAGCATTAACCTTTAATTGGAAAAAAGAATGGTTTGGTAAAATTATTGGAAGAGAAAATGAACGATCTATTCTGGTTGTTTTGTTAAAACTGACAATGAACTTTTCCCATGGTTTCCATAAATAGGAAGGGATTATGACTTCATTGGCTAGACTAACTTCAGCACCAGAGTCTATTAAAGCATCTATGGGATAAGGTTTAAATCCTTTTAACTTCATCCAAAATGTACAGAGAGGAGTTTGTACCTTATGATGCTAATTCTGATTGACTCTGATCATATGGATTTGAGAAATTTCTTCTTCATATGCTTACTGTAGCTACACTTCCTCTTCTTCTTTTAATTTCTCGAGTTCTTTTCCATCCCTTTCTAAAAAGATTTTTAATTCCTGTATTTGCAATTTTCTTTTGCCATGCTTTTCCAGTTGTTGATTGTTATGAGAAGGTTCTTGTAACCTTTGCTCTTCTTCTTGTAACCATTCTTCTAGTTCTTCCTTTTTTTCCATTTCTAAGTCTATTGGTTGACTGTCATAAGACATATTTATATCTTTTTCATATTTTTTCAAAGCTTTTAACTCAGCCTTCTTCTCACTAACTTGTTTGTCTAACTAAATATAAATGGTTAGATCATCGATAAGCGTACATTTAAGTTTAGATTTTAATTTACCTAATTGTATCCTAGTTAAGGTTATTTGATCTTGTACCCTTTTTGTTTTAGACGACTCTTGTGGTGACCTAGAACTTGTAGCGTGGTTCATATTACAATAATAGAAATCTCCATCAGAGGAATCAGAAGGATACGATGATTTGGTGTACTTAGAAGCTAGTTGTCTATTGTATTCTTTCCAGTATTCGTCTTCACTTTCTTCTTTTTCAGATGGAGATGAGGGACACATGTCACTTTGTGCATTATAAGGAATATCTATTTTCGCAGGATGAGATATCCATTCAAAATGTGTTTCCCTAATATTATGTTTTTTTATAAAATGAACCTTTTTCTTGTCCTTATCTTTGTTTTGATAATCTATGGCTAAATGTGGACCTCCACAAATAAAATATTTAATATCTTTAGGTGACGTCCTACGAGGTCATCTACAGAAGATACCAGGATACCGTTTTACATGTCTACGAGGAGGAGGAGATGATTGTTTCCTTCTCCATTGTTTCCATGGTTTAGGTCATGAGGAAGATCCATGACAGGACTTGCAAATTTTTTGTGTTTTCTATTTTTTCTTGTTTTTGTATTTTTCTTTAGGGAATAATTCTAAACACAAACTTTTCCCTAATCTAGTATTTAAGTTTTTAACTAATTGTTGGGTTTCTTGAGCATAGCACAGTTCTCTATTTGTTTGTCCTAGAAATTGTCTAATCTGCCCAAAACTCATTTTAGCTACACATAAATTTTTCTTTTTGAGTTCAGCCATATACGTATTACAAAATGGTTATCTTAAACATCCTATAAGATGTTCTTTTGCAGCTGTTTCATGGGTTAATTTTCCATAGTAGTACCATGTTTCCATGGCATCGAGGAATCGTGATAATTGTTGGATTTTGTGTAACCTAGGTTTGAAAAATATATCTTGGTAGACCTCTTCTAGGTTGGATTTATATCCAATAAATTCCTTGATGATAGCGCTAAGAAAAATAACTATGGGTTGAGATATTAACCTAGTTTTGACAACAACTGGTATGTGACCCTAGCATGTTCTCAAATTTCCTTAGAAATTATATGTTGGGTTTATGATGGCTTGTAATGTAGATTTCTTAGCAAAATCTATTTTTATTGTAAGATAAGATTGTATGGCATCTAAGACATATTGACATTCTCTTAGTGTTTTGTTATCAATGTTAAACTTAGGTTGAACATCTCCAGCTTTTCTGGATTGTGTTAACATGGCTTCCTAAGCTTCTTGTACTCGCTCACCAGTTCTAGCTAATAATACTGCTTCTTCTACCTGATCATCATCTAATCCTGATGCTGGTTCTGAACTATGATCATAACGGCCTTTAGAATGACCTTCATTCATCAATACTTTCCTTTTTTAATCCTGGACTCTCTCTATCATTGTTTTAATTCTTCTATATCTTTATGAGTAAGAGCAGGAGGAGATTTTGGGAAAATTAAAGAAAGATCTGAGGCTGATGAAGGTATAGGTGGAGTAGTAGGCTTTGGTGATTTTGCTTTTATAGAACCTGACATTCTTTCTAATTTCCTATATAATAAACCAGTATTTAAATCGGTATTAGCATTCATATTATACATACTTTCTAAGACACTCATCTGTGTCTTGTTACTATAGACTAATCATTAAGTGTTGTACTTTTCTAATTCAGCATGCGTATAGCATTAGCTGGTATTTCTGTTGTACTTTTCGTATGAAAGTATAGACATACTCCGTGGGACTTGTTTCACCTTCAGGTATATGTTGGACAAATTCATGTTTCTTTTGAGATTTTTCTATGGCTGCTAACCTCTATTGGTGTTGTTGAAATGTACTTTCTAGTATAGCACCACCTCTATTCATTTCTATCCTACAAGTTTTTAAGAGAGCATCACACTCTGTACAGTGATACTGATTATCTACTTCTTTTAATACCTTATGTTGACATCAAGGATCCCCTGTAGTAGGTTTGAAGAGGGAAGATTTGGTAGAGGAAGGTATAGACTCTGGGATGGACTCATCATTAGAGCTTTTAGGATCTAACTCTACTATATTTGCTTTTGCTTTCTCCTTTTGTCTAAATTTTTGCATCTCTAGTTGTAGGGTTTCGATTTTTCTCATGGACTATGATAGTTGTGATTGTAAGGCCATGATCGTGTCCTGTAAGCTAGAGAGTTCTAGTATTTGTTGTTGTTCAGGTTTCTTTTCTTCTTGTTCCCTAATGACTAAGGGTTTCTCTTTCTAGAACAACTTTGGTTTTCTTTTGGTATGCATATGGTAAAGTGGATCTATGTCTGTGAACTTAGGTGGTAACAGATTGACTTTGTAGCATCTTTTTGTAGGCACATTCCATTTCTTTTCTAATCGAAAATAATAGTCAATCATATTGGATAGATCAGGATATTGATGATGGATTGGTAAATCCTCTGTATCTATCTCTACACCGTATTCTATATTTGATGATCTGACTTGGATTTTCTGTTGATTAAATGGGTATAGGATTTTGATCGCAGTACTGCTAAAAACCTTAAATATTAATCTAGTTGATCTAGTAGCATAAATAGACTTAGGAAGCATATCAACAGGAAGATATACTATGATCATTAAGGATTTGTATAGATGAGGATCGTGTAAAGATAACGTGAAGTTGGGGATTGTGATGATCACTACATTCGATGCTAGGGTTCCTTTGGCCTGTGTGATAATGGCTTCTTCGAATGTTTTAAACCTTCTGTCTATTACGGAAATCTAGTAAGGAGCTTGTAATCTATAGTTAAAACGAGGATGGATTACTATGGCTAACTTGGCTAGATGAATATAATGAAAACCTCCTTTAATCCATGTTTCTACATCTAGTTCTATAAGGAAAGACAAGGCGACTGGATGAAGACCACTACATGATATTTCTAAATCATACTTAGATAAATACATTTCTTTCAATGACTTGATAACATTTAAACAAGAAGATGAATATATTTCATGATGCTTCGGGACTGGTAAAGGACTACTACCTTTAGATGTAAAATAGTATTTAGACACTTGGCGAAAATAAGCATTACCAGTCATTTGTGAAGGATCTGCAATTGCTGAAGGTTGTGTTGGTTGGGATTGTTGACACTGTGTATCTTGGACTACCTCACTACACGTCTTACTCTAATGCCTCTCTTTAGCTAAGCGATGCATGTCTTACTTTCAGCGATCTATCTTCAACAAGTATCAGACAACATCAACAATATCGCTCCATCAACATCGGACAAGTTTTAGCAATATGAGTGTAGAATTTCTGAATGTTGTTCAACATCTAGTGGTACGAGTCCATTACCTATTCCATGAAGACATGAAATAAATGCTTCATCTTGTTTAAAAGTTCTTGAATCTTGGAAGGAAATACATTTATCTGAATACGATTTAGAAATCTTAGGTACAGGCTTACATCCAGTAGTGTTATCATTTTTTAGTGAACTAGAAGTAGCTATATGGAAAAAGCGTGGTTTTAATTATATTCCTTTAGCTGAATTAGCTGTAGTAATTCATCCACATTTCAATTATAGATTAAAAGCACCTTATTGGATTGCTGTCATAGATCGTCGATTCAAAACTTTTGAGGAAGCCATTATAACCCAAGCTAAAGGAACCCTTGCTATAGATGCTGTCATCTTGACCATACCCAACTTTAATCTTTCCTTGCATGATCCCCATTTTTATAAGTCTTTAATGGTTATAGTTTACGTACCTGTCGATATGATTCATCAATCCATCTATGCCACAGTATCACTAGGTTAATATTTAAAGTCTTTACTAATACTTTTGTGAAAACTCTATACCCTTTTAATGAGCAAAAAACGCAGGTAGGATTAACAAACATAGATTATGGTGTGGAAATTGATACTGAAGATTTACCCATCCATACTAAGTACCCAGACCTTTCCAATCCATTAGAACAATACTTTCGATTCGAAAAGCTGAAGTGGTATTCTACACCCAAAAGACGGTATAATGTAAATCTCCTTCCACCTAAATTTATAGACACTAATCCTTTAGATATCCTGCACCAGCAACAAAAACCTAAGTTATTTCAGAAATAAAAATCCTTGGTAATCATAGATCAAGACCAAGATGTTCCTCTGAAACAAACTGTAGAACTTTCTAGTTTACAACAAGCCCTTCTAGATTTACAAAACCAATTATCTCAATTTAGAAGACAGACAGAAAGATTACAACTAGAGGTGGAAAGGATAAAACAAAAGGCTAAGGCAAAAGCAAAGGTCGTAGAATTAGATCCTGAGTCTTATAGTGACGAATCCATTCCTTCATCGGAAAGATCATCTATCTTTCAACCCTCTACGGGTGATCCATCATGTAAACACAAGATCTTGAAAGAAATAGATAACCAGTATCACTGTTCTGAATGTGATGCTTTAATCAAGACATGCAAGATAGAAATGAACAAAGGATCATTACCAGAAAGCACATTCCAGCAACACCAAGATAGATTAGCTACCTTAGAAAGACACCAGAAGAAAAAATATGATTTTTTCCAAAATCAACCAGAAGGAACTACATCAGGAGAAACTAGTCCTATAGAGTATGTATATACTCTACAAACAAAGAAAGTAACATCAATCCCTTCTGATACTGTTTGCATGTTAAATTGGACAAATAAAACTCTAAAAGACTTAGTTTATAGTAACAAGACTCAAATGAGTGTATTAGAAAGTATGTATAATATGAATTTAAATATAGATTTAAATTCAGGTTTAATTTATAGGAAATTAGAATGAATGTCTGGTGCTTCAGAAAAGTCATTACCAAAATCATCCACTCCTCTTATCTCATCCTCAGCCTTAGATATTTCCTTATTTTTCCCTTCATCTCCCCCTGCTTTATCCTATGGGGATATCGAAACCTTTAAACAAAAACAAAAGGAACAAAGACATAGAAAAGGGAAAGGAAAATTACAAATTCATATGAACGAAGTTGAGTCAGGAAATGAATCTGGATATGAGTTAGAGGAATTATATTATCAACAAGCAGAAGAAGCTGTCTTGTTAGCAAAAACTGGAAACGAGATAGATGGACGGAATAGGTATGAAACAGATGGAACAAGAACAGAACAGGGCTTTGATACCACTCTCATGAGTTGCTCAATGGAAACAAGGAACACAAATGCACTGCAAATGGAAATCACTCTTATATTATCTTATAGGAATGCTTTTAGATGTGCACTATGCAGCAATCTGAGATATCCCTATTACACACATACACACATAAGCAGGAATGCTTGTAAAGGTGCACAACGTAGCACTTCATGATGTCTCTACTTTGACATTTTTACTCATATCATAAATGCTTTAAGAAGAGCACAACACATCACTGTTAGATCTCTCTAATATGTGAATTACAGAGAGACTTATAGATAGACTCTTGCATAAAGAAGGGACTTGCAGAGGAGAAGGAAGGAAAGGACTCTCTACTTGCTATGACTACTAGCTCTCTTTTGGATGATTGATGCCTCAACCTTGAAGCAAGCAGTCCTTATATAGGAAGAGAATGGACCTTGGTGAGTGGAACTATCACTAGGCATATCACACTATAGGATATGCTTTCATTACAAATCTTACTATTCTGAATTTTATTTTACTATTCCAAATTACTTTTTACTGTTCACTGTCATTATTGTTGGACCCATCATCATCACGGGGTGTTGTAGGTGCATCAGATGCTTCAGATTCTTCACCTGATGAGACTAACTGCCATAATGGAAGACCATCTCCTACATTATGCCATCTGACATGCCATTTGCCACCTTCCCTTTGTAGCATCTAGAAAGCTGGATTGTAATTATATGGCTCTAATGTCGATGGGATGATATAATTTCTTTCGTAGTGGGAGATGATATCTGTTGCTGTTGCAGTCAGGACATCTTGATACCATGCTAGACACCATGGATTCTACTAGTCTGTACGCCTGCTAAGACTTGTGTTAATAAAATATGATGGATTGTAGTCCATGAAAACAAAGTGAGCCAGGGTTTGCAAATAGGTAAATTAAAAAAAATCACCATGAGGCATGGCTCTGAGTCTTCGGATTTGAGTTGGGTCATAATGTTTAGGATAATCAGTAACTTGGTGTCTGTATAATACCTAACATTCCTAGAATGGGGGATTATCAGTAGGAATGTCAATAGGAACATTAAAATCAAGATGATAATAATGAAATTAAGAGGGTTTATAGTGAGGAAAATGGATAAGTGGTGGTTCCCTAACTTGGATCATCATCTCGGTGAACACACTCATTTACAAACTGGTTAGCATGGATACTCATCTTAATATGGACAGATGGATAGAGGTCATCTAAGATAGCATTGGGAAGACCAAAGTATGTATATGATATATGAAGGTGGATAGAATTTAGATACGAATTATGGGCATAATAATCCTAGTCACCCATATAATTAGAATGGATACCATTTATTTCTCACCTTAACATTATCCCAGTCATGGACAACATTATCCTAATTATATGGGTGACTGGGATTATTATGCCCATAATTTGTATCTGAATTTTTTCCACCCTCATATATCATATACGTACTTTGGTCATCCCAATGCTATCTTAGATGACCTCTATCCACCTGTCCATATTAAGATGAGAATCCATGCTAACCAGTTTGTAAATGAGTGTGTTCACTGAGATGATGATCCACTCACCAAGACCCATTCTCTTCCGATATAAGGAATTCTTGCTTCAAGGTTGAGGCATCGATCATCTAGAAGAGAGCTAGTAGTCATAGCAAGTAGAGAGTACTTTCTTCCTTCTTCTCTGCAAGTCCCTTCTTTATGTAAGAGTCTTTCTATAAGTCTATCTATAAGTCCAATATCAGAGAGATCTAAGAGTGATGAGCTGTGCTCCTCTTAAAGCATTCTTGATATGAGTAAAAGTTTCAAAGTAGAGACATCGTGAAGTGCTGCATCGTGCGCCTTTACAAGCATTCCTACTTATGTGTGTATGTGTGTAACAGAGACATCTCAAATTGCTGCATAGTGTGCATCTAAAAGAATTCTTGTAAGATAATATAAGAGTGATTTCCATTTGTAGTGTATTCGTGTTCCTCGTTTCTACTAAGAAACTCCTGAGAGTGGTATCAAAGCTCTGTTCCATTCTTGTTCCGTCTGTTTCATACCTGTTCCATCCATCTGTCTTGTTTCTGTCGTGCCTCGTCACTTTTTTCTCTCAAGGGGGAGTGTTACATATTGTTATTTGTGGTGTTTTTGTAGGGTTATTGCTGATATTATCCAGTGTTGATGGAGCGATATTGTTAACGTTGTCTGATACTTGTTGAAGATAGATCGCTGAAAGTAAGACGTGCATCTTTTAGCCGAGAAGAGGCATTGTAGTTAGCTACACAGTGAGGTAGTCAAGATACACGGTGTTAACAATCCCAGGAAACACAACCATCAACAATGGAAAATCCTTTATAAATGACGGGTAATGCTTATTTCCACCAAGTTTCTGAATATTGTTCTAATTCCAGTGGTACAAGTCCTTTACCAGTCCCTAAGCATCATGAAATATATGCATCATCTTGTTTAAATGTCATAGAGTTGTGGAAAGAAATGCATTTTTCTGAGTGTGATTTAGAAATATCAGGTACCAGGCTAAGACTCATAGCTTTATCATTTTTTACTGAACCAGAGGTAGCTACATGGATTAAAAGAGGTTTTCATTATATTCACCTAGCTAAACTTGCCGTAGTTATCCATCCTCATTTTAATTATAGGTTAAAATATCCTTACTGGATAGCCGTTATTGATAGATGTTTTAAGATTTTTGAAGAAGCCATTATCACACAGGCCAAAGGAACCTTAGCATTTAATGAAGTGATCATTACAATTCCTAACTTTACTCTTTCCCTACATGATCTGCATCTATATAAATCCTTAATGATAATTGTATACTTGCCTGTTGATATGATCCCAAAGTCTATCTACGCAACGGTATCGACTAGATTAACCTTTAAAGTGTTTAGTAGTACTACTATTAAAACCTTATACCCATTCAATGTACAAAATACCCAAGTAGGATCATCCAACATAGAATATGGTGTGGAGATAGATACAAAGGATTTACCAATCCATACATAGTATCCTGATCTATCCAATCCGATTGACCAATACTTCTGTCTAGACAAAAAATTGAATACTACAGCCAAACGATGGTATAATGTCAATCTTCTTCCATCTAAATTCACAAACATAGATCCTCTTGATCATATGCATTCAAAACCCAAACCAAATATCTTTCACAAACAAAAACCCTTGATCATTAAAGAACAACAAGAGATAGAAAGAAAACTAGATCAAGGAATAGAACTTTCTAGTTTACATGATACCATCATGACCCTACAATCACAACTTTCTCAATCAATGAGAAGGACAGAAACATTACAAGTAGAGATGGAGAAAATGAAACAAAAGAAAAAAGCTAAGACAAAGATAGTAGAGTTAGATCCAGATAGTTCTAGTGATGAATCAATTGTTTCCTCTACTAGATCTTCCATTTTCCAACCAACTATAGGAGATCCTTCGTGTCAGCATAAGATATTAAAAGAAGTAGATAATTAGTATCACTATTTAGAGTGTGATGCTTTATTAAAGACCTATAGAATAAAAATGAAAAAAGGTGCTTTACCATAAAGTACTTTTCAACAACACCAAGAGCGTTTAGCAGCATTAGAAAAAACCCAAAATAAATACAACTTTTTCCAAAACCAGCCTAAAGGAGAAACTAGTCCTACAAGTATGTTTATACTCTCCATACAAAGAGGGCATCATCTATACCAGTAGATGCTATCTGTATGTTAAATTGGACAAATACAATGCTAAACGACTTAGTATATAGTAACAAGACATAGATGAGTGTCTTAGAAAGTATGTATATATGAACAACAATACAGATTTAAATACTGGTTTACTTTATAGGAAATTAGAATGATTATTAGGTTCTATAGAACCTAAGTCACCAAAACCTACTGCACCTCCTATTCCTTCATCAGCCTTAGATCTTTCCTTAATCTTTCCTACCTCTTCACCTAATTTAGCTCATAGAGACATAGAAGCTTTGAAACAAAAGAAGAGAGAACAAAGAATTAGAAAATGAAAAGGAAAAATAGTCAACATGAATTAGGGAGATTCTACACGAGTCAGAACATGAATCTGACATAGATGACCAACAAGTAGAAGAAGCAGTGTTATTAGCTAGAACAGGTGAGCAAGTACAAGAAGAATAGGAAGCCATGTTAACACAATCAAGAAAGGTAGGAGATATTCAGCCTAAGTTTAACATGGATAAAAAAACACTGAGAGAAAGACAAGATGTCTTAGATGTCATACAATCATACCTTACGATACAAATAGATTTTGCAAAGAAATCTACACTTCAAGCCATCATTAATGCAATGTATAATTTTCAAGGTAATCTAAGAAAATGGTGGGGTCATATACCGGCAGTAGTAAAAACTCGTTTGATTTCATAGACTACTATAATTTTCCTTAGTGCAATCATAAAAGAATTCATTGGATATAAAGTTAATCTAGAGGAAGTCTATCGTGATAGATTTTTCAAAGCTAGATTGCATAATATCCAGCAATTGTCATGATTTTTAGATGCCATGGAAACATGGTATTACTAGGGAAAATTAACTCATGAGATAGCTACCAACGAACATCTTATAGGATGTTTACCTCAACCATTTTGCAATACTTATATGGCTAAATTAAAGAAGCAAAATTTATGTGTCGCAAATATGAGCTTTGGGCAGATTAGACAATTTTTAGAGCAAAGTGATAGAGAACTGTGCTATGCTCAAGAAACACAACAACTAGTGAAAAAACTAAATACTAGATTAGGTAAAAGTTTATGTTTAGAATTATGTCCTGAAGAAAAATACAAAAATAAAGAAAAACAAAACTACCACCACTGTTGATCATAGATTCTCACTTCCAATCCTTTTTCCTAACCATTCTATTTTTTCTTTAAAATTTAATGCTATAAATTGGTTATCCTATGATATGGTAATAGGTGTAGATATCTTAGCACTACTAGAACCTTACACCATTAACCACAATTATGTTTCCTTAGGCAAACATCATTTTGTTAGGACATTTACTCATGTAAATCGGTTTACTAAACCTAAATATAAAATACCAAAAACAAAGTGGATAGTCAACCAAATCCAACAACATCAATCCACCTTTAATAACCTTAAGGAAAAATTTATGATAGTTGCTAGTGAAGACCCAAAAACCTTTAGACATAAAAAGCAACACTGGTGCTGCATCGAACTACTTGATGGTGTTCAACCTAAGTCAAAAGCACACCATATAGGCATGTCCCCAAAATTGAAAGAAGAATATGCCCAAGAAATAAAACAAATTTTAGACAAAGGAATGATACAACCTAGTAGGAGCATGTTTTCGTACATAGATTTTTACGTGAACAAACGAGCATAACTCACTAGAGGAAAGAAACGTTTAGTGGTTAACTACAAACCATTAAATGCCATTATTAAATCTGTTCAACATCCTATACCTAGTAAGGATGATTTGTTCCAAAGATTACAAGGGATAGACATATATTCCAATTTATTTCTTAAGAGTTGATTTTGGCAAATCCAAGTGCATCCAGAGGATAGATGGAAAACTGCATTCATAGTGCCACAAGGTTTGTATGAATGGACTGTTCTCCCTTTTGGGATCAAAATAGCTCCCTATATCTTTTAGGCTTGTATGGATTCCATCTTTAAAGACTATCCTTATATTTTAGTTTATATTGATGATATTTTAGTATTATCAAAGAATAGCGTAGAACATCAACAACACTTAGAAACACTTTATCAACTAATTGATACAAACGGATTAGTACTCTCACCTTCCGAGAAGAAAATTCAAATCGCTGTTGATGAAGTTAATTTTTTAGGAGTAGTAATTAAGAATGGGGAAATCAGTTTGCAAGAGCATATTTTGACCAATATTAAGAAATTTCCTGATATTATAACGGATAAAACACAATTGCAAAGATTTCTTGGTTGCCTTAATTACTTGTTTAGATTTTATAAGGATTTAGCAAAAGATAGAAAAATCCTTAACCAACAACTTACCAAGGATCCTCAACCTTGGAGTGATATATAATCAAATGTTGTTCAATGACTAAAAGAACAATGCACTAAATTACCGTACCTGCAATTACCAACAAATGGTACACTAATAGTCAAAACTGATGCATTTGAAGAATTCTAGGGTGTAGTACTAAAAGAAGACCTACATGGTTCATATACATTTACAGATACGCAAGTGAAAAATTTAATCCTACAGAAATTAATTATGACTCCACCCACAAAGAACTCTTGGAAATTATCCAAGGAATTGAAAAGTTTAGAATTTTCCTTCAAGAAAAGAATTTTATTATCAGGTTAGATCTAAAATATTTTGATAAATACTAGCAGACAAAGCATTTGAACAAAGTGGCCCATACGAGACTCATTAGATGGTCTCTCTTTTTAGCTAATTTTACAAATACTACGCAATATCTTAGTGGTGCAGAAAATAACTTAGCTAATTATTTAACTTGTGAATTTCATTATTAATAGTGTCTTTATGTACAACTCGCTACTTGAATGAAGGTTGGGAGCTTCGTTCGAGCCAAAGAGTACTCCCTTGTCTATTTTCTTGCCTATATTTATCTAATGACCAAATAAATGGTATCCATTCTAATTATATGGGTGACTGGGATTATTATGCCCATAATTCATATTTGAATTCTGTCCACCCTCATATATCATATACATACTTTGGTCATCCAAATGCTATCTTAGATGACCTCTATCCACCTATAAATATTAAGACGAGTATCCACGCTAACTAGTTTGTAAATGAGTGTGTTCACTGAGATGATGATCTAAGTCAGGAACCACCACTTGTCCATTAGCCTTGCTATAAACCCTCTGAATTTCATTATTATCATCTTGATTTTGATGTTCCTATTGGCATTCCTATTGATAATCACCCATTCTAGGAATGGTGGGCATTATACGGACACCAAGTTACTGATTATCCTAAACATTACGACCCTGCTCAAATCCAAAGACTCAGAGCCATGCCTCATGGTGATTTTGTTTATTTTACCTGTTTACAAACCCTAGCTCACTTTTCTTTCATGGACTACAATCCATCATATTTTATTACCACAAGTCTTAGCAGGCATACAAACTGGCAGAATCCATGGTGTCTAGCATGGTATCAAGATGTCCTGACTACAACAACAACAGATATCATCTTCCATTGTGAACAAAATCATATCATCCCATCAACATTAGAGCCATATAATTATGATCCAGCTTTCCAGATGCTACAAAAGGAAGGTGGCCACTAGCATGTCAGATGGCATAATGCAGGAGATGGTCTTCCATTATGGTGGTCAGTCTCATCGGGTGAAGAATCTGAAGCATCCGAGGCACCTACAACACCCCGTGATGATGATGGGTCTGACAATAATGACAGTGAATAGTAAAAAGTAATTCGGAACAGTAAAAGGTAATCCATAATAGTAATATTTGTAATGAAAGCATATCCAATAGTACAATATATCTAGTCGTAGTTCCACTCATCAAGATCCATTCTCTTCCTATATAAGGACTGCTTGCTTCAAGGTTGAGGCATCAATCATCCAGAAGATAGCTAGTAGTCATAGCAAGTAGAGAGTCCTTTCCTTTCTTCTCCTCTACAAGTCCCTTCTTTATGCAAGAGTCTATTTATAATTCTGTCTATAAGACCCATATTAGAGAGATCTAAGAGTGATGCGTTGTGCTCCTCTTAAAGAATTCCTGATATGAGTAAAAGTGTCAAAGCAGAGACATCGTGAAGTGTTGTGTCATGCGCCTTTACAAGCATTCTTGCTTATGTGTGTATGTGTGTAATAGAGATATCTCAGATTGCTAGGTAGTGCGCATCTAAAAGCATTCCTGTAAGATAATATAAGAGTGATTTCCATTTGTAGTGCATTCGTGTTCCTCGTTTCTACTAAGCAACTCCTGAGAGTGGTATCAGAGCCTTGTTCCATTCTTGTTCTATCTGTTTCATACCTATTCCGTCCATCTATCTCGTTTCCATCATGACTTGGATCATCATCTCGGTGAACACACTCATTTACAAACTGGATAGCGTGGATACTCATCTTAATATGGACAGGTGGATAGAGGTCATCTAAGATAGCATTGGGATGACCAAAGTACGTATATGATATATGAGGGTAGACAAAATTCAGATACAAATTATAGGCATAATAATCCTAGTCACCCATATAATTAGAAAATAGACAAGGGAGTACTCTTTGGCTTGAATGAAGCTCCCAACCTTCATTTAAGTAGCAAGCTACACATAAACACACTATTAATATTGAAATTCACAAGTTAAATAATCAGCTAAATTATTTTTTGCACCACTAAGATATTATCTATAGGTAAAATTAGCTAAAAAGAGAGACCATCTAATGAGTCTCATATGGACCACTTTGTTCAGATGCTTTGTCTGTAGGTATTTATCGAAATATTTTAGATTTGACTTGATAATAAAATGCTTTTCTTGAAGGAAAAGTCTAAACTTTTCAATTCCTTGAATAATTGCTAGGAATTCTTTGTAGGTGGAGTGATAATTGATTTCTACAGGATTAAATTTTTCACTTGCATATCTGCAAATGTATATGATACCATGTAGGTCTTCTTTTAGTATTTCACCCTAGAATTCTTTAGATGCATCAATTTCAACTATTAGCATACCATTTGATGGTAATCATAAGTACGGTAATTTAGTGCATTGTTCCTTTAGTCGTCGAACAACATTTGATTGTATATCACTCCAAGGCTGAGGATTCTTGGTAAGTTGTTGGTTAAGGATTTTTCTATCATTTGCTAAATCGTTATAAAATTTAGAAAAGTAATTAAGGTAACCAAGAATTCTTTACAATTGCTTTTTATCCGTTATAATATCAAGAAATTTCTTAATATTGATCAAAATATGCTCTTGCAGATTGATTTGCCCGTTCTTAATCATAAAAAATTAACTTCATCAAAAACAATTTGAATTTTCTTCTTAGAAGGTGAGAGTACTAATCCATTTGTATCAATCAGTTGATAAAGTGTTTCTGAGTGTTGTTGATGTTCTATGCTATTCTTTGATAATACTAAAATATCATCAATATAAACTAAAATATAAGGATAGTATTTAAAGATGGAATCCATATAGTCTTGAAAGATAGAGGGAGCTATTTTGATCCCAAAAGGGAGAACAATCCATTCATACAAACCTTGCAGCACTGTGAATGCAGTTTTCCATCTATCCTCTGGATGCGCTTGGATTTGCCAAAATCCACTCTTAAGATCGAACTTAGAATATATGTGTGTCCCTTGAAATCTTTGGAACAAATCATCCTTACTAGGTATAGGATGTTGAATAGATTTAATAATGGCATTTAATGGTTTGTAGTTAACCACTAAACGTTTCTTTCCTCTAGTGAGTTCTGCTTATTTGTTCATGTAAAAAGCTGCGCAGGAAAACATGCTCGTACTGGGTTGTATCATTCTTTTGTCTAAAATTTGTTTTATTTCCTAGGCATATTCTTCTTTCAATTTTGGGGACATGCCTATATGGTGTGCTTTTGATTCAGGTTGAGCACCATCAAGTAGTTCGATGCGGCACCAGTATTACTTTTTACATCTGAAGGCTGTTGGGTCTTCACTAGCAACTGTCATAAATTTTTCCTTAAGGTTATCAAAGGTGGATTGATGTTGTTGGATTTGGTTAACTATCTACTATGTTTTTTGGATTTTATATTTAGGTTTAGTAAACTGATTTATAGGAGTAAATGTCCTAACAAAACGGTGTTTTCCTAAGGAAACATAATTGTGGTTAATGGTGTAAGGTTCTAGTAGTGCTAAGTTATCTACACCTATTACCATATCATAGGATAACCAATTTATAGCAATAAATTTTAAAGCAAAAATAGAATGGTCAGGAAAAAGGATTGGAAGTGAGAATTTACGATCAACAGTGGTGGCAGTTTTGTTAAAACTAATAATCAGTTTTTCCTTTGATTCCCAAAGATAATAAGGGATGATTGCTTCATTAGCTAATGTAACTTCTGCACTAGAATCTATTAATGCATCAATAGGATAAGCCTTAAAACCTTTCAACTTAATTCAAAAAGTACATAGAGGTGTTTGTACATGATGATGTTAATTTTGATGTATGCGAATCGTATGTATGGAAGAAACTTCAGCTTCATAAGCTTGTTGTAGTTCTTCTTCTTCCTCCTCTAATTTCTCAAGTTCTTTCTGTGCTCTTTTGAAAAATATTTTTAATTATTTGATTTGCAATTTTCTTTTGCATTGTTGATCTATTGTGGTAGGTTGTAAGTTGTGTTCTTCCTACTGTAACCATTCTTCTAATTCTTCTTTTTGCTCTATTTCTGATTCTAATGGTTGGCTATCATACGATGCGTTGATATCTTTCTCATAGGATTTTAAGGCTTTTAGTTCAACCTTTTTCTCTCTAACCTATTTATCTAATTGAATATAAACTATTAAATCATCTATATGCGTACGTTTTAGTTTATATTTTAAATTATCTAACTGTATTCTAGCTAATGTTATATGATCTTGTATCCATTTGGTTTCTTGCATTTCTCTTGTAGGTTTTGAAGTTGAAGCATGGTTCATGTTACAATAGTACACATCTCCATTAGAGGAATCAGAAGGGTATGATGCATGATCGGCATAATCAGAAGCCATTTTTTGATCATAAGCCTTCCAATATTCATCTTCACTTTCTTCTTGTTCAGAAGGTGAAGAAGGACACATATCACTCTGAGCGTTGTAAGGAGTATTTGTTTCTTCAGGATCAGATATCCATTCGAAATGTGTTTCCCTAATATTATGTTTTTTAATAAAATGAACCTTTTTCTTGTCGTTATCTTTTTTGGGATAATTTTTTGCTAAATGGGGACCTCCGCAAATAAAGCATTTAATATCTTTAGGAGGGACTCTTCTAGGTCGTCTACGGAAGAAATCAGGATAACGTTTTACATATCTATGTGGATGAGGTGATTGTTGTTTCCTTCTCCATTGCTTACGTGGTTTGGATCTTGAAGAGGAACCTCGACAAGATTGGCGTATTTTTGATGATTTTTGTTTTTCTTTGTTTTTGTATTTTTCTTCAGGACATAATTTTAAACATAAACTTTTACCTAATCTAGTATTTAGTTTTGTCACTAGTTGTTGTGTTTCTTGAGCATAGCACAGTTCTCTATTAGTTTGCTCTAAGAATTGTCTAATCTGCCCAAAGCTCATATTTTCCACACATAAATTTTGCTTCTTTAATTTAGCCATATACGTATTGCAAAATGGTTGAGGTAAACATCCTATAAGATGTTCCTTGGCAGCCGTCTCATGAGTTAATTTTCGGTAGTAATACCATGTTTCCATAGCATCTAAAAATCCTGACACTTGTTGGATCTTATGTAATCTAGCTTTGAAAAATCTATCATGATAGACTTCCTCTAGATTAGGTTTATATGTAATGAATTCTTTTATGATTGCACTAAGGAAAATTATAGTAGGTTGTGAAATCATACGAGCTTTTACTACTACCGGTATATGACCCTACCATTTTCGTAGATTACCTTGAAAATTATATGTTGCATTAATGATGGCTTGAAGTGTAGATTTCTTTGCAAAATCTATTTGTATCGTAAGGTATGATTGTATGGCATCTAAGAAATCTTGTCTTTTTCTTAGTGTTTTGTTATCCATGTTAAACTTAGGCTGAATATCTCATGCCTTTCTTGATTGTGTTAACATGGCTTCCTATGCTTCTTGTACTTGCTCACCTATTCTAGCTAATAACACTGCTTCTTTTGCTTGTTGGTCATCTATGTCAGATTCATGTTCTGACTCATATGCAGAATCTCCCTCATTCATGTTGACTATTTTTCCTTTTCCTTTTCTAATTCTTTGTTCTCTATGCTTTTGTTTAAAAGCTTCTATGTCTCTATGAGCTAAAGCAGGTGGAGAGGTAGGAAATATTAAGGAAAGATCTAAGGCTGATGAAGGAATAGGAGGAGAAGTAGGTTTTGGTGACTTAGGTTCTATAGAATCTGATAAGCATTCTAATTTCCTATAAAGTAAACCAGTATTTAAATATGTATTGGTGTTCATATTATACATAATTTCTAGAACACTCATTTGTTTCTTGTTACTATATACTAAGTTGTTTAGCATTGTATTTGTCCAATTTAACATACAGATAGCATCTACTAGTATAGATGATGCCTTCTTTGTATGGAGAGTATAAACATACCTGTAGGACTAGTTTCTCCTGTAGGCTGGTTTTGGACAAAGTTGTATTTCTTTTGGGTTTCTTCTAATGCTGCTAAATGCTCTTGGTGCTATTGAAAAGTACTTTCTAGTAAAGCACCTTTGTTCATTTCTATTATACAAGTCTTTGATAAAGCATCACATTCTGAACATTGATACTGATTATCTACTTCTTTTAATATCTTATGCTGACACGAAGGGTCTCCTGTAGTTGGTTGGAAAATGGAAGATCTAGTAGAGGAAGCGATTGATTCATCACTAGAACTATCTGGATCTAACTCTACTATCTTTGTCTTAGCTTTTTCTTTTTGTTTTATTTTCTCCATATCTAGTTGTAATGTTTCTATCCTTCCCATGGATTGAGAAAGTTGTGATTGTAGGGTCATGATGGTATCATGTAAACTAGAGAGTTCTATTCCTTGATCTAGTTTTCTTTCTATCTCTTGTTTTTCTTTAATGATCAAGGGTTTCTGTTTGTGAAAGATCTTTGGTTTGGGTTTTGAATGCATATGATCAAGAGGATCTATGTTTATGAATTTAGGTGGAAGAAGAGTGACTTTATATTATCGTTTGGGTGTAGTATTCCATTTTTCTCTATATGGAAGTATTGGTCAATCAGATTGGATAGATCAGGATACTGTGTATGGATTGGTAAATCCTCTGTATCTATCTCCACACCATATTCTATGTTGGATGATCCTATTTGGGTATTTTGTTCATTGAATGGGTATAAGGTTTTAATAGTAGTACTACTAAACACTTTAAAGATTAATCTAGTCGATACCGTTGTATAGATAGACTTTGGGATCATATCAATAGGCAAGTATACAATTATCATTAAGTGTTGATATAGATGCGGATCATGTAGGAAAAGAGTAAAGTTAGGAATTGTAATGATCACTACATTAGATGCTAAGGTTCCTTTGGCCTGTGTGATAATGGCTTCTTTGAAAGTCTTAAAACATCTATCAATAACGGCTATCTAGTAAGGAGATTTTAACCTATAATTAAAATGAGGATGGATAACTACAGCAAGTTCAGCTAGGTGAATATAATGAAAACCTCTCTTAATCCATGTAGCTACGTCTGGTTCAGTAAAAAATGATAAAGCTATGGGTCTTAGCCCGGTACCTGATATTTCTAAATCACACTCAGAAAAATGCATTTTTTCCATGACTCTATGACATTTAAACAAGATGATGCATATATTTCATGACGCTTAGGGACTGGTAAAGGACTTGTACCACTAGAAGTAGAACAATATTCAAAAACTCGGCAGAAATAAGCATTGCCCATCATTTATGAAGGATCTGCCATTGCTGATGGTTGTGTTGCCTGGGATTGTTAACACCGTGTATCTTGACTACCTCACTGCGCGGCTAACTACAATGCCTCTTCTCGGCTAAATGATGCACGTCTTACTTTTGGCGATCTGTCTTCAACACGTATCAGACAACGTTAACAATATCCCTCCATCAACACTGGACAATATCAGCAATATACCTGCAAAAACACCACAAATAACAATATGTAACACTCCCCTCGGGAGAAAAAAGTGACGAGGCACGACAAAAATGAGACAAATGGACAGAACAGGTATGAAATAGATGGAACAAGATGTCTTAGATGCCATACAATTGTATTTAATGATTAAAATAGATTTTGCAAAGAAATCTACAATTCAAGCCATTATCAATCCTACATATAATTTCCAAGAAAATTTACGTAAATGGTGGGGTCATATTCCAACCGTCGTAAAAACAAGATTAGTTTCACAACCTAATGTTATTTTCCTTAGTGCCATAATTAAAGAGTTTATTGGTTATAAAGCAAATCTAGAAGAAGTATATTGTGACAATTTCTTCAAAGCTAGATTACATAAAATCCAACAACTCTCTAGATTTCTTGATAAACATGGTATTATTATGGAAAATTAACCCACGAAGTGGTTGCTAAAGAACATTTATTAGGTTTTCTTCCTCAAGCATTTTGTAATACATATATGGAAAAATTAAAAAAGAAAAATCTAGGTGTAGCAAATATGAGTTTTGGGAAAATTAGACAATTTTTGGAACAAACAAATAGAGACTTATGTTATGCTTAACAAACTCAAAAATTAGTTAAAAATTTAAATACTAGATTAGGTAAAAATCTTGGTTTAGAGCTATGCCCAGAGGAAAAATACAAAAACAAAGAAAAACAAAAATCTTTCAAAAAATGTCAATCATGTAGAGGATCTTCCTCTCATCCAAAACGACAACAATGGAGGAAGAAACAACAATCATCTCCTCCTCGTAGACGTGTCAAAAAGTATCCAAGATTCTTTCGTAGAAGACCTCAACGTCTATCTCAACATGAGATAAAATGCTTTATCTGCGGTGGTTCCCACTTAGTAACCAATTGTCCCAACAAAGATAAGGATAAGGAAAAGGTTCATTTAATTCAAAAACATAATTGAAAGAAAACACATTTTGAGTGGGTATCTGATCAAGAACTAACAGATATTCCTTACAATCCTCAAAATGATCTTTGTCCTTCTTCACCATCTGAAGATGAATATCGTTGGGAAGATGAATCTAAAGATGAATACTGGAAAGAATATGATAGGAAGGAAGCTGCTAACTTTGCATCAACTTCTTATTCTCCTAACCCATCTTATTCATCTGATAGTGATGTATATTATTATAATATGAATAGGGCCTCTTCTGGTAGATCTAGACCTGAAATAGATAGAGTTAGAGATCAAATAAGTTTAGCCAAAATAGAGTTAGGAAAACTAAAACATAAATTAAAAAGAACACCTATAGATAACTTAACTGTGTATATTAGCTTAGATAAGTAAGTACATGAAAAGAAAGGTGAAGTCAGAGCACTTCGAAAATATGAAAAAGAACTTCATAATTCTTATGATAGTCAGCCATTAGAGTCTAACACAGAAAAGGTAGAAGAATTAGAAGAATGGTTACAACAGGAAGAAGAACATTTAGAACAACCACCAGTAGTCTTGCTAGAAGCAATCAAAAGGAAACAACGTATAAAACAATTAAAGAAGTTTATTGATATGGATCAATAGGAATTAGAAGCCTTACAATCAGAAGAACATGAGGCTATACACAAAGCCTATGAGCAAGAAATATCCAAAATACATACCATCAGGATTAATCAAAACCAATCACATTTGGTAAAATCTCCTTTATGTAAATTTTGGATAAAATTACCAGGTTTTAATCCATATCGTATTGATGCTTTAATTGATTCAGGTGCAGAAGTCACTTTAGCCAATGAAGCAATTATCCCTTCTTTCCTTTGGGAAAAATGGGAAAAATTAATCATAAGCTTCAACAAGATAGCTACTACTGTAGATAAAAAATATGCTTTTCCATTGTTAATTCTTGACCATTCTCTCTTAACCCTTTCAGTAAATGCCATTAATTGGTTATCGTATGACATGGTTATTGGAGTAGATAATCTAGCATTCTTAGAACCTTATACGATAAGTCATAATCATGTGTACTTAGGATTACATGAATTACCTAGAACATTTACTCCTATTACACATTTTACCAAGAAAAAATATAAAATACCAAAAACACAATGGATAGTGAATCAGATCTAGCAAAAGCAGTCTATCTTTGACCAACTCAAAGCAAAGTTCATGATTGTTGCCAATGAGGATCCCACTACTTTTCAGCATAAGAAACAACACTAGTGCCGTATCGAACTGTTGGATAGTGTGCATCAAGAAGCAAAAGCACATCACATTAGGATTTCCCAACAAGTAAAAGAAGAATGTGTCCAAGAAATCAAAAAACTATTAGAAAAAGGTATGATACAACCTAGCATTAGCATGTTTTCTTGTGCTGCTTTTTATGTGAATAAACGTGCTGAGTTAACTAGGGGTAAGAAATGACTAGTGGTTAACTACAAGCCACTTAACGCAATTATTAAATCTGTGCAACATCCCATCCCTAGTAAAGATGATTTATTCCAATGATTACAAGGGACACATGTGTATTCTAAGTTCGATCTTAAAAGTGGATTCTGGAAAAAATAGGTACATCCAAAGGATAGATGGAAAATAGCCTTTACAGTACCACTAGGTTTGTATGAATGGACTATCTTACCATTGAAAATTAAAATGGCTCCATCTATATTTCAAGCCTGTATGGATTCAATATTTAAAGACTATCCTTTTATATTAGTTTATTTTGATGATATATTAGTATTATCAAAAAAAATTGATGATCATCAACAACATCTTGAACAACTTTATCAACTAATAGACCAGAATGGATTAGTACTTTCATCCTCTGAAAAGAAAATCCAAATTTTCATTGATGAAGTTAATTTTTTAGGAGTAGCGATTAAGAATGGGTAGATTAGTTTACAAGAACATATCCTCAAGGATATTAAGAATTTTCCTGATATAATTACGGATAAAAATAAACTTCAACGCTGTCTTGGTTGCTTTAACTATCTTTCTGGATTTTCTCTTCTTATGTCTTTCTAAGGTAGCTAATCTATCCTGATGTTGTTGAAATGTGCTTTTTGGTAATGATCCTTTGTTCACTTTTATCCTACATGTCTTGAGTAAAGAATCACATTTAGAATAGTGATACTAGATATCTATTTCTTTCAAGATCTTGTGTTGACATGATGGATCACCTATAGAGGGTTGAAAGATAGATAATCTTTCCGATGAAGGAATAGATTAGTCACTAGAAGACTCAGGATCTAATTCTATAACCTTTTATTTTGACTTAGCCTTTTTTTTATCCTTTCCATCTCTAGTTGTAAACTTTCTGTCTATCTTCTAGATTGAGATAATTGGTTTTGTAAATCTAGAAGGGTTTGTTGTAAACTAGAAAGTTCTACAACTTGTTTCTGAAGAACATCTTGGTCTTGATATATGGTTACCAAGGGTTTGTATTTCTAAAATAACTTAGGTTTTTGTTTTTGGTGTAGGATATCTAAAGGATCGATGTTTATAAATTTAGGTGGAAGGAGATTTACCTTATGCTATCTGTTGGGTGTAGAATACCACTTCGGCTGTTCGAATCAAAAGTATTGTTCTAATGGATTGGAAAGGTATGGGTACTTAGTATGGATGGGTAAATCTTTAGTATCAATTTCCACACCATAATCTATGTTTGTTGATCCTACCTACATTTTTTGCTCATTAAAAGTGTATAGAGTTTTGACATAAGTATTACTAAAGACTTTAAATATTAACCTAATGGATACTGTGGAATAGATGGATTGAGGAATCATATCGATAGGTAAATAAACTATAATCATTAATGACTTATATAGATGGGGATCATGCAAAGAAAGAGTAAATTTGGGTATGGTCACGATGACAACATTTGTAGCAAGGGTTCCTTTGGCCTGGGTTATAATGGCTTCCACAAAGGTTTTGAATCGACAATCTATGATGGCAATCTAGTAAGGTGCTTTTAATCTATAATTGAAATGCGGATGAATTACTACAGCTAATTCAGCTAGATGAATATAATTAAAATCACAATTTTTCCATATAGCTACTTTTGGTTCACTGAAAAAGGATAACGCTACTGGATGTAAGCTTGTACCTAAGATTTCTAAATCGCATTCAGATAAATGCATTTCCTTCCAAGATTCAAGAACTTTTAAACAAGATGGATCATATATTTCATGTCATTGTGGAACAGGTAATGGACTCGTACCACTAGACATTGAACAATATTTAGAAATTCTACAGAAGTAAGACTTACCCGTCATTTGTGCCGGATCTACCATTGCTGATGATGTGTGTTGCTTGGGATTGTTAACACCGTTCTTGTTGACTACCTCACTATGTGACTTAATACCAACGCCTCTCTTTGGTTAAACGATGCACATCTTACCCTCAATGATCTATCTCAACATGTTTCGGACAATGTTAACAATATCAGCCCATCAACATTGGACTGGATCAGACAATATCCCTACAAAACCTACACAATAAATAGGTTACACTCCCCCCAAGAGAAAAGCTGAGGTCCAATGAATGGATACGAGGTACCACACGCTAGAGAAACAAAACAAAGCTCCGATACCACTCTCAGGGTCACTCAACGGAAACATGACATATTATGTTCAAACCAAACCAATATCTATTATTGCAGATAACTAGTAGGAATGCGTTCAGATGCACACCATGTAGCAATATGATATTTCTCTACTTTACAAACATACAAACATAAGCAGGAATGATTTTTAAGGCACACGGTGCAGCACTTCAAGGTCTCTCTACTTGAACACTTACAAGCATATCAAGAATGCTTTAGGAGGAGCACAACATGTAACTCTTAGATATCTCTGATATGAGACTCTTCACACATACAAACTCTATAACTGACTCTTGCTACTTGCAGACACTTAGGCTAGAGCTGATGCTACTTTGATCGATGATCTGAACATGAGATCAAAGTGCCCTTATATAGGAGAAGAAGGAGAAGGAAGAAGTGGAAATATGACTCAACATATCGCACTAAAAGGATGTGCTTTGATTATAAATCTACTGTACAGGATTGTCTTTTATTGTACATTATTCTCCACTATCTGTGTTAGACACATTATTGTCTTCCTATGGAGCTGTTGGTGCCTCAGATTCTTCATCATCTGATGACTGGGGCCACCATATAGGTGTGTATGCCGATGCATGCTAGTTGACACTCCATGTGCCACCTTCCCTTTGTAATAGTTGGAATTGTGGATCTTCATTGTAAGGCTTGAGTGTTGAGGGAATAATATGAGATAGCTCACAATGAGTAATAATATCAGTTGCTGTAGCTATCAGGACATCTTGATACCATGCCAATCCCCAAGGATTTTGCCAATCTGTACACCTACTTAGATTGGTGGTTAGGAAATAAGAGGGATTATAATCAAGGAAGGCGTAAAAGGCCATATTTTTGAGACAAGTAAAATATTCAAAATCTCCATGAGGTGAAGCTCGAAATTTGCGAACGACAGCAGGATCATAATGGGTTGGATAATATTTTACCTGATTTCCATAAAGAGACCACCATTCCCAAAAGGGGTGAGATTCATTAGGATGTTCAATTGGGATGTTAAAATCTAGGTGGTGGACATGACAGTTGGATGGCTTAAACTGTGGTCAATGGACTAGAGCATTATTTTGATGACATTCATCCACAAATTGGTTAGCATGGATATTGGTTTTTACATGGATGGGTGGATAAAAATCATCAAGGACTAGATTAGGATGACCAAAATAAGTATACGAAATATGTAGAGAAAGAGAATACCTAAATGAACAATTAGCATAAAAATCCCAATCATTATAATGGCTATTATGGACACGAGTGATTTGGGTTTGAGATAGATAAATACGTGAGTATGGACAGGGATACACTCTGTGAGTTAAACAATGTTCCCATTCTTCGTTTAAGTATCTTTCTGCAAAATAAGAAAGCGTTAGTACTGAAATTCTCTTGTTAAATAATCAGCTAGATTATTTTATTTTCCACTAAGATACTGAGTTTTATAAGTAAAGTTAGCAAGGAATAATGACCATCTAATTAATCTAGTATGGGAAACCTTGTTCAAATGTTTTGTTTGTAAATATTCATCAAAGTATTTTAAATTTGATTGGATAATAAACTCTGTTTCTTATAGAAAGAGCTTGAATTTTTCTATGCCACGAATTATGGCAAGTTGTTCTTTATGGGTAGAATGGTAATTTAACTTAGCAGGATTAAACTTACCACTTGCATACCTGCAGACATATACCATACCTTGTAGGTCTTCTTTGAGTACAACTCCCCAAAATTCATTTGATGCATCAGTTTTGAGGATAAGTGTACCATTTTTTAGTAACCTTAAATAAGGTAATTTTGTACACTGTTCTTTGAGTTGAAGAACTACATCAGTATGTTGTTGGATCCATGGTTGAGGGCTCTTGGTTAATTGCTGAATTAACAGTTTTTTATCTTTTGCTAAATCTTTATAAAAACCAGAAAGATAGTTAAGGCAACCAAGAAAGCGTTGGAGATGAGTTTTATATGTAATTATATCTGGAAAATTCTTAATATCCTTAAGGATATGTTCTTGTAAACTAATCTACCCATTCTTAATCACTACTCCTAAAAAATTAGCTTCATCAATGGCAATTTGGATTTTCTTTTTAGAGGGTGAAAGTACTAATCCATTCTGGTCTATTAGTTGATAAAGTTATTCAAGATGTTGTTGATGATCATCAATTATTTTTGATAATAGTAATATATCATCAATATAAAATAATATAAAAGGATAGTCTTTAAATATTAAATCCATACAGGCTTGAAATATAGATGGAGTTGTTTTAATTTTGAATGGTAAGACAATTCATTCGTACAAACCTTGTGGTACTGTAAAGGCTATTTTCCATCTATCCTCTGGATGTACTTGTATTTGCCAGAATCCACCTTTAAGATCGAACTTAGAATACACATGTCCCTTGTAATCATTGGAATAAATCATCTTTACTAGGTATGGGATGTTGCACAGATTTAATAATTGCATTAAGTGGCTTGTAGTTAACCACTAGTCGTTTCTTACCCCTAGTTAACTCAACACGTTTATTCACATTAAAGGTAGCACAAGAAAACATGCTAATGCTAGGTTGTATCATACCTTTTTCTAACAGTTGTTTGATTTCTTGGGTGCATTCTTCTTTTAGTTGTGGGGACATCCTGATGTGATGTGCTTTTGCTTCTGGATGCACACCATCCAACAGTTTGATACGGCACCTATGTTGTTTCTTATGCCAGAAAGTAGTGGGATCCTCACTGGAAACAATCATGAATATTTCTTTGGGTTGGCCAAAGATAGAATGCTTTTGCTGGATCTAATTCACTATCCATTCTATTTTTGGTATTTTATAATTTTTCTTGGTAAAATGCATAATAGGAGTAAATGTTCTAGGTAATTCATGTAATCCTAAGTACACATGATTATGACTTATCGTATAAGGTTCTAATAATGCTAGATTATCTACTCTAATAACCATGTCATACAATAACCAATTAATGGCATTTATTGAAAGGGTTAAGAGAGAATGGTTAGGAATTAACAATGGAAAAGAATATTTTTTATCTACAGTAGTAGCTATCTTGTTGAAGCTTATGAATTATTTTTCCCAAAGGAAAGAAGGGATAATTGCTTCATTGGCTAAGGTGACTTCTGCACCTGAATCAATTAAAGCATTAATAGGATATGGCTTAAAACCTGGTAATTTTATCCAAATTGTACATAAAAGACTTTTTACGAAATGTGATTGGTTTTGATTAATACTGATGGTATGTATTTTGGATATTTCTTGCTCATAGGCTTTGTGTATAGCCTCATGTTCTTCTGATTGTAAGGCTTCTAATTCCTATTGAGCCATATCAATAAACTTCTTTAATTTTTTTATACATTGTTTACTTTTGATTGCTTCTAGAAAGACTACTGGTGGTTGTTCTAAATGTTCTTCTTCCTATTGTAACCATTCTTCTAATTCTTCTACCTTTTCTGTGTTAGACTCTAATGGCTGACTATCGCAAGACTCATGAAGTTCTTTTTCATATTTTTGAACTGCTCTGACTTCACCTTTCTTTTCATGTAATTTTTTATCTAAGCTAATATACACAGTTAAGTTATCTATAGGTGTTCTTTTTAATTTAAGTTTTAGTTTTCCTAACTCTATTTTGGCTAAATTTATTTGATCTCTAACTCTATCTATTTCAGGTCTAGATCTACCAGAAGAGGCCCTATTCATATTACAATAATATACATCACTATCAGATGAATAATATGGGTTGGGAGAATATGAAGTTGATGCAAAAGTAGCAACTTCCTTCCTATGATATTCTTTCCAGTATTCATCTTTAGATTCATCTTCCCAATGATATTCATCTTCAGATGGTGAAGAAGGACAAAGATCATTTTGAGGATTGTAAGGAATATCTGTTAGTTCTTGATCAGATACCCACTCAAAATGTGTTTCCTTTAAATTATATTTTTGAATAAAATGAACCTTTTTCTTATCCTTAACTTTGTTGGGACAATTGGTTGCTAAGTGGGAACCACCACAGATAAAGCATTTTATCTCATGTTGAGATAGACGTTGAGGTCTTCTATGAAAGAATCCCAGATACTTTTTGACATGTCTACGAGGAGGAGACGATTGTTGTTTCTTCCTCCATTGTTGTCATTTTGGATTAGAGGAAGATCCTCTACATGATTGAAATTTTTTGGAATATTTCTTTTTCTTTGTTTTTGTATTTTTCCTCTAGGCATAGCTCTAAACAAATATTTTTACCTAATCTAGTATTTAACTTTTTAACTAATTATTGAGTTTTTTGAGCATAACATAAGTCTCTACTTTTTTGGTCCAAAAATTGTCTAATTTGCCCAAAACTCATATTTGCTACACCTAGATTTTTCTTTTTTAATTCTGCCATATATGTATTACAAAATGGTTGAGGAAGATAACCTAATAAATGTTCTTTAGCGGCCACTTCTTCTAGATTTGCTTTATAACCAATAAAATCTTTAATTATGTCACTAAGGAAAATAATAGTAGGTTGTGAAATTAACTTTATTTTTACAAAGGTTGGAATATGACTTCACCATTTATGTAAATTTCCTTGGAAATTATACGTAGCATTGATAATGGCTTGAATTATATACTTCTTTGCAAAATCTATTTGAATCATTAAATACAATTGTATGGCATCTAAGACATCTTGTCATTGTCTTAAGGTCTTATTATCCATGTTGAATTTAGGCCGGAGATCTCTTGCCTTTCTTGTTTGTGTGAGCATTGCATCTATAGCTTCTTGTACTTGCTCACCAGTTTCTACTAACAAGACAGCTTCTTTCACTTGTTGATCATCTAATTCCTCTGACTCATGTCCAGAGTCATTTCCTAACTCAGCTTCATTCATATGAATTTGTAATTTTCCTTTCCCTTTTCTATGTATTTGTTCCCTTTGTTTTTGTTTAAGGATTTCGATATCCCTATAGGATAAAGCAAGGGGAGATGAAGGGAAAAATAAGGAAATATCTGAGGTTGAGGATGAGATAGGAGAAGCAGATGGTTTTGGTAACAACCTTTCTGAAGCACCAGACATTCGTTCTAATTTACTATAAATTAAACCTAAATTTAAATCTGTATTTAAATTCATGTTATACATACTTTCTAATACACTCATTGGAGTCTTGTTACAATAGACTAAGTCATACAGGTACATCCAGAGGATAGATGGAAAACAACCTTTATAGTACCACAAGGTCTGTACGAATGGATTGTCTTACCATTCAAAATTTAAATGGCTCCATCCATATTTCAAGCCTGTATGGATTCAATATTTAAAGACTATCATTTTATATTAGTTTATATTGATGATATATTAGTATTATCAAAAACAATTGATGATCATCAACATCATCTTGAACAACATCATACTAATGCAGTTCTTCGACTTAAAGAACAGTGTACAAAATTACCTTATTTAAGGTTACTAACAAATGGTACACTTATCCTCGAAATTGATGCATTAGACAAATATTGGGGAGCTGTACTCAAAGAAGAATTTCAAGGTATGATATATGTTTGTAGGTATGCAAGCGGTAAGTTTAATCCTACTGAGTTAAATTATCATTCTACCCATAGAGAACTCCTTGCCATAATTCATGGTATAGAAAAATTCAGGCTCTTTCTATAAGAAATAGAGTTTATTATTCGATCAGATTTAAAATACTTTGATGAATATCTACAAACAAAACATTGGAACAAGGTTTCCCGTACTAGATTAATTAGGTGGTCATTATTCCTTGCTAACTTTACTTATAAAACTCAGTATCTTAGCAGAAAAGAAAATAATCTAGCTGATTATTTAACTAGAGAATTTTAGTACTAATGCTTTCTTATTTTGTAGAAAGATACTTAAACGAAGGATGGGAACTTCATTCAAGTCATAGAGTGTATCCCTGTCCATACTCACGTATTTATCTATCTCAAACCCAAATCACTCGTGTCCATAATAGCCATTATAATGATTGGGATT
The DNA here is from genome assembly GCA_015680685.1 of Gnetum montanum. Classification (NCBI taxonomy): domain Eukaryota; kingdom Viridiplantae; phylum Streptophyta; class Gnetopsida; order Gnetales; family Gnetaceae; genus Gnetum; species Gnetum montanum. The sequence goes on along the minus strand of MNCI01005122.1, from coordinate 1,511,838 downwards.
TTTATGCTAATTGTTCATTTAGGTATTCTCTTTCTCCGCATATTTTGTATACTTATTCTGGTCATCCTAATCTAGCCCTTGATGAGTTTTATCCATCCATCCATGTAAAAACTAGTATCCATGGTAACCAATTTGTTGATGAATGTCATCAAAATAATGCTCTAGTCCATTAGCCATGATTTAAACCATTTGACTGTCATGTCTACCACCTAGATTTTAACATCCCAATTGAACATCCTAATGAATCTCACCCCTTTTGGAAATGGTGGTCTCTTTATGGACATCAGGTAAAATATTATCCAACCCATTATGATCTTGCTGCCGTTTGCCAATTTTGAGCTTCACCTCATGGATATTTTGAATATTTTACTTATCTCGAAACTATTTCCTTTTATGCCTTCCTTGACTATAATCCCTCTTATTTCCTAACCACCAGTTTAAGCAGGCGTATAGATTGGAAGAATCCTTGGGGATTGACATGGTATCAAGATGTCTTGACAGCTATAGCAACTAATATTATTACTCATTGTGAGTTGTCTCATATTATTTCCTCAACACTCGAGCCGTATAATGAAGATCCATAATTCCAATTTTTACAATGGAAAGGTGGCACATGGAGTATCAGCTGGCATGCATCGGCATGCACACCTCAATGGTGGCCCCAGTCATCAGATGATGAAGAATCCAAGGCACCAACAACTCCACAAGAAGACAATAATGTGTCCAACATAAATAGTGGAGAATAATGTACAGTAAAAGATAATCGTATATAGTAGATTTGTAATCAAATCATATCTTGTTAGTGCAATATGTTGAGTCAGATTCCCAGTTCTTCCTTCTCCTTCTTCTTCTATATAAGGGCACTTTGATCTCATGTTCGGATCATTGATCAAAGTAGCATCAGCGCTAGCATAAGTGTCTGCAAGTAGCAAGAGTCAGTTATTTAGAGTCAATTATAGAGTTTGTATGTGTGAAGAGTCTTATATCAGAGATATCTAAGAGTGACACGCTCTGCTCCTCTTAAGCATTCCTGATATGCTTGTAAGTGTTCAAGTAGAGAGACCTTGAAGTGCTATGCCGTGCGCCTTCAAAAGAATTCTTGCTTATGTCTATATGTGTGTAAACCAGAGAAATCTCAGATTGCTATGCAGTGTACATCTAAACACATTCCTGCTAGTTATCTGCAATAATAGATATTGGTTTGGTTTGAACATAATATGTCGTGTTTCCGCTAAGCGACCCTGAGAGTGGTATTGGAGCTTTGTTTCATTTCTTTGGCATGTGGTGCCTNGGGGGGGGAGTGTAACCTGTTTATTCTGTAGGTTTTGTAGGAATATTGTCTAATCCAGTCCACTGTTGATGGGCCGATATTGTTAACATTGTCCAAAATGTGTTGAGACAGATCGCTAAGGGTAAGATGTGCATCGTTTAGCCAAAGAGAGGCATTGGTAGTAAGTCGCATAGTGAGGCAGTCAACAAGCACGGTTTTAACAATCCCAAGCAACACACATCATCAACAATGGAAAATCTGGCACAAATGACAGGTAACTCTTTCGTAGAATTTCTGAATATTGTTCAATGTCTAGTGGTACGAGTCCATTACCTGTTTCACGATGACATGAAATATATGCTCCATCTTGTTTAAAAGTTCTTGAATCTTGGAAGGAAATGCATTTATCCAAATGTGATTTAGAAATCTCAGTTACAGGCTTACATCCAGCAGCGTTATCATTTGTTAGTGAACCAGAAGTAGCTATATGGAAAAAGCGTGGTTTTAATTATATTCATTTAGCTGAATTAGATGTAGTAATTCATCTACATTTCAATTATAGATTAAAAGCACCTTACTGGATTGTTGTCATAGATCATCGATTCAAAACCTTTGAGGAAGCCATTATAACCTAGGCTAAAGGAACCCTTGCTACAGATGCTGTCATCTTGACCATACCCAAATTTACTCCTTCCTTGCATGATCCCCATCTATATAAGTCTTTAATGGTTATAGTTTAATTACCTATTGATATGATTCCTCAATCCATCTATGCCACAATATCCACTAGGTTAATATTAAAAGTCTTTAGTAATACTTCTGTCAAAACTCTATACCCTTTTAATGAGCAAAAAATGTAGGTAGGATCAACAAACATAGATTATGGTGTGGAAGTTGATACTGAAGATTTACCCATCCATACTAAGTACCTAGACCTTTCCAATCCATTAGAACAATAATTTCGATTCGAAAAGCCGAAGTGGTATTCTACATCCAAAAGATGGTATAAGGTAATCTCCTTCCACCTAAATTTATAGACACCGATCCTTTAGAGATCCTACACCAAAAACAAAAACCTAAGTTATTTCAGATACACAAACCCTTGGTAATCATAGATCAAGACCAAGATGTTCCTCAGAAACAAACTATAGAACTTTCTAGTTTACAACAAACCCTTCTAGATTTACAAAATCAATTATCTTAATCTAGAAGACAGACAGAAAGTTTACAACTAGAAATGGAAAGGATAAAAAGAAAGGCTAAGGAAAAAGAAAAGGTTGTAGAATTAGATCTTGAGTCTTCTAGTGATGAATCCATTCCTTCATTGGAAAGATCATCTATCTTTCAACCCTCTACGGGTGATCCATCATGTCAACATAAGATCTTAAAAGAAATAGATAACCAGTATCACTATTCTAAATGTGATGCTTTACTTAAGACATGTATGATAGAAATGAATAGAGGATTGTTACCAAAAAGCACATTCCAACAACATTAGGATAGATTAGCTGCCTTAGAAAGAAACCAGAAGAAAAAATATGATTTTTTCCAAAATCAACCAGAAGGAACTACATCAGGAGAAACTAGTCCTACAGAGTATGTCTATACTCTACAAACAAAGAAAGCAGCGCCAATCCCTTTTGATATTGTTTTCATGTTAAATTGGACAAATACAACTCTGAATAACATAGTTTATAGTAACAATACTCAAATGAGTGTATTAGAAAGTATGTATAATATGAATTTAAATACAGATTTAAATTCAGGTTTAATTTATAGGAAATTAGAATGAATATCTGGTGCTTCAGAAAAGTCATTACCAAAACCATCCACTCCTCCTATCTCATCCTTAGCCTCAGATATTTCCTTATTTTTCCCTTCATCTCCCCCTACTTTATCCTATAGGGATATTGAAACCTTTAAACAAAAACAAAGGGAACAAAGACATAGAAAAGGGAAAGGAAAATTACAAATTCATATGAACAAAGCTGAGTTAGGAAATGAATTTGGACATGAGTAAGAGGAATTAGATGATCAATAAGTAGAAGAATTTGTCTTGTTAGCAAAAACTGGTGAGCAAGTACAAGAAGTTACAGATGCAATGCTCACACAAACAAGAAAGGCAGGAGATATCCAGCCTAAATTCAACATGGATAACAAGACCTTAAGACAACGACAATATGTCTTAGATGCCATACAATTGTATTTAACGATTCAAATAGATTTTGCAAATAAATCTACAATTCAAGAAATTATCAATGCTACATATAATTTCCAAGGAAATTTACATAAATGGTGGGGTCATATTCCAACCATTGTAAAAACAAGGTTAATTTCACAAACTACTATCATTTTTCTTAGCGCCATCATCAAAGAGTTTATTGGTTATAAAGAAAATCTAGAAGAAGGATATCGTGATAGATTCTTCAAAGCTAGATTACATAAGATCCAAAAACTCTCTGGATTTCTTGATGCCATGGAAACATGGTATTATTATGGAAAATTAACCCACAAAGTGGCTGCTAAAGAACATTTATTAGGTTGTCTTCCTACAGGATTCATTGAGGTGTCAACCAACATTTGTGCATCTCTTGTCCCTACCAGATTGGTTGGAGGCATAAAAGGAACATTGAATGACTTCCTAATGTGATTAGTGCTCACCTCAGCTGCACTTGCTACATCCTTATATTGTAGCACCATGATTGTGACATCCTCTCCAATCTTCAAAATGACCTGAAAGGATCTAGCATTCTCAGAGATTTGACATGACCATTGGGATCCCTCTCTCCTAACTAAATTGGGATCTTCCCCCTTTGTTAGATCAATTGATATGGTGGGCCATACAAAATCATCCATAATCCAAAAGTGATTAGCCTCATCCTTACTCCCTTAGTTGTAGTCTCAATGATTCTTTAAAGATGGCTCATCAATGATCTATAATCTTGTGGTAGTGGCAGTGGAGCTTGGGCTTGCAAGCACTTCTTTGGCTCTTGTTGCATTTTTTTTATTGGTTCTACCTCCTTTTCAGCTTCTTTCTCCTCACTAGAATATTTTATTGATGTTGTGGTTTTGAGGAGCTTTGCAAAGAAGGTGTGTTGACCCTTTCAGAGGGTATCATTGGTATATCCTAAGATTCTCGTTTTCTTGCACAAGTTTCTAATCAAATAGGGAAATAGAAGTGTTGGCCTCCCTAATTTTTTTTCTCCAAACTACCATTGGATTTTTGTGAAATAGTATTGAGGAAGGTTAACTAAAAGTTTTTCCATTAAAATGGTGCTTCCTCTAGTCGCATAAGTTGAAATGCAAGTGAGCCCTTTGGTGGGGAATAGGTGTTATTTCCTAATCTTGAAGTAAGTTCCATCTTCCAAGGTCATCTCATGATATTATTGATCTTCTTTGTCAAATACCTATTTTAGCCACAGTCTCTTCATTTCAGGGTTAGATCTGATAGATAGGTGAGCAACCTTGGTCCCTTCATTGGGTAGGTTGAGAGCTATAGCTATATATTTGACTAAATAAGAGACATTCACTGCACAAATATTCACAGTAGTACCTTTGTCCTTATTGTGCCAAAATTGATAGACTTCCACCAAGTACCATTCACCATTATCAGGTAAGATTGGACAATGGGGATGCTTTGAGTTGTGTTTTCACTACTTCAAAAGCAAATTCCATGAGTAGAATGAAGTCCTTTTTGAAAATGATTGAGGCCGATGTGGACATTTTTAGGATGGTAGCAAGGTAATCAGGAGGCAACATGAGATGTTTTCCCTATTCGAGAGTTGGTACTTCTACTACCTCACATTGGGCTAATTACTTGATAGTAGGAACCTCTTATTCAGGCCTCTTGTTTAGCATGTTCAACATGTTCTCCTTGCTAACTATGACCACCATGTGGATTCCTAGCAACTCTTTGTAAGGGTTCATCTTGAGAACCTCTTTTTGGGGCCATCTGCAATCAAATAAAAACCATTACCAAGGTTATTCTTATTATCATCTATCAACTCATACCTTACTCAAAACCTTAGTTCATTAAGCTCATTATGCATATGATTGTAGGTTTAGGAAAATTTTCAAAAAAATCCCCCAAAAAGTGTCTATCTCTTCCATGACCCATCAAAACTAGTTGCTTTTTCATTATATGTGGCTTAAAATAAAGATTTTAGGCCCAAGGGTTAGAAACATTTGATTTTTGGTGTTATTGTTAATGATTTTTCATTATAAGTCCTATGGTTATTAACATTCTTACCCTTAGAATAAATTTTGAGTGATAGAAAATTTTAACAAATCTATGCAAATTTTCATGCACGTACTCCCCATGACTAAGGTGATAAGTTTGGGTTTAGATAGATTTAAACAGGAAGGAAAATAAAGTGTTAGAGAGCTAGATATCACAAGTGGAAGATGGAGGCACAAAGCTCTAAGTCACGTGAAAAAATTGCAACAACTCAATGAAGTTCATGTTGCATAGGAGTCAACTATATATATATATTTTAGACTCAACGTTGAAGTCCAAAAGTTTCAATTTTTATGGGGCCAAAGGATATGCAAGATGAAGCTTTGGGTCAGACTAGAAGGTTAAATTTTCCAATTTGGGTACTTGGAAAATGCATTGGAAGTACCAAAAGTAGGATAAGGTGAATTCTTGAATGGTAAAAGTATAGGAATGAGTAAGAAAAAGGGTGTTGAAAGCTTGATTGTGGGACAAAGTATGTTCATGATAAGACAAATAGTAAAATATAACACTTGGAGTGCATGGAAGGTGAAAAATGATGTGGTCATGTTAAACAAGTACAAATCACAAAAGTTACACAAGTGGATCCTCCCCAAAGTAGGCTCTAGCCTATGATGCCCTTGTGTAACCATGACTAAAATTTCCATAGGTACTAGAGGAGTTGAATGTAATGCATACCTATGAAACAAAACACACATGTTAAAATCACAAAATTAAGATAATTACTCCATGTTACACAAAACCACAAGTTATGAA
>MNCI01005122.1:1318531-1505149 GCA_015680685.1 Gnetum montanum | reverse complement strand
AAATTAGCACAATCCCTAGTTGTAAATTTGCAGTTTAGTATTGTGAGTTAATGGGTATTCTTGGAGAAGAAATCCAATGGAAAATAATATTGATGTTGAAGCCTTCTTGGAAAGTAAATTAAAATGCTAAGTTATTTTCTTGAGTGAAGATTGGAATAAAAAAAGGAGGTGATTATTTACCACAAGAAAGCATACTTCCTGTTAATATTGACAAAATAGACAACACTGGGTAATGGATTATCAAAAATCAGCTAAGAGTTGGAAGCAAGTGAAGGACCTAATGGACTACCAACAGGTTTTGAATCCGTAAATTTAAAATTATCAAAGGATGTCAAGGTTTTTTGTATTGCATTCAAACCCAAACTCACGTATGTCCAAAGGCCAATTGTTAATGCTGCTAGAAAAAAAAATGAAATCAGAAGAATAGAATTGAATGCCATGGTTTTGGGGCAAATCCTTTGGCTTGCCATTCAGGATTGCACCCATGCATCGACCGGATTTATGTTGCCGACTTGCCAGACGCTGAACCTGAGTTCATGGAGCACATGGGAGGCCCTTCTTTCACCACTGAGCCGAGTTAAAGGGGGTTTCAGGTAGCAATCACGTGTAGAAAGCCAGACAGAACTGAGGCCAGTTTAGGGTAGAATGTAGTGGGTATATCATCAATTCTAGCAGAGGCACTTGTGGATTTTAGAAGAATGGACGCCTATTTTGCGTGATGAACAAATATGGGTTTTCATCCACAACAATGGAAAATGCCTTTAAAACCCTAGTGGATGTTGCTTGAAAAATCTACATCAAATGTTGGACAAAAATTCTGAAAGCCAGACTAGCAAAAATCTACGAAGCAAGGATTAAATCATATAATCATCAAAACTTGTAGGGAATTTTCGAGAGGTAGAGGTTATGATAGTTGCAGATCCTTACGGAACACATGGTGACATTTCCTAACATGGCGGCTGAGTATTCTCCTGTGATGGCAGTTGTTGGTAACGATTTTTGGCTGAAGAAGATATTTTGAATCGATTGCGGGTAGTTGCAGGATCGGTGCCTTTACCTTCGGGCTCATATTTTGGCCATCCTAAATTTTAACATCAATTATCGAGGATGTAGAAAGGATAAATTAACTACCACTACCACCAATAAGGTGGATATTATATTATATTTTTATGGTAAAATGTTAGAGATTAATGACACTTAGTATTTTAAATTTAAATTAAATTAAATTAGATTAGGGATTTTAGATTTATTTTAATAAATTACTTACAAAGGAAATATTTATAATATTTGCAAATATTAATTCCTCCTAACTTTATGAGTAACTTCCTAACTCCCTACTAATTAAATGGGCAAGTAACCTCCTAACTTGTTGGGCAAGTAAACTCCTAATTGGTTGGCCAAGTTACTTGGAAGAAAAAGTTAGCTAGGATATTTTGGCATGTAACTACCTTGTAAACCTTATAAAAAGGCTTCATGAGGAAGAAGAAGGGGGGATTTTTAGAGGATAATTTTTGAAAAAAAAAAGCTTTTGGAGAAGAGACTTTTGGGAGGTCTCATACATCACACTTAGGCTCTCACTTGAAGGCAGTTTGGGGTCTTGAGAAGAGCATTTGCAAAGAAGATTTGTAAAGATGATTGCTTGTAATATGGCTTTCTAAAGGAAAGATTTCAGCCTCTTTGTCATGGTCTTGTGAGTTATGCATTCCATTTTTTATTTTTTTTAAATTGTTAAGCTAGTGGTTTAGATAGTATCATCCTTGGCAAGTAATTTTGGTATTTTTAGATTGCTCTTACTGTTCTTGTTGCCTGATAGAAATTTCTATTAAAATTTTGCCATAGAAGCACTTGTGTTTAAAAGACTTAAGAGCATTTTAGTAGTAAATTTCGTTATTGTACAACGTGTGAGAACTGCTATTGGTATTGTTGTAAGAGAGCCTCTATTTGTAGTCACGCCATTGAACAATTCAGTAGTTAAGAGGGTTCAGAAAATCCTTGGTATTTTGATGGGACCAGAATAGCTTCTTTTTATCTTTAAAGTGAATTCCTATGGTATTTCAATTAGAAATTTTCAAATCTTTTAAAGGTTCTATTTGAATGCAATCATTGACATCTATTATCTAGTCAAAATGGAGTCTCGTACGTGGTAGTTTACGCAACAATTTTTGGTAGCATAGTAGGATTTTCTTGAAGAAATTGCGTGTTAGAGCCTTGGAAGTTTGAACAATTTGTAGATATTGAATTTGGGATAGCTTTATTGCAAAGTTTTTACTCATGTAATTTTATCTTGTTTAAATATTTGAGGTCAACACAAATTTGCTGTCTTTTCTTTTCTACTCATTTCCATCGAATCTTGCTCTATTTCTAGTTTTCTTGTGGAACTATCTCTTTCCCTAGGGATAATTAGGAGTAGATTGCAGAGTTGTGCTCAAATGTTTTTGAAAAATTTTATTTGTTACAAGTAGGTATTATAAGGACCGCGTAGACTAGGTAGTTGAAAAAAATAGGAAACTTTCAACAACTCACAGTTCTTGGCAATGTTGGCTGAATTTCTTTAAAGTAAGTCATTTGTAGTTTACACACAACGTAATCATTACATTTCTCACAACCGTACGCCGCAACAACACACACACATATTCACATTAACTACTGAGTTTATTTGGAGGTATCTGGGCCTTGGTGTTGCCAGAGACTAGCAGGCACCTAAATCCTATTTGAGGACACTCGTTGGCGATCGTGTCCCAAATGGTCTCCAACAAATGGGAAGCATGATCAATAGCAATATTACATACAAGGAAAATAAAAAAAAAACTAGAAAATGTTGAAAAAATAGAAAGAATAGGAAAATGATAAAAAATATCAAAAACTTAAAACTCCTGAAGATTAGAATGGGGGGTAACCCCCATGACTAAACATTTGGTCATGGCTAAGATTATTAAGTGGATGAAAAGGATCCATGCATGTATGAAACATTGAAACCCATTCATACCCCAGCCACTGGGTGCATGTTGGAGGTGTGGTGGCTAGGTAGAAGAATTTTTGGTCACACACTTGATGGTTATATGTATGGTGGGATAAGATATGAGGTTTGTTAACATTATGGATGACTAGCCCACTATTGCACCCTTAAGCATGAGATGTTATGCATGGATTCATTTTTCTTTCCATGTTTGTATATTCATTGGTTGGATGTGGGATTGGAGTATGGAAAAATGGTGGCCCTTGTGTATGGTTAGAGGATTTTAGGTTAGATGAGGAATGTGGTGCACCAGGTTGACCTTATGTTGTCTTTGATGAGGAAGGTGTTGCATACATGGGTTGCTTCAGCTTATGATCCTTCCCTAAAAAGGATGCTTTTGATGTTGTGGTTGGGATCCGTTAGTGTTAGCATGTCTTTGTACATTTGCAACACAAGTGGCACTCATTTGTTGATATTGGGGTGCTAACCCTTCTTTTGTCCTTGGTGGTGGCATATAAGGAGGTGGGTGATGAGAATATCAAGGATGAGTTGGATGGCAAGAAGCATGAGGTGGTGATCCTTTAGGGGATGTCATGTATTGATGGTACCCAAGAGAGTGGTAGTGGTGACTTAAAGTAAAGGATGCAAAACTAGTTGGAGAATAGGATGTTGAACATAATATCCATGAGGTTTTAGTAGGTATGGCAGATTTGGTGGTGGCCTTCCCCACAACTATGGCTGTTGCCACTGTGGTTGAGGATGTTGAGGCTGGTAATAAGTCCTGTTAGGATGGTATGATCAGTTATGGAACTGTCTATAATTACCTTGTGGGAGAGGAAGTCTCTTGGGCATGTGCTATTGCACAAACTTTAGATTTAAGGCTCCTATCCAATACTCCTATAGATGCAACAATACAGGGCATTGACATTTTAGATGATTGTATATGCATAGGTTTCATCCATTATCTTCATCTATGGTGGAGTCTTTAGCCTCACTTTCATCAGTCACTTTTCTTGTCTATCGAAAAGTGTTCCTAATTATTTCTTGGTTCTATGTCCTTTGTGGATTGTGATCACATAGCTTGTGTTACATAATCTTCCCCATGATCATTCAACAAGATTTTTTACATCTACATTTATCCATTTATACCTCCTATCAAATTTTGCTTCTAGATTGTGAATGGACTCCTTTATCATTAAAGTTTGTTGCAGAATCACCTTATCGAAGAGGTTTCATTTCGTTTACCATAAATTTGGACTTCCTTTGATTGAAGAGTTGGGTCCCACTAATGTTTTTCAACATTCTCCCATTTACGCATTTCTCCTTCTTCTTTTGCCATATGCTTTATTATCTCTTTGACTTGGTGGACTTGGAGCTCATATAGTTCCCCTAGGGCATACATCCCAAGGGTTGTCCTTGTTTCACTACAAAATCCATATACGATATGGTAAAGTTGCTATTCCTTAGAGAAATCATGGCCTACACATTGATTTAGCAAGGCATAATATTTATCTCAGGCCATGTCCAAAGGTTCATGTTCTTTTTTCCACTCTTGGATTTGTCTCCTCAGATTGGACACTCTCTTATAAGTTTGGTATCTTTCATTGAAAAGTTCTAACATTGTGGACCATTATTAAATTGAGTTTGGTCTCAATGATTAATACCACACTTTAGCTCTATCAATTAGTGTCCTAGGAAAGAGCTTAAGCTTTTGCCATCCACTTTCAATGTTATATAGTTAGCATAGGCATTTTGGAAGGCTTGTAAATGATGTTGTGGATCTGAATCATAGCCTCTTACAAATTTTGGAATATTATTCATGTCTAGCTTGGGTAAATAACTCTTTTTGTGATGCTTGTAAAATATCTTAATAGCCTCTATGATATGCATTAGGATCTTAGTGGACAATAGGGGTTCATCATCATCAAACAAATCTTGAGGGAAATGTCTATCCCTATTTTTTTTATCATGATGATGTTTTCTTTGACCTTTCCCATGGGTTTGATTTCAATTTTTAGTCCAATCCTTTAATGGAGCTCTATCTCTATACCTACATTCATCTTCTTTATAACTAGATGTTAAAGGAAAAGAGGAAGATAAAGAAATGGAAGAGTTGCCATGGCTTCTATAGTATTTCCCAAGGTCCTTTAATTTATTATTTTTGATTTTTGAGGAGGTCTTAGGCCTTGAGGCCTTCCCTAGTCTAGGACATACATCATCTCCTCTAAGATTATCTTCCTTAGGTGAATGTAGTTCTTGGGTGTCATCAAGATGGTCATGATCGTAAGAAACCCTTGCATAAGGTTGATCACTCTAATCTTCTTCATCATATATCTCATTATTTCTCTAATGAATGTGTGCGCTATATAATTCATGGTCACTTCCGTGTGAGAGAGACATTATTCTGGGTTTATGGTGTGTGTGGTTTCAAACTTCTAAAAGATATATTGTTAAGACCTTTTATAGTGATATTATATAATATAATTAATCTAGATAACTAGCGTCATCCTCAGCAATGGAACTAATGATGTGTGGTGAGGTACCCCTACAACCATATAAATCACAATCATTCACACATGATTTGATCAAATTTTATGGATGGGACTAGTTGTGGCATCTACATTATTATGCTTTGATCATGCTTCACTATCTTCCCACTTGGACTAGTGGTAGCTTTGTTAGATATGGTTTAGTTCAAAGTGAGGCATACAATGTTTTCTAACTTTATGCTACTCCTGGTGATGAAAAGAGATAAATTGATTAACTAATGAATAATGAAAAATAAATCCTAAATTAGCCTATGATGATGGTATCTACTCTTAATCATCCATATACATCTTGGACTTTGTGGAGCTACTTTTGGTTTTACCAAGTGTATNTATTAATCTAAGTGGATGCTGTAATGATGGAAGTAATCTCAATTTTTATTGCTAGTCATGTAACATGTCCAAGTATGTCACACTCAAATAAAGGTGTCATAAAACTACAAACATCATGCTACAGGAATGCACTTGGAATAATAAAAAGAAAAGAAACTGAAAACTAACTATTTCTAAGATGTGCTAAAAAAACTATCTCATCAGGAAACCCATGTGCAGTATTTATAGGTAATGTCTAGATGAGGTGATGTTGAGTATCTGACGTTGCATATTGGCCTTGACATTGGGACTTCGACATTGTGTATTTGAAATTGGGGTCCATCAAATCATGTCTTATCACCATATTATCAACCTGATGGGTTCCATATGTTTAAAATCAAAATCAATCTAGTAGGCTTTCCTTCCATTGACTCTACAACATTTTGGTCATGATGGGCTCGTTTTAACCTTAATCCTATTCATATCCCTGAAGGATATCCTCAAAATTTATTTCATCATCTAATAGAGTAGCATAGTGATTTCTTATATTATGGTAATGCTTAATTTTGGGGATGGAATTTTTTGTATTAGGAGGCCACACCAATGTATTTTCAGGTGTCTTGTATCTTCAATAGAATTGACTAGATGAATTTGTGGGGCCATGCCTTTTATCAAGATGTGTATACATCAAAAAGTATTCAGGATACTTGAACTTTATAGCCTGGATCCATGTATAAGTCTATTCCATAATCTTGGAGGATATGAAAAGACATTATATCTTGTTGGAATAGAGGTAGATAATACTTTTTCTTTGTTTGACGCTACATCCTCTAGATCACATGATGAATCTAGTCCTAATAATGAGTTTAGTCCATAAAGTAATGTCATCCATTTGTATACAGTAATGTTGATCATTTATTTACTATTTATAGTGGTGTATACCATTGTTAATGGAGAATCTATTCTCCCTTATCTATTTGTCATGCATGATGAGTCATCCTACACCTAGAAGGATCAAGAAGCTTTGGATTATCCTATAAATAGAGTGGTTATGTAACCATTAGAGGTATCAAAGTGGAGAAATAAGAAGTGAATCATCTTGCTCCTTCTAAGCATTCCTACTTTAAGCATCCCTAATCTTCTTTATTGTAATGCTTCCCTACTTGGAATAAAGCGACTGTATTGTTTATCTATGTTGTTCTAAGATTTGTTAAGTATTGCAAAGAATGAGACTGAGTGATTGATCTAGGTAGAGAGTGGTATTGGAGCCAAGTTGCTTAGTGTGTTTTTCCATTTGAGAAAAAAAATGTGTGTACATAGATTGCCAAATTTGAAAGGGATGTAATAAGGACTAATGGATAGGTGTGTAAGTTGCATAGTAAGGGCCAATGAATGTTGCCTACCACTGTGTGACTTACATGCCTACCCATTGGTCCTTACTGCATGTCTTATGAATTTGACAATCTACATACACTTGTTCTTTCGCTCAAATGGTAAACACACTAAGAAACTTGGCTTTGATACCACTCTCTTTCTAGATCAATCACTTGCTCTCGTTCTTTGCTCTCCTTCAGGGATATGAATAGGAGTATGCCCAAAATAAGCCCACCATGACTAGAAGGCTATAGAGTTGGTGGAAGGAAAGCCTACTAGATTAATTTTAATTTTAAAGATATGGAACTCATTGGGTTGATAATATGAATAGGTTAAATTATTAGAAGAATAAAGGTTTTGAAATCTAGAAGATCAAGCTCTACATGGGTCATGAGCTTAACATGGGAAGGTATTTCATTAGGTGTACACATTTCATCATAGGCAATGAAACCCTTTTGGACTATAAAATGGTAAGGAGAAAAGTTTCATTGATTTTCACAAACCCTTCCCAGGCTGATGACTGTTGATTCCTACATGTAAATTTTCAAGAATAGGCATATAATATTCATTGGCCTTGCAAGATCTAATGCATCTAGAGGATTAAAGCATCCATCCTTATTCTACTAATAAATCTATATACAAGAAACAAAACACAAATTTTAATTAGTATTTAGAGAGATGAAACTCTCTAGTTAGAAAATCTACTAAAAATTATTCTTAACATCTACATATTATGTATCAAATTCAAAATTGGCAAGAAATAATGCCCATTGGATTAACCAAGTATGAGCAACTTTATTTAAATTCTTTACATAGAGGTACTTCTCAAAATACTTAAGGTCACTGTGAATGATAAATCTTTTCTCTTATAGGAATACTTTAAATTTCTCTATCACTTTAATAATAGCTAATAGCTCTTTATGAGTGTTATGATAGTTTATAAGGTTGGGAGAGAATTTGCTTGAAGTGTACTTGCATATATGGACTACACTGTCTATATCTTCTTTTAGGGAAGCTTTCTAGAATTCATGAGATGCCCTTGTCTCAAGAATGATCTTGCCTATTGTAGGTAGTTAGAGTTTTCATAGACTAATACATTTTTGTTTTATTTTTTTGATTGTATCAGTATGTTGGTATGACCATTTTGGTGGATTCTATCTAAGTTGTTCATTTAGTACCTTTCTATCTTTTGCCAGATCTTTGTAAAATAAAAACATAGTTAACACATCCTAAGAACCATTGAAGTTGGTTCTTATCCTAGATTTCATTAAGAAAATTCTTAATAGATTCAAGGATGTGATTTTGAAGAGCTATGGTAGCCTATGTTATTTATAAACCTATGAAGCTTGTTTTTTCCTAAGCTATTTGCATTTTAGTTGGTGAAAGAACCAAACCATGCTTATGTACCAAATCATAAAATATCTATAAGTGCTTAAGATGTTCTTTTGAATTTTTTCTCATTGCTAATATATTATCTATATAAACCATAGTAAATTGAAAAGAACTAAAAATATGATCCATGCAATGCTAAAAGATTGATGTAGCTATCTTGATCCCAAATGGTAAAACTATCCATTCGTACAAGGCTCCAAGGACTATGAATGTAGTTTTTTAAGAATCTTCAAAGTACACTTGTATCTACTAGAAATTATATTTTAAGTCAAATTTAGAATAGAAGTGAGTATGTAATAATGTTTGAAAGAGATCATCCTTATTTTTCATAATTAACTACCAAGTGATGCTTTCCTATTACTAAGTTAGCCCTTTTATTCACATTAAAGGCTACACATGCCAACATGCTAATGCTTGGTTGGATTAAATCTTTATTCAAAAGTTGTTGTATTTATTCCTCACATTTTTTTCTGAAATTTGGTGGCATTCCAATGTGATGAGCTTTTGATGTAATTTTCACATTATATTTGAGGTCAATATGAGACCAATGCTCCATTTTGTATCTAAACTTCATCGAATTGTCCCTAGCTAATGTTAGTAACTTATTTTTGGTATTTTGGAATGAATCTTCAAGTTTTACAACTTTATTTATGATCTATTCTATTTTTCCTATTTTTTGGGATTTTTCATATATTGGAAATATACTCATATCTTTTTCTATCCTATCAAACTTTTGATTATTTAAAGTTATGTGCCTACTTGTTATAGTATAGGATTCTAGTAGATGTAGATTATTAGTCCCAAGTAATAGATCATATGCAAGTATATTAAATTATATACAATAATGAAGAATATCTTACCTTGGGTTGTTAGAATTGGAATCTAAGCCTAATATTCAATAGGTTTCTTCTACATGTTGAATAGGACATATGTTCTTGTCTTCTAATTCCATTAATGCCTTGGTATGACATTCGTATGTGCTAAGGATATCTTTGCACTAGTATCTATAAGAACATCTACTGAATCCTTTCTATATAAGGAAATTTGATATAAAATGTACATATGGGTATAGTAGTTCTAAATTGAGTGTTTTTATTTACCATTTGGATAGGCATGGCTATCTTTGTTTCTTCTTCATACTACTATCTTTGCTCACTATCTTCTTCTAATTATAATTTCTCTAACTCATTTGTCATCCATTAGATAAATGTATGCAGTTGCTTCATCCTATGTGTTCTCCAAATAGATTTTTCTAAATTAGGATGTTTTGGAGATTCTTGGGATTTTGAGGAGCTAGTTGATTCAATATTAGAAGTTTCAAGACTAAGAGATTTTTCAGGTATTTAAAAGATCTTTTCTAATTCTTCCTATTCTTCTTCAGAAGACATGGGTAGTTGAGCATCTTGAAGAAAGACATCTCTTTCTTGTAGATGGTGTTTCTATAGTGCTAATTCTTCTTTCTTTTTCCTTAACAATTTTTGGACAGTAATGTACTTATGGATGTTGTTAACTAGTGTCTTTCTAAGTTTTTTCTCTAATATTGCTAGTTGTCCTTTTATATTTACATATGTTGGATCATCTTCTGGATTCATTGGCTTTCTAGGCTTATTCTTTTTATGTTTCTTCTAGGATTTGTAGGATCTATGTGATGAAGATTCTTCCTTAGTGGAGTGACCAAGTCTGTGGCCCTAGAATTTTATGCTTCTAGAGGAAGTGTGATGCTAATTCATTTTGACATAAAAAACAATGTCATTGTAATTGGAATCCATATACTCCCCCTTGCAGGAAAAAGTAGGATCATCATCCTAAATGTAATCAGGATTAGAAGGGATATCTTCAACAAAATTGTAATTAGAGGATTCAACCATAATGTCACCTTGGGAGAAAGGGACATCTTCATTAGAGATAAATTCATAAATTACTTAGAAAAATTATTATTAACAATAAAACTTATCTTCAAAGGATATTGATCCTTCTTAGGGCATTGATTGAAAAATTGTGGATCTTTACAAAGGAAGCATTGAATGTTTTGTCATTGAGTTGTGAACTTTCTATGCTTAAACATTCTGTTGAACCATTGTAATGGTTTTTCTACTGGATATTTCCTTTTCCATTGGCTTTGCAATGCTTATACCTACACTTAGGTTTTTGAGTCATACAACAAGATGATTTTTGAAACTTATCTTCAAGACAAATCTCTAAACATAATAATTTACCTAATTTCCTATTTAGACCTCTAACCTAATTTTGTGCTTGTTGATCATAATAGATTTTCCTATTAATATATGTAATAAATTATTTGATGGCTTCAAAACTCATTTTTGCAAGATTTAGATCTTATCATTTTATTTCTACTAAATATTTATTGTAGAATGGTTGAGGGAGACATCCTATTAGGTGTTCTTTAGCACCAACCTCATGTGTTAGTGTTCCAAAATAATACCATTGTTTCATATGATCTAAAAATTTGTGGAGAGATTGGATATAGTATAACCTTTCTTTATAAAATCTATCATGATATATATTATCTTGATTAAGTTTATTGATAATAAATTCTTTTGTTATTGCATTGATAAATAGGACTATGGGTGAATGCATTAATTTCCTCTTAATATCGTTGGGAATATGATTTCACCACCTACATAGAATACCTCTAAAGTTGTAGGTAGTTTTCCACATTGCTTCTCTAGAGTGTTTCTATTCTAAGAGTATTTGGATAGAGAGTAAAATTTGTATTGCATCTATCGTATCTTGTCTACCATTCATATCCTTGTAATCCATTATGAAGGTTGGGGCTTTATCTCAATATTTTCTAATTTGTAGAGCAGAAAAATCTACTAGATCTTTCATATAGCCATTGGAAGTGTCTTTTAAGAGTAATTTTCCTCACTATCGTGAGAATCTTCAATGCTAGTTGTTGGTCCTTCTTGATTAGAAGTGATCAGAGGTGCTAGCTCTCCTCTCTTTAAACTTATGAGTTTCTCCTTTCCTTTCGTTTCTTTTTCTTCTTTCTCTGCTTATTTTCTCACTTTCTCTTAGCTTTTTCTTTTGCTCTTAACCTAGCCCTATGTAATCTTCTGATTGAAGGTGGAGAACTTGTAAAGGGAAGAAGTTCCTTTTTGGATTTTAGTTTTCTACTACCTTCATCAAGACTAGATGTTCTTTGTTTAGGGACCTATATTTGATGAATCTATTTAATTTTTTCTTTCATGGTTTCTTGTGCATACTTATGTCTATAATTTTGATCTAATATAATACCTAACCTATTATTTGCATAATTCTGTAATTGTATTGCATCTATAGGAGAAATGATAGTCGTTTTCTATTGTAACATGTAAACTACTTCCTATGGAGCTTGATTTTCTTCATTCATGTTTATCTTTTATAAACCATCACACTCCATACAATGATAGTCATCTTTTTGCTTTTGTATAGAGACATGAGGACATGAGGGATCTGTGGCTTTTGCTAAAGTTTTTTGTTCAAAAGAAGAAGAAGATGATTCTTCTCCTTTGTGGGTTTCATCAGATGAGGACACATCTTCTAAAATGGATTTTCCTTTATCCTTAGATGGAATCAGTCCTAAGAATTTATTGACATCTAGAGAAATTTTTAATTACTTAAATATCTTAGCCATTTTCCTGGATGCCTAAACTTTTTTCTCTATTTATAACTATGGTTTCTTTTCTACAAGTATTTTAATTGAGTCAGTGGAGGATTTTAGAATCAGATCTAAAGGGTTTATTATAGGAGGAAAGAGTTTCTTAGACCTAGATGTATTTTTTCTAAGAGGATCATAGTCTACAAACTGAGATGGTTGTAGTTGGACTTGATACCTTCGCTTACTTGTTCTAGACTTTTTAGGTCTAATATATTCTAAGTAATCTTCCTATAACTTAGTCAAATCTAGATACATTCTATGAACTAGTATATCTTATATGTTAATATCAACTCCATATTCTAAATTCTTTGAACTAGCATGCATAGCTTGTTGGCCAAAGGGTAAAAGTGTTGAAATACATGTAGAATTAAATAACTTAAAATTAGTCTAGTTCCCATAGTTTCATACACACTATTTTGTATCATTTCTATGGGTATATAAGCTATTAACATTAAACTACTAAAGAGGTTTGGATTGTGAAGAGAAAGAGTGAAGTTCGGTAGCATTATTACCAAAGCATTTACCTCTAATCTACCTTTTTCTTGTGTAATAACTGCATCATTGAAGTTCTTAAATTGTCTATCTATGAGTGCAATCCAGTATGGGTTTTTTTATCTATAGTTAAAATGAGGATGTATGTGAACATCTATTTTAGCTACATGCACATAATTATATCTATCCTTAATCCATTTACTAAAGACCATGTGGGAAGATTTAGACCAAGTTGATCATTTAAAAGTTTCCTATATCAAGCAATATGTTTATAGAATCTTGAAACATTGTTAATGAATCCTAAAAATCATTGGATTTGAGTCTTATATTTAAGTTCATTAGAAAACTTTTTTATGGACTCAAGTATGTGGTCTTGAAGAGCAATAGTCCCTCAAGTAATTTACAATCCTAGAAATTCAATGCTATCTTTCACTATTTGCATTTTTGTTAGTGATAATACTAATCCATTTTCATGAATGACTTGTTAGAAATTTTCTAAATGTTCTAGGTGTTGTTGAGGGTTTTTACTCATTACTAGAATATCGTTGATGTATACCATTATGAACGGATATTGTCCAAAGATCCCTTCCATGAATCGTTGGAATATTGACAGTGTTATTTTTATCCCAAATGGTAGGACAATCCATTTATAAAGACCACCTAGAATAGTGAAGGCTATTGGACATTTGTCCTATGTATTGACCTATATATGCCAAAAATAAAAGATTTTAGTTAAAATTTTGAATATATATTAGTGTGTAGCAACCTTTTGAAGAGGTCATCTTTGTTTGGTATGGGATGTTGTACTAGTTTAATTAGCTCATTAAGGATCTTATAATTCACTACAAGTCTCTTTTTCCTTTGCACTTGTTTGGCTCTTTTATTAACATAGAATGGTGCACAAGAAAACACACTGGTGCTATGTTGTATTAGTTTTTTATCTAGAAGTATTTGGATTTCCTTATCGCATTCTTTCTTTAAGGATGGAGACATCCTTATATGGTGAGCTTTTGACTTTATTTTGATATATACTACACTAGTGTTCTTTTTTGTTTCTAAAGATAGTGAGATCCTCATTAGCTAATTCAAGTAATTGTACTTTTATTTTTCCAAATTGGTCTATGAAATTTTCTATACTATTGAATACCCATTGTGTTTTTTTGAGCTTTGGATCTATGACCTTTTGAAATCTACTCTTATAAGAGCTTTGCCTATAAAACTTACTATTTCCTAATAACACATAATTTCTACCTATCATGTAATGTTCTAGTGTCTCTAAGTTATTAGTGTGTATTAGAAGATCATATGAGCTTATATCATAGTGGAAAACCTCTAATTTAATAATTCAACCTTCTTGAGTTTTTATAGGAATTATGGCCTTGAATTCCATAAGTACCTTTTGGGTGTTGAAGGTAATATATGTTTTTTCTTTTCTTTTCCAAAAGTGATATGGGGTTATATTCCATCTAGCCAATCAAACTTTTGCACCACTATCAATAAGAGCATCTATTGGGTAAGGATTAAAACCATCTAATTTTATTATAAATATATAGATAGTTAACATAGTTAGTCTATTATCATTGGCTAGGTTAATAGGCATTTCTTGGGATTCTTCTTGATACTTTTCCCTTTGGAAATTTTCTTCTATCTTCTCCAGTTTGGCAAGTTCATTTGATGCCGATTGTATAAATCTTCATAATTTGGAAATTCCCTATGTTCTTAACAACGATTCATCTAATATGGGGATTTTTCTAGGAATCATCTCATGTTCCCTCTCCTTCTTACTATTAGATTCTGCTAATATACTTTTCTCTGTAGGCTTTGACTCTAGTTGTGTTTCATAAGGTTGGATACTTAAACCATTATTTCTCAATGAAATACATTTGTTCTTCTATCTCTTTCTAAATATTTCTTTTATCTCCATTTTCAATTACATAATTTTATTTATGTCATATTTGGATTGTTTAGCTAAATGAATTTTTAATTTATGTAGCTATTGTTTTATAATCTTGTAGGTGTGATCTCTTTCTATAGGATCAATGGAGCTAGTGTCAAAGGGATTTTCTTCTTCTAATTCTATTGATATTAAATGTTTTTCTATGGAGGAAATCATTTTGCCAAAAGTTGTACCAAAAAGGATAAACATCCTAATAAGGTTAACATTATTGGCATCAAAATCTCTTAGAACAATAGTATTAACTCACATATGATTCTTCTACCCCCTTTGAATCTAGCAACATCCTCTTAGAATCCTCAGAATTTAGTGTTCCTTTGATCAATTCTATCATTGATCTCGATGACCCTCTTTCTAGTGATGGTGGGGATACTGATGATTCTGATGTTGTATGTTATTAGAACATGAACATTCATAGAGGATGACAAGGTTGTGGTCATACTAGAATTCCATATTCTTTTCTTCATCCTTGGGAATACCCTATATAGAAGAAATGGAAGAAGAAGAAGAAGCATTATCACTAAATACAACTGACATTGATCCCATAAAAAGAGACCAGTACATGTCAGGCTAAAAAAAAATTAAAGCATCTTAAATTAGAATTAGAAACCATACCAACATATGAGATACATAAATATAGGTCTCTCAAGAAACATGTCAAAGAGAAAAAGAATGAGCTAGAAGCACAAAAATATTATCTAGAAGAACAAATGTTCCTCTACCTAGATAAAACCCTGAGGTAGATAGCCAATACTATTCCTAGTATAAATCTATGGAAAAATAGTTCTACCTATGAACCAGACTTACCTCATAGTGTTTACAAATAAGAGAAACTTGACCTAAGTAGAAATATATAGAGAACCACTAGGATAAAATAGCTTAAGACATTGATCTAGTGGGTCACTCAAGAAGTAGAAAGTCTTGAAAAACAATAGGAAAGTGCAAAAAGATTATAGTACCAAGAAGAAACCCAAGTTGCCTTGCCTATCCAATTTGTCAACAATAATCAAGAAAGGTCATCAACACCCATATGCTTATTAACCATTAAATTTTCACACTATAAGGAATATTGTATAGATGCACTAATAGATATTGTTGTTGAGGTTCATTTAGCTAGAAAAGAATGCATACCCTCACATTTTTGGAAAAACAAAGAAAGAACTTATATTTCTTTTAATACCAAAAAAATACCAATTGAATATAAAGCTCCTATTCTAGTAAAAATAGCTGAAGGTAAGATAATTACTTGTATAGTATATCATTTGGATTTATCTTGTTATGATATGAATATAGGAACATATAACCTTTATCATCTTCAGCCATCTAGTATAGGACAATGATATATTATTTTAGGAGAACATCAATTTGAAAGAAAAATTAGGTATAGAAATAAGTGATACCATAGATGATAAACTAATTCTTTGATTCTTCCAAAATGGTCTTCATTCCTGAACAATATTCTCAGGGTAGTGAAATCTACCCCATGTTGGATTTAATGAGCTTCTTGTTCTAGAGTTGGCATAAATATCTAATTAGCTCTACAAGATCGCGAAAGACTAAAAGATAACAAGATCCATCCTTCTTGAATTAGTATATCTACAAAAGAAAATAACAAGAAACATTAATAATCTTAGGTAAAGAGATGATACTCTCTAGTTAAGAAGTGAGCGAGCTATTTTTTTTCCATCAATGAACTCTATGGAGAAATTAAAATTTGCTAAATATAGAGCCTATATAATTAAATGAGTATGAGCTTTATTTAAATTTTTGTAGCTAAGATACTTATCAAAGTGTTTCAAATCACTTCTTATAATAAAATGCTCATTTTGATGGTGTTTTAGACTCATCACTAGAACTATATGGATCTAGTTCTACTATCTTTACCTTAGCTTTTTTCTTTTGTTTCAAGATATCCATTTCTAATTGTAATTCTTGTGTTTTTCTCATCAAAGAAGATATCTGTTGTAATTCTAATAGAATTTTTTTAAGGCTTACTAATTGTAGATTTTGAGAACTAGTTTCACTCTTCACACTTGCACATAAACTATTGACCCTTGATAGCTAGATTGCTCTATGATTGGCTGTGTCAACCAAGGAACCATAGATCCTTTATATAGGAGAGAGGAGGAGAGAAAAGGAACATAAGAGATAAGGATGAAATGATATCATATCTTACTATTGGATATGCTTTGATTACATTTTACTATACATGCACACCTTTTACTGTACAATATTTCACTTGGCATGTTAGTGGATGCTGTTGTTATCTTCAAATTATTCTTCCTTAGGATCTGAGCCAACATCTAGACCATATGATGAGTCAGAAGAAGGGACTGCACGCCAAATATATTGAAAAGGAGGATCATGATACTTGACATGCCATATTCCACCTTCTTGAAAGAGGTGCCAAAATGATGGATCATAATTATATGGCTCAAGAATGGAAGGATACTTGTGGTTGAGTTGAAAATGCATAATGATATCAGTAGTTGTTGCTGTTAGGACATCTTGATACCATGCCAACTGCCATGAATGCTATTAGTCTATCCTTTGACTGAGACTTGTGATCAAGAAATATGCTAGACTAGTAGACTAAAAAGCATGTTAAGACATAGTTTCTTGGTAGATAAAATATTCAAAATCCCCATTCCTAGAAGCATGTAGACATGTGATGGTGGAATGACCATAATTCTTAGGATAATGTTTTAGTTTATGACTATATAATGTCCACCATTCCCAAAAGGGATGAGAATATGTAGGAAGGTTGATTGGGATATTAAAGTCTACATGGTAGAAATGGAAATTAGACTATTTATAATAGGGCTAGTGGAGAATAACTTGGTTATTAATACACTCATCAACAAATTGATTCATATGCAGACTTGTTCTAATATGCATAGATGGATAGACTTATTCTAAGACTAGATTGGGATGACTATAATATGTATGAGATATTTGAGGATTAAGATTTAACCTATAAACTTGATAGGAAAAACCTTCACAATCATTAACATATTTATTATAAATATGGGTTATTTGGATTTGTGAGAGATACAACTTGGTATATGGATAGGAGTGGACTCTATGGCTTGAGCGATGTTCCCATCCTTTGTTCAATTATAATTCTACAAAAAAAAAATGGTTAGTATTAAAATTCACATGTTAAATAATCTACCAAGTTATTATTTTTACCACTAAGATATTGAGTTTTATACGAAAAATTAGCTAGAAATAGAGACCATCATATAAGATGTGTATGGGCAACTTTACTAAGATTTTTTGTTTGTAAATACTTATCAAAATACTTTAAATTATATCTAATGATAAATTATTTCTCCTGTAGGAATAATATAAATGTTTTAATTCCATGGATTATGGCTAAAAGCTCTTTGTGTGTGGAAAGGTAATTCAGCTCAATAGGATTGAATTTACCACTAGCTTACTATAAACATATACTATACCTTGGAGGTCTTCTTTAAGTATAACACCCCAAAATTATTCTGAGGCATCAATCTCTATGATTAAAGTGCCATGAGTTGGAAGTTGAAGATATGGAAACTTTGTACATGATTCTTTTAATCTTCAAAATTTTGCTGTGTGTTGATGTGTCCAAGGTCTAGCTTGTTTCATTAACTATTCATTTAATAGTTTTCTATCCTTGGCTAAATATTTATAAAAGCTAGAAAGATAATTTAAAAAACCAAGGAAATGTTGTAGCTGATTAGTATCTTTAATCACATATGAGAATTTAGCTATGTCTTTAAGGATGTGTTCTGTAAAGTAATTTTCCCATTTTTAATAATAACACCTAAAAACTTTACCTCATCAATTGGTATTTGGATTTTCTTCTTTGAGGTTGAAAAAACTAATCTATTTTGGTTGATGATATGGTAAAATTGCTCTAAGTGCTATAAATGGTATGTTATGGATTTAGACATGCTCTTTGCTTGGCTGTGCCTAACCAAGGAACCATAGATCCTTTATATAGGAGAGAGGAGAAGAGAAAAGGAGCATAAGAGATAAGGATGACATGCTAGCATATCTTACTATTGGATATGCTTTGATTACATTTTACTGTACATGCACCACTTTTACTATACAATATTTGACTTGGCAAGTTCGTGGATGTTGCTGTTATCTTCAGATTCTTCTTCCTTAAGATCTGAGCCAGCATCTGGACCATCTGATGAGTCAGAAGAAGGGACTACATGCCAAATATACTGAAAAGGAGGATCATGATACTTGACATGCCATATTCCACCTTCTTGAAACAGGTTTTGAAATGATGGATCATAATTATATGGCTCAAGCATGGAAGGATACTTATGGTTGAGAAGAAATTGCTCAAGGAAAGAAGCAGATCTATGATGAAGCATCATCAGTTATCTATGATGAAGCCACTAAAGCCTAGGTACAAGTAGAAGAAGCTTTACATTTTAGACAACATGTATTTAATATGTTAATACATGCTACTTTAGAAGATATAGATGAAGAAAATGATGAACAAATGAATAGTGATGATGAAATAATAGATGATGAAATTTTTCATGGTTATCCAAGGATTTTGATGCTTAGATCTAGTAGTATAAATGTCGATGGTGATCATAATAACAAGGGAAAAAAATAGAAGAAATTTCTAGTGATCAACAAGCAATATTACCATTTTTTGAAGCATTGATAAAGCATAATTCCTACATGTCAAGTGTCGATCATAAAGATCTTCAATTTCCTACAATTCCTAATGAAGAAATTTATAATTTTGCCAATACCTTTTTGGCTAGAATGTTGATGTCTATTAAGCAAACTGAAGCGTTGCTCGATATTAAAGGTTAAGGCATTATACCAGTTTTTTTCCACTTTTTACTAATCAAGAGGTAGATAAATGGAAGAATCAAGGTCATAATTATGTCCATATGGGACAGTTAGATATCATGGTGAGTCCTAAATTCAATGACAATATAGAAGAAAAATATGTTGTTACGTTATTAGATAGAAGAGTAATAGGAGATGGAGTAAGAAAGGATCCAAAGACTGCTTGGGAAACGGAAAAAAGTTGCCAGTTCCATGGAAAATTAGACTCAGATGCTTTATGCACAGTTCATCCAAACTACCAGTTAGCCTTGGTAGATGATTATATTACAAGTGCTTTACTTCTGTGTGTTGAAATCCAAGGTGTCGACCTCCTACCCCGATCTATTTATGCTATAGTTGCTGCAAGAGGTATGTTTCAATTATCAAGTACAATTATGATGAATCATAATCTTAAGTGGGGAGATCAAGTTCCAAAAGGTAGTTAGCATTTTCTAGCATGTGGACGGTCAATTAATGTTCTCGGGTATGTTCAAAGTTTTCGAAATATTCAATTTCTTCTCCAAGATTAAGAGTTTAAGACAGTGTAAATGCCCAAAAAATGCTAGAGTTAGTATCCAATACAACAATTTGGTTGATCTATGACAATTACATTGGAAGTAGTTCTAGCTATTTTACCCCTAAGAAAGTTAACAGAAAATGCTAAAGAAGGAAGTAGTTCTCCAAATTTTGACACTCGTGCAACAATTTTCAAACTACAATACCAAATTTTGATGATGCAACCATATTACAAAAAAGTGGGTGATAGAAGATTATTATCTAGTGGTAGATGGCCTCCATTAGGAGCCTATAGTACAATAGCCTCATAAGCAGATAATCCCACAACAAGAGCAGACTTTAGATATTTGCTCGAACATTCTATGTCTAGCGTAATGGACCAACAAGAAGCGGCTAGATAGCTAAATTATCTATGTCATTGGACATCATATGCTTCCCAACATGTTAATCATCTCACAGATATTGTAGCCACACTTGAAGATAGTGTAGATCGTATAGAAGGACAATGTGCACAACTATCAAAAGAACTAGTAGACCACATAGAATCCTATACTGCAATTGTCCAGGATGTGGAAACAAAAAGGAATTTGAAGCATCAACAAGTGATCATAATAGCAAAGAAACTTTGAGAAGCATATACTCTAGAAAATTAGTATGTACTACCAAAAGAAAAATTTTCTACTCCAATCATGCTAGAACATACTAAACAATTAGCACCATTGCAAGAACCAAAGATAGTTTTTAAAGATCCCTGAGATAGAGTTCTTCTTGAGAAAATCAGAAGACTACAAATTGCCAAAGAGTGTAAAAAGTCAAAAGCTGAAGCTGCTGAAGAAGGTCTGTCATCACCAAAAACTCAAAAATTTCCTAAAATGCCAAAGTCTTAGAATGGTGAAGATGAGTTAAGTTGCCAGCAACATATTATGATGGCAAGAAGAGGTCCCAATCCTTCCTAGCAATGACCTTCAGTTAATCTACCTCTAGTATTCTTAGCATTTCAACAATGGCCAACAACCTCAATCCCAGTCATAGATATTGATTTTCTTCCACCAAAAGAGCTACTCCATGCAATCTGATTATGGATAGACTAGCTAATAACACTAATGCATGTGTTGAATCTTGATGAGAGAACAATCATCATTGGTGCCTTTACCAGAGCATCGGGTAAAATCCATCACTAGTGGGAAAGTTTTAGTTAAGAGCAACAAGAACAATTTATCAACACAGGACTACAAGGTGTGTTTCTCGCATTGGATACAAAATTTATAGTAGATTTGTCTACTAATCTACGATTAAAGGATAAGTTATTGTTAAGCCAAAGGAAATTGCATGATTTGAGGTATTTTAACTAGTTTAGTTCTAAATATGCAAATGAGGTTTACATATTAGCCTTCCATAGAGATTAGATGATTCCCTATTTATATTTGGGAATTTTTCCCACAAAGTTAGGACAAATGGTGCTATACAAAGCCTTAGAAAAAATGTAGATATGTCATTAACATATTTTGCAGATATTATTCACATGGTCAGACAAGAACTACAGTTTGCATGTTATCATGTTCAATTGCTAACATTACTTCCATCTGCAGACGTCTGTGCGAACTTAGACAATGTCGATGCATTTGGAAAACCTCCTCGAGCTCCTTACAGAAATCCAAAAAGAATATTATCTAAAAATTTTAGAAAGTCTAGATAGCCAAGGTTCTCGTGCTGCATGTGGAGACCCTCCTTCAAGCCTAGTCGAAAGAAATGTTTTGTCAAAAAATGAAAAGGTTCATTTTCTTGAAAGAAATTTACATGCTTCTCATGTAAAAACCAAGGACATTACACTCATGAATGTCCAAAAAGGAAAGGGGACCAAAGGATTAAATATTTCTTTGAAGAATATATAAAATATTGGGAACTAGTGAAATACCCAAAAGAAGAAGAAGAAAAGGTGTATGCAATTCAACTATTATCAGATAATGAACAAAGTGAAGTCACTAAAAGTAATGAAGCTGAAGTTGAAGCCAAAAGTGAACTTTTTGATGAATTACTAGCTGAACATATTAGAAGCAATATAATGCAGCCAGTAAATGATGATTTAGATTGGCTTACAGACATCACATTAGAAGGTTTAAATGAAGTCCAGTAATGGCTCAATGAAGAATAGAAGTGGTCTATGTCTAGTGATGAATGGGTAACACCTAACCTAAAATTTGAAGATTTATATGGAGATCGAGATTCCAGTATCTCATCCCACATTAGGATGTAGAGAAACCTTGCCAAAGGAAAATTATAGAGAAAGCTCAGATGACGAAGAACTACCTACAAAGATTACACAAAAAGTATCCAAGTTTTTGATCACTCCTTATTAAAAGAAATTTTTAGTTGAATTTGAAGTAAAATATGCTAGGAACAACACACAAAAAAAGGTAGATCCAAAACTACATCATCAAATTAAGCATTTTCTTTCCTTACATAGTGTGTTATTAGTACCAAAAAAGATTACTATCAATGGTAGAGAAAAATGGCGAAAGTATAAAGCATTCATAGACACAGGAGCAACCTTGAATTTCTATCACAAAGATGTACTAGAAAATTAGGTAACACATAATCCGGTTACATTGGAAACAATGAATAAAGTTAGGCGATTATCACAGTTTGCATTTGATGTTCCTATATATTTAAATGATAAATATGTGGGCTGTACAAATTTTTTTCATATATTAGATAGTGGATTTGATATTGGTTTAGGGGAACATTTTATGGATAACATAGGTCCATATATAGTTGGTTCAGAAATGATAGTGTGTACTTCACCAAAGCAAGATGTTAGGCCCAAGATAATTCTCACTAGAATTCTTGTACAGCTTCATAAAAACAAATATGAGCAAGTCAAACAGAATTTCAATAGGAAGAATCCTTTTATAAAAGATGTGCTCACACAGTATGAACTAGAAGAAGTAGCAAGAAATAAGTATGTAAGAATTCAACAATTGAAGAAAGCGTAGATTGATTGAAACAATGAAGATGAAAGATTGTTAAGTGGCTATTTTAATGAATTACAAAATTGCTATTGTGATCATCGTCTTGATTTTTGGGATAAATATACTTCAATGGCATACATTCCAATGGTACATAACATTCATGTTCAATCAAAGCTAATCGTGTTGAATCAACAAGATATAGAAGAAATGGCCAAACAAGTAATAGAATTTTTGTCAAAAGGATTGATTAGACCATCTCAATCTAATTATGCATGTGCAAGTTTCATTGTTTGGAACCATGCTAAAATTAAAAGAGGAAAAGCTAGAATGGTGATTAATTATATGCCTCTAAATGCAGTTACAATTGAAGTCAAGTGACCCCTTCCTAACAAGGAAATATTAATCCAAAAAGTAGCTGCAAAAAGAATTTTTAGAAAGCTCGATTGTAAGAGTGACTATCACCAGATCAAGATCAATGAAGAAGATATTCATAAAATAGATTTTAGCACTCACTAAGGTCTATTTGAATGGATATTTATGCCATTCAGGTTGAAAAATGCCCCAACTCAATTCCAGCGACGAATGGATTCAATCTTCGGCAAGCATCAAGGTTTTATTGCAAATTATATTGATGATTTTGTCATCTTTTTAAATATAGCCAGAGACCATGAAACACATCTATGGATGTTTGAAAAATTATGTGAATAGCATGGAATAGGTCTTTCAAATAACTCAAAGAAATTTTAGGTAGGAAGACAAGCAATTGAATTTCTTGGTGTCAACATCCAAGAAGGCAAGATCTTTATGCAACCACATGTGTTACAAAAGATTGTGCAATTTCCAGATTAATTGACAAATAAGGATCAATGTATGAGATTTCTTGGATGCGTTAATTATGTTTCAAAACATATTGCCAAATTCTCTAATAAAATAAAAGAAATTAGATGGTGCAAAGATCAACAAGCATTCCAATGGACATTTGAAGCAACCAATCAAGTTCAGCATCTAAAAAATGAATGCAAAACATTACCTCCTTTAAATCCCATCCTGCAAGGTCCTTTTATTCTTAACACAGATGCAAGTTATGATGCATGGGCAATAGTGCTTCTTCGAACCAACAATTCTAGAGAAAATGAAGAAGTTTGTGCTTATCCATTAGGTATATTTCAAAAGCATGAATTAAATTATTGGCCTATTGAGAAAGAAATTTTAGTAGCAATTCAAGGTTTGGAAAAATTTTACATTCATTTAATTACTAAGCCATTCATTTTAAGGATAGATTCTTCTAATCTAGAAACCTTGTTAAAAAGGAGAATCACTCCTTCACCAAAACTATAGAGGTCTGCATGGTGGCAATTTCTACTAGCTTAGTATCAGTTTTCAATTGAAAGAATTTTAGGAATTACCAATAGTCTTCTAGATGCCTTAACTAGAGAATTAAAGCCACATATCAATATGTTACAACTAGAATCCAGCAACAACTCACAGAATCCATTACAAGATACTGAAGAATGGAAAACATGGCCTATTCAAACTCTCAAAGAACAAGTTTGATGGTGTCGATAGATAAAAAAATTGTTCTTGCAAGAATCTTCACTAAGTCCTTTTAAACAATATCCAACTTTAGATTTCTTTATTAATATGGCAGGAAGAATTGATTGCATTGTCAACAATTTACAATGAAGTCATCTCAAAGGAAAGATTTTGTAGTATCTAAGCTTAGCCGATGTTTTGGATAATTTGATCTTAATCTGAAGGCCTCTATTTACCAACGATAATGCCCAAGCCTATCTATCTACACTCCTTCATTCATTAGCATGGGAGAAAGGTTATTCTTATCCTTCCAATGCATCAATCTCTTCCAAGAACTTGGTATGAAAATGAATACGTAGTGCCTAAGAAACAACCTTGGCCAGAAATTCAAGATGTTTCATCTACTCTAGTAGGAATCCTCAATGAACTCTTGAAGCTTACTAAAGAATGCATTGATTATAGTCATGCATGAGGAAATATTTTCTTGGTTCATCGAGCAATACTTAAAGCTATATAGTCATGGCTTGTATGCCAAGTTATACATAAGTTTGATGAGTCAGTTAAAGCTATCTAGGAATGGCTTGTATGCCAAGCTATAGATAAGTTTGATGAGTTAGTCACTTAGCTTGTACACCAAGATATCCCTCTCTGACACCTAAAGATAAGATCAAGGTAAATAAAGTGTGTCTCGGAAGCCTCTAGCTTCCCTTCGCTCCTATAAATATGTAAGTATCATCGTGTTATAAACAAGATAGAGGTAGAAGAGAGAGGCACAAGTTGATGTTTGAGGTCTAAGTAATCCCTTTGTATTCAGAGTTCCATCCCATGATGTCCAATGAAATATATATTATCTTGCTTGTAAGTTATTTGTTGCTACTAGAAATCATGCTTTGGTTTATCTTATCTGTAATCTACGTGAACTATGGTCTTAAGCCATTGTCTCTTAATTAGGTGTCACCAAGTTAGAGATTATCTTCTTATCGATTTATTTCAGTTGTCTCTAACAGAGGTTGGATACTTCTGTTGGAAGGATATCCTTTGTTTGAAGCACCTCCTTCATTAGAAGTTCCAGAAGATAAGAGTGCTATGAGAAGTTGAGGGTTGGAAGAACATTGTGTGATGTAGTCAATAGGAGAGTCTAGTAGATTTTATAGTCATCCTTGGCCATTTTATTGGGAATTTGATCATCCATTACGGTTTCATTTTGAATAAGGAAAGTGCTCGAAGCCATATAGATGGAACCATAATTGAAAATGAAATTGTAACAGATGATCAAATTCCTAGCCAGATGACCAAGGATGACTAGAAGATCTACTAGACTCTCCTGTTGACTACAATGCACAACGTTATTCCAGCTCTCAACTTCTCACAACGCTCTTCTCTTCTAGCGCTTCCAATGAAGGAGGTGCCTCAAAAAAAGGATATCCTTCCAATAGAAGTATCCAACCTCTCTTAGAGCCAACCGAAACAAACTGATAAGAAGATAATCTTTGACTTAGTGACACATAATCAAGAGATAGTGGCTCAAGACCACAATTCACACAGATTACAGATAAGATAAACCAAAAGTAGGATTTCTAGTAGCAAAAGATAGCTTACAAGCAAGACGATATATATTTCATTGGAAATCATGGGATGGAACTCTGAATACAAATGGATTACTTAGACCTTAGAATTTGACTTGTGCCTCTCTCTTGTTTATAACAAGAAGAAACTTACATATTTATAGGAATGAAGGGAAGCTAGAGGCTTTCAAGACACACTTCATTTGCCTCGATCTTATCTCTTGGGGTAAGAGAGGGATAGCTTGACATACAAGCCAAGTGACTGAATTATCAAACTTATCTACAACTTGACATACAAGCCACACATAGATAGCTTTTAACTGACTCATTAAACTTATGTATAACTTGGCGTACAAGCCACACCTAGATAGCTTTAAGTATTACTCGATGAACCGAGCAAATATTTCCTCGTGCATGGATACAATCAATGCATTCTATAATAAGCTTTAGGATTTCAGTGAGGATTCCTATTGTAGTGGATGAAACATCTTCAATTTATGGCTGAGGTGGTTTCGTAGGCACTATGTGTTCATTTTTACTAGGTAAGTTCTTGGAAGAGATTGATGTGTTGGAAGGATAAGCACAACTTTTCTTCCTATGTTGACAAATGTAGTAGTGTAGACAAATAGGCTCGACATTGTTGTTGTTGAATAGATGCCTTTGGATTAAGATCAAATTATCCAAAAATTTGGCTAAGTTTAGATATTGCAAAATATTTCCTTTGAGACAACTCCATCATAAACTGTTGACAATGCAATCAATTCTTCCTGCCATATTAATAATGAAATCTAAATTTAGATATTGTTTAGAAGGACTTAGTGAAAATTCTTGTGGGAACAATGTTGTTATCTATCAACACAATTGAACTCATTCTTTGAGAGTTTGTATAGGCCATGCTTTCCATTCCTCAATATCTTGTAATGGATTCTGTGATCTACTATTGGATTCTAGCTGTAACATATTGATATGAGGCTTTAATTCTCTAGTTAAGGCATTTGGAAGACTGTTGGTAATTCCTAGAATTTTTTAATTGAAAACTTATACTGAGCTAGTAGAAATTTCCACCATGCAAACCTCTGCAGTTTTGGTGAAGGAGTGATTCTCCTTTTTAACAAGGTTTATAGATTAGAAGAATTGGTCCTTAAAATGAATGGATTAGTAATTAAATGAATGTGAAATTTATCCAAACCTCAAATTTCTACTAAAATGTCTTTCTCAGGAGGCTAATAATTTAATTCATGCTTTTGAAATATACCTAATGCATAAACACAAACTTCTTTAGTTTCTTTAGAATTTTTGGTTCGAAGAAGCACTGATACTCATGTGTCATAACTTGCATCTATGTTAAGAATGAAAAGACCTTGCAGGATGGGATTTAAAGGAGGTAATGTTTTGCATTCATTTTTCAGATGCTGAACTTTCTTGTTCACTTCAGATGTCCATTGGAATGGTTGCTAATTTTTGCACCATCTAATTTCTTTTGTTTTATCAGAGAATTTGGAAATATGTTTTGAAACATAATTAACACATCCAAGAAATCTCAAACACTAATCCTTATTTATCAATTTATCTAAAAATTGCATGATCTTTTGTAACACATGTGGTTGCATAAAGATCATGCCTTCTTGGATGTTGACACCAAGAAATTTAATTGCTTATATTCCTACATGAAATTTCTTTAAGTAATTTGAAATACCTATGATATGCCGTTCACATAATTTTGCAAACACCCATATATGTGTTGCATGTTCTTTGGATTTAGCTGAAAAGATGACAAAATCATCAATATAATTTGTAATAAAACCTTGATGCTTGTCGAAGATTGAATCCATTCATCACTGGAACTAAGCTAGGGCATTTTTCAACCTAAATGGCATGATTATCCATTCAAAAGGACCTTGGGGAGTGCTGAAAGATATTTTATGAATATCTTCTTCATTGATCTTGATCTGATGATAGCTACTCTTGCAATCGAACTTGCTAAAAATTCTTTTTGCAGCTACTTTTTGGATTAATATTTTCTTGTTAGGAAGGGGCCACTTGACTTCAATTGTAACTGCATTTAGAGGGATATAGTTAATCACCATTCTGTATTTTTCTATTTTAATTTTTGCATGGTTCCGAACAATGAAATTTACACATGAATAATTAGATTGAGATGGTCTGATCAATCCTTTGGATAAAAATTCTATTACTTGCTTTGCCATTTCTTCTGTATCTTGCAGTTCAATACAATTAGCTTTGATTGAACATGAATGTTATGCACCATTTGAATTTGTTCCATTGGACTATCTTTATCCCAAAAATTAAGAGGATGATCACAATATTATTTTTGTAATTCGTCAAAATAGCTGAATAACAATCTTTCGTCTTCATTGTTCAGATCAATCTGTGCTTTCTTTAATTGTTAAATTCTTGCATACTTATTTCTTACTACTTATTCTAGTTCATGATATTTGAGCACATCTTTTATAGAAGGATTGTTCCTATTGAAATTTTTTTTTACTTGCTCATGTTTATTTTTATGAAGCTATACAGGAATTCTAGTGAGAATGATCCTAGGCATAACATCTTACTTTGGTAAAGTACACACTATCATTTCTAAACCAACTGTATATGGATCTATCTTGTCCATAAAATGCACCCCTAACCCAATATCAAATCCACTATATGATATTTGAACAAAATTTGTACAGCCCACATATTCATCATTTAAAGATATAGGAACATCAAATGCAAATTGTGATAATTGACTAACTCCATTCATTGATTCCAATGTAACCATATTATGTGTTACCCAATTTTCTAGTACATATTTGTGAAAAAAATTCAAGGTTTCTCCTATGTCTATGAATAATTGATACTTTGGCCATTTTTCTATACCATCGATGGCAATATTTATTGGTACTAATAACACACTATGTAAGGAAATAAAATGCTTAATTTGATGATGTAGTTCTGGATCTACCTTTTGTTGTGTGATATTCCTAGCATATTTTACTTTAGCTACAACTGGAAATTGCTTTTCATAAGGAGTGATAAAAAACATGGATACTTTCTATGTAATCTTTGTAGGTAGTTCTTGATCATCTGAGCTTTCTCTATAATTTTCCTTTGGCAAGGTCTCTCTACATCCTAATGTGGGTGAGATACTAGAATCTTGATCTCCATATAAATCTTTAAATTTTAGGTTAGGTGTTACCCATTCATTACTAGCCATAGACCACTTCTCTTCTTCATTGAGCCATTGCTGGATTTCATATAAATCTTCTAATGTGATGTCTGTAAACCAATCTAGATCA
Source organism: Gnetum montanum (assembly GCA_015680685.1). Taxonomy (NCBI): domain Eukaryota; kingdom Viridiplantae; phylum Streptophyta; class Gnetopsida; order Gnetales; family Gnetaceae; genus Gnetum; species Gnetum montanum. The sequence continues at coordinate 1,475,726 of MNCI01005122.1, read as the reverse complement.
TCATTTACTAGCTACATCATATTTCTCCTAATATGTTCAGCTAGTAATTCATCAAAAAGTTCTCTTTTGGCTTCAGATTTAGCTTCACTAATTTCAATGAATTCACTTTGTTCATTAACTAATAACAGTTGAATTGCATACACCTTTTCTTCTTCTTCTTCTGGGTCTTGCACTGGTTTCCAATATTTTATATATTCTTCAAAGAAAGCTTTAATCCTTTGATCTCATTTCCTTTTTAGACATTCAGGAGCATAATGTCCTTGGTTTTTACATGAGAAGCATGTAACTTTCTTTCGAGAAAATGGACCCTTTCATTTTTTGATGAAGAATCACTTTCGAATGAGCTTGAAGGAAGATCTCCACGTGTGGCATGAGAACCTTGGCTGTCTAGACTTTCTGAAATGTTTAGACAATATTATTTTTGGATTTCTGAAAGGATCTTGAGGAGGCTTGCCAAACACATCCACACCGTCTAAGTTGGCACAGACATCTGTAGATGGAAGTAATGTTTGCAACTAAACATGATAACATGAAAACTGTAGTTTTTGTCTAACCATTTGAACAATATCTACAAAATATGTTCATGATAGATCTACATTTTTTCTAAGGCTTTGTATAGCACCATTTTTTCAAACTTTGTGGAAAAACTTCCCAAATATCAATAGGGAATCATCTGATCTTTGTGCAAGGCTAATCTGTAAACCTCATTTGCATATTCAGCACGAAACTACTTAAAATATCTCAAATCATGCAATTTCCTTTGGCTTAAAAATAACTTATCCTTTAGTCATAGATTAGCAAAAAATTATACTATAAATTCAGTAATCAATGAGAGAAACACACATTGCAGTCCTGTGTTGATAATTTGTTCTTATTGCTCTTGACTGAAACTTTCCCACTAGTGATGGATTTTACCTGATGCTCTGGTAAAGGCACCAACAATGATTGTTCTCTCATCAAGATTCAACACATGCATTGTTATTCTTAGCTGGTCTATCCATAATCATATTACATGGATTAGCTTCTTTGGTGGTAGAAAATCAATATTTATGATTGGGATTGAGGCTGCTAGCCATTGTTGAAATGCCAAGAATACTGAAGGTGGATTAAATGGAGGTTGTTGCCATGGAGGATTGGGACCTTTTCTTGCCATCATAATATGTTGTTGGCAACTTAAATTATCTTCATCATTCTGAGAATTTGGTGTTTTAGGTGATTTTGGAATTTTTGGTGATGACAGACCTTCTTTAGTAGCTTCAACTTTTGGCTTTTTACCCTCTTTGGAAATTTGCAGTTGTCTAATTTTCTCAAGAAGAACTCTATCTTTGGGATCTTTAAAAATTGTCTTTGGTTCTCACAGTGGTGCTAATGGTTTAGTATGTTCTGGCATGATTGGAGTAGAAACCTTTTATTTTGGTAGTACCAACTAATTTTTGAGAGTATACACTTCTTGAAGTTTCTTTATTGTTACTCTTGCTTGCTGATGCTTCAAATTCCTTTTTGTTGATGCATCCTGGGCAATTGCAGTATAGGATTCTATGTGGTCTGCTAGTTCTTTTGATAGTGTCCATTGTCCTTCTATACGATATACACTATCTTCAATTGTGGATACATTATCTGTGAGACAATTAATATGCTGGGAAGCATATGACATCCAATGACACAGATAATTTAGCTGTCTAGTCACTTCTTGTTGGTCTGTTGTGCTAGACACAGAATGTTCAAGCAAATAACTACAATTTTCTCTTGTTGTGGATTATCTACTTGTGAGGCTATTGTACTATAGGCTCCTAATGGAGGCCATCTGCTGCTAGATAATAATCTTCAATCACCCACTTTTCTGTAATATGGTTGCATCATCAAAATTTGGTATTGTAGTTTGAAAATTGTTGCACAAGTGTCAAAATTTGGAGAACTACTTCCTTCTTTAGCATTTTTTCTTAACTTTATTAGGGGTAAAATAGCTGGAACTTCTTCCAATGTAACTGTCGCAGATCGACCAAATTGTTGTATTGGATACTGACTCCAGTGTCATTTGGGCTTTTGCACTATCTTAAACTCTTGATCTTGGATAGGACATTGAATTTTTGGAAAACTTTGAACATACCTAGGAACATTAATTAACTATCCACATGCTAGAAAATTTTGTCTACCTTTTGGGAATTAAACTCTCCACTTAAGATTATGATTCATCAGAATTGTATTTGATAATTGAAACATGCCTCTTGTAGCAATTGCAACATAAAAAGATTTGGGTAGGAGGTCAACACCTTGGATTTAAATACATAGAAGTAAAGCACTTGTAATATAATCATCTATCAAGGCTAACTGGTAGTTTGGCTAAACTGTGCATAAAGCATCTGAGTCTAATTTTCCATGGAACTAAAATTTTTTTGCCATTTCCCAAGTAGTCTATGGATCCTTTCTTACTCCATCTCCTATTACTCTACGAACTAATAAAGTAAAAACATATTCTACTCCTATATTGTAATTAAATTTAGGACTCACCATGATATCTAACTGTCCTAGATGGACATAATTATGACCTTGATTCTTCCATTTATTTACCTCTTGATCAGTAAAAAGTGAAAAAAAAAACTAGTCTAATGTCTTAACCTTTAATATCGAGCAACACTTCAGTTTTCTTAATAGACATCGACATTCTAGCCAAAAAGGTATTGGCAAAATTATAAATTGCTTCTTTAGGAATTGCAGGAAACTAAAGATCTTTATGATTACCACTTGACATGAAGGGCTTTCACTCTAGCAATGCTTTAGAAAATGGTAAGATTTCTTGTTGATCACTAGAAATTTCTTCTATTTTGTTTCCCTTGTTATCATGATCACCATTGACATTTATACTACTAGATCTAAGCATCAAAATCCTTGGATAACCATGAAAAATTTCATCATCTATTATTTCATCATCACTATTCATTTGTACATCATTTTCTTCATCTATATCTTTTAAAGAAACATGTATTAACATATTAAATACATGTTGCCTAAAATGTAAAGCTTCTTCTTCTTGTACCTGGGCTTCAGTGGCTTCATCATTGATAAATAATGATACTTTATCATAGATATGCTTCTTTCCTTAAGAAATTTCTTCTAGGAGGTTACAATCTTCCTGTTCAAAAGGACTCAGACCATCATCTTCATACAGATCTCCAATAGGTGATAGTAGATTGATATAATTTTCACCACGTTTGTCATAAGACAAAGCTTGTGGTGAAAAGCCTAGTTGAGGAGGGTAGTCTAGCGTATTTGGCTTAGGTAAAGGCTTATGCATAGGTATATTTAGATCAGGTAGCTTGATTGGCATATCATCATCTGGTAAACTTTCTATTTCAAAAATTACAAGACAAGATTTGGATTGTGCTAAAGGACCATACAATTCATTTGGACATAATTGTCGGCATGATGCTACTCACTTCATCTGTGATTTTACAACATCCTTTAGCATAATATTTTGTGTTGACATATAGAAAGTACCCATAGTTCAATAATATTGAGATGTAATTAATACCCATTCTTCAAATGGCTTTGCTATTGTCTCCCAATACAAATGTCCTAAGCTCTTTGGCTTTTGCATATTTTATTTGTATTCATACAAAGTCTGAGCTAAGAGTGTTAGATTGTCAGCTTGCCATCTTTCATCCTTCCACAAAGGATCTTCCCAATAACTCTCACAATTATACTCCCATTTAGGCTAGGAATTTGACATATAACTATTCTCATCTTGCTCAAACATAGCTTATCCTAAGAATTATGGTGGAATGACCATAATTCTCAGGATAATGTTTTGGTTTATGACCATACAATATCCACCATTCCCAAAAGGGATGAAAATCCCACGTGATTTGAGGAAATCAAGACAATATTTTATCATCTTGAAGAGTTTAGATAACACCATTGTTGGTGATGATGACACTTCTTCTGGCGGTGATAACAGTTTTGGAATGACTTGTTCATTCTTGTACCAATTTATTTCTTCAAAGAAGTTTATCCTCTGCAATGAACTGCATAATTTAGATTCCCATCCGCTAGAATTGATGATGTGGTTGAGATAATTTTGAGCATTATTGTTTGGGAATAATGGCCTTCGAATCAACAAGTTGTCAAGGACTTTCATCTGGGACAAATGTGTCAAAATCCTTGGCTCTAGGCAACTCCATTGTATATTGTTAATGATATAATCTATCCTTCTGGCCATGTTTATGAAAATATTGAGTGTAGGATACTACTTGCTAATTCTCATTATGGAAACTTGAGGGAAGATCTTGGTGATAAGATGGCATCATCGCACTCTATCTTCTAAACTATTTAATGGCCAAGATAGCCAATCATCTATGTCTTGTAATGGGTTCTGTGAAGAACTACTTTCTTCTAGCTGTAACATTTTAATTTGAGCTTGTGGCTTCAATTCTCTTGTTAGAGTGTCAGGTAGGAAATTGACTGGACCTGGAATTATTTCGACTGAAAACTAATATTGGGCTAACAAAAATTGCCATCAAGCAAAGTGTTGGAGCTTCAAAGAAGGAGTGATTTTTCTTCTTAAGAAGGCTGCTAAGTTAGCTGAATCAATTTTTTAAATGAAATATCCTTCAACTAAATAAATATGGAAATTTTCCATACCTCTAATAGCTACAAGGATTTCTTTCTTAGCTGGCCAATAGTTTAGTTCATGCTTATGGAATGTACCTGATGCATAAGAACAAATTTCTTCATCATTCTTTGATCCTTTTCTTAATAGAACTACTACCTAAGCATCATAACTTGCATCCATGTTTAGAACAAAAGAACCTTTGATAATAGGATTAAGGGGTGAGAAGTTTTAAGATTCTACTTTTAGTTGGATCACTTGGTCTGAAGCTTTCTTTGTACAAACAAAAGGGATTTGATTTTTACACCATCTTATTTTTGTGGTTTTATCACTAAACTTATCAATATGCTTACAAACATAATTAGCACATCCCAAAAACCTTAAACACTAATCTTTGTTCTCAAGAAGATTAGGAAACTATGTTATCTTTTGAAGTACATGTGCCTGCATGTAAATATTTCCATCTTTAAGCTAGACACCTAGAAATTCTATTTCTCTTTTTCCAATCTGAAATTTATGAGTGTATTTAGACAAACCAATCCCATGCTGCTTACACATTCTTGCAAACTGTTGTAAATGGCTGACATGTTCTTATATCGAATCAGAGAAAATTAGAAATTCATCAATGTAATTAGCAATGAATTCATGGTACCTTCCAAACACATTATCCATACGATGCTGAAATTGTGAAGGAGCATTCTTGAGACCGAATGGCATCACTGTCCATTCATAGAACCCTTGTGGTGTACTGAATTCTTTCTTATGGACGTCTTCCTCTAAAATTTTGATCTGATGGTACCTTCTTTTATAGTCAAATTTACTGAAATATGTCCTCATTGCTACTTTTTGAATTTGATTCTTCTTATTCGGTAATAGCCATTTAACATCAATGGTTACTGCATTCAATGGAATGTAATTGATAACCATTCTTGCTTTAGCTTGTTTAACTTTTGCATGGTTGTGGACGATAAAATTGGCACAAGAGTAACTAGATTGGGATGGTCTAAGTAAACATTTCTTTAGAAATTCTTTGATATGTTTTGCCATTTCTTCTATATTTCCTGGGTTGAGGAGGATTGTCTTGCTCTGGACTAGAATGTTTTGCACTATCGGGATGAAAGCAACCACACTATCTTTATCCCAAAAATCTAAGGGATGTTCACAGCAACATTCTTGCAATTCTTGAAAACAAGGAACAAGCTGGTGTTCTTTAGTATTTACATCTATATGGGATTTCTTTAACTGTTGAAGATTTTGGTACTTAGCTCTTGCAATTTCTTCCATCTCATATTGTGAAATAATTTCTAAAACTATAGGATTCTGTTTGAACTGCTTCAATTGTGGATGTTTGTTTCTCTGCATAGTTGTTGGGATCCTTCCTATAATAATCTTTGGTCTTGGATCTTGTAATGGAGATGAATAGATGATCATATCTGGACCAATTGTGTAAGGACCAATACTATCCATGAAGTGTGCATCTAAACCAATGTCAAACCCACTATCTGATACTTGCAAAAAAGTAGTTGTGCCCACATATTTATCATTTAGAGAGATTGGAATATTAAATGCAAAATGAGACAGGCTTCTAACTCCATTCATAGTTTTTAAAGTGATTGTATTAGGGTTTTCTTTCCATTTTTCTAAAACATTTTTATGGCAGAAATTTAAAGTCGCACCTGTATCAATGAAAGCTTGATACTTTCTCCATTTTTTGTCACCATCTACTACAACTTTGATTGGTATTAGCATAACACTATGTAAAGACAACAAATGTTTAATTTGATGTTGGAGTTTTGGTGGTGCCTTCTTCTTTTTAATTTTGGCCTTCTTTGCTTCTAAATTTACTGGAAACTTTTTCTGATAGGGGGTTATCAAAAACTTTGGGACTTTCTACACAATCTTCTTAGGCAGTTCTTCTTCTATTGATGAATATTCTTGAGTTCCTACTCTAGGAAGTACTTCTTTACAACAAAGTGTTAAAGAAATACTTGGCTCTTTATCTCCTAAATCATTATCTATTTCCCACTTATGTTCTTCATCTGAGACTTTAGACTCTAATCATTCTTCAAGTTCTTGCCAACTGCAATTTATATCTACATCTTCTACTCTAGATTCATCAAGATAAATATTAGAAAAACATTCTTCATCATTTATTTCCATGTCTAAAATTACCTGCATCATGTTACTTCTTCCTACAACATGATCTTCTCCCTCATCTTTTGAACACTATTCTAAATCCAATGATGGATCTACGTCTAAATCTGAAATTAATTGAATGGTGAAGCATTGTGCATTATGATCTTGTGGATCATCAACTGGTTCCCATTCAGAGTAGGCTTTAAAAAAGGCTTTTAGCTTTCCACCATATTTTTGCAATGCATCTGGACATTCATAGGCGTAATGTCCTTGGCGTTTGCAGGTATAGCAAGTAACAGACTTCTTTCGAATTGGTCCACTTCTTCTCTTGGCAAAGAACCTTCATCTTCCTAGCTTGAATGTTCTTCGAGCCATCCATATTTTCATTGAATATATTGGAAAACCTTTTCCTGTTGTAAATCTCTTCTTTGGATGTTTTGAAGGAGCTCGGGCTAGAAGAAAAAAAGAATCAACTCCATCTAGATTATTACAAACTTCTGTTGATGGTGAGAGCTTTTGTAATGTCACATTATAATAGGAAAATTGCAATTCTTGTCTCATCATATGAACTAAATTTGTAAAATAGGTTAAAGACAAATATACATCTTTCTCTAAAGCTTTATACAAAACCATCTGTCCTAGCTTAGCAGGCAAACTTCCTAAATATAGATAACTTATCATCTAATCTCTATGCAATGCTAGATGGTAGACTTCATGAGCATACTCAATGCTAAATTTTTCAAAATATCTTAAATCATGTAACTTTCTTTGACTGAACAACAACTTATCTTTAAATCTCAGCTTTGAAGACAAATCAACTATAAATTTAGTAATAAGGAAAAAAAACACCATGTAAACCTGTTTGAAGAATTTTCTCTTGTTGTTCCTGTGTAGCACTTTTCCACCAATGTGTAATATTTCTTGCAACTCTTGTGAAGGAACCAATAATTATTGTCCTTTCATCTATATTGAGTATATTCATGGCTATTCGTAACTGATCAATCCATAATCTCAAAGCATGTAGTACCTCTTTGGGTGGTAAGTAATCAATGTCGATTACAAGGATTGTTGAAGCTAGCCATTATTGAAAGGCTGAAAATGCTAGAGGCAGATTCACTACTGGGTGTTGCCATGGCCGTGTGGGTTGTCTTCTTGCCATCATAATTTGTTGCTAACATTCTTTTGAAGCAAGACTTGGTGTTCTTGGTTCTAATCTTACTTCTAATTTTACTTCGTCACCTTCTGATGGTGGCCCTGTAGGTTGCACTGTAGAGGGCTTCTTTCCCTTCTTCTCTCCCATGAGGCATTTGATCTTTTCTAGTAGAGATTTATCTTTGGAATCTGTACTTGTTTTTACCTCAGGTTGAGATGGAGTGGTTTCTTTAGCTAGAGGAACTCACATCTTCATTTGATTTTCTAATGTAAATATTTCATGGAACTTCAATGTTTTTGTGCTTGAGTGACTCTATGCTCTAGCTTCTTCTCTTTGCTTCTAGATGGCAACATAGGCTTCGAGATGTTGAGCCATATCTCTTGAAAGCTCACTCACTTGATCACCAACTTTTTCAACACCACCTTCCATTTTATCTAACTAGTCTTCAAGATGTTGGATGTGCCTTGATGCATAGGACATTCAGTGAACCAGATAATTTAGTTGATGGATTTCTACTTGTTGATTTGTAGAACTATTGAGAGTATGTTTGAGTAAATAGTTGCAATCTGCTCATGTCTAAGGCAGATCTTCTTGAGACGTAGTTGCTACATAAGTGGCCTGAGGTGGCCATATTTCACCACTCAATAATCTTCGATCTCCATACTGGTGATAGGTTGTTGGTGTGAACATATTTATCCTATGTTGAAATTTATATAAAGTACCTCTAGTATCATAGTTTGACGATGTAGATCATTCTACTGGTTTGGAACTTGAACTTGGCAATTCAAACAACTTCCTTGGAGGTAGAACTGATGGAATGGCTTCTAATGTGATTACTGTTGATCTTCCAAATTGTTGCATTGGATATTGGCTCCATTGCAACTTTGGTTTCTCATAAGTTTTGAATTCTTGATCTTTTTGTTGGTGTTGGATTTTTGGAAATGATTGAACATATCCTGGGGTTTGAATGCTTCTACCACACTGAATAAGATGTTCAAAAACTGAACTCCCCACTTCAACTTGTGATTCATTAGTATTATATTTGACAATTGAAAGGTACCTCTAGCAACAACAGTAGCATAAACTGAACTAGGCAATAATTCAACACCATGGACTTTTATGAAAAGCGGTAAAGCATTTGTAATATAATCATCAACTAAGGCTAACTGATAATTTGGTTGGACGGTACACAAGGCATCAATATCTAATCTTCCTTGAAATTGAAATTGTTTTTCTTTTTCCCAAGTAGCTTCAGGATCCAGACTAATACCATATCCAATTACTCTACTATCTAGTAAAGTAACCACATCTTATGCATCTATATGATAATTGAACTTTGGACTAACCATTATATCTATCTGTCCTAAATGTACATAATTATGACCTTGTTTTTTCCACTTTTCAACTTCATCTTCTATGAACATAGGTAAGAAAATAGGGCAAATCCCCTTACCTTTTATATCTAGGAGGGCTTCTATTTGTTTGATAGATGTTGACAATACGGCTGAAAACGTATTGGAAAATTTGTAGATTGCATCTTTTGGGATTTTTGGCAATTGAATATCTTTTTTCTCTCTAGTCAGAAAAGACTTTTTCTTCTTCATGGCTTCTGAAAAGGGTAAAATTTCCTTTTGAGCTTTTGAAATTTCTCTAGATCGTGAAGCATTTGCTACTGTTAACTACACATTGTTTGATCAAAACATGTGTAGTCAGTGATGTATATCTCTATCCTCTTCAAAATAATCTTCCATGTCTTCATCATCCTCATTATATGGAATCATCATTTCATCATCTTGATATTCAATCATATTCAACACTTGAACTTTGAATCTCCAATCTTCCATTTCCTGTATCTATGCTTATGTCTCCTCATCATACACAACAGCAACAATCTCATCATAATCTTGAAGTGAACCTTCCTCAATTCTATCCAAAAGGATTCTATCCTCTTCTTCAAACAGGTTTGGATCTTCAGAATGAGTAAGTTCAAGGTTTAAATCAGGGATAATAGGAATAGTACGAGAGGTTGAAGTTGTTTCAAGGTAGAGCTAACTATGTCCATATTTATTGATGGATTCAATTTGGGTAATAGGAGGTTGTGGAGGATCAAGCATGGATTCAAACTCTTCTTCATCAGGTAATTCAGCAATTTCAAAAACAACTCAAGGGTTAGTGTATGTAGATTGTTGTAAGGTGTCATCAGGTTCTAGGCAAAGGAATAGAATAGAATTATAACAAAATAAGGATTGTTTGGGGACTTCTTGAACCATTAGGTTTGGGGTAGAAACATAACAAGTTCCCATTGACTATTAATACTTAGACATTAAAGCTACTCTTTCTACAATAGGCTTTGCAAAAACTTTCCAGTATAAAGCTATTAGGACACATGTACTTATGACCCTTGTCAAAGAGAGTTTCAGCAATTGAAGCAATATTATCAGCTGTCATTTATTTTGCTTTCCATTTAGGAGCATACCAGCAAGATTCATGTGAACAAAAATTCCATTGAGGCCATCATTCATGGCTAGTGATAGCATCATTCTTAGACTCTACTTCTAACATGGCTCCAATACCATATTAGCTAACATGTTTGCACTACTTCATGGAATTAATATTAATATTAGATCAATATTAAGATTTTTCATCAAAGAGCTTATTTGATTTAAAAGGAATGTGCCTAGGATATCAAATAGTTATTAGAAAAAGTTATGATTCAACCTCGTACAAGTATGTTTTCCTGTGGAACATTTTATGTGAATAAGTATGGAATTAACATAGGGAAAGATAAGATTGGTGGTTAATTACAAATGACTAAATGCTATAATTAAGTCAATACAACATCCAATCCCTAGTAAGGATGATATATTTCAATGCTTACAAGGTACACACATCTATTCAAAATTTGATTTAAAATTAGGTTTCTGGCAGATTCAAATTTATCCTCAAGATAGATGGAAAACTACTTTTATGGTACCACAAGGATTATATGGATGGAAAATTTTACCCTTTGGTATCAAAATAGCTTCATATATATTTCAATGTTGTATGGATTCCATTTTTAAAAACTATCCAGTTATCTTAGTTTATATAGATGATATATTACTCATGTCTAAATCCATAACAGACCATTTATAGCACTTAGAGAAATTTTACCATATCATTGACCAAAATAGATTAGTTCTTTCATCCTAAGAGAAGAAAATCCAAATAGCAATTGATGAGGTAAATTTTTTAGGCGTTATTATTAAAAATGAAAAAATTACTTTACAAGAACACATCCTTAAAGACATAGCTAAATTCTCAGATGTGATTCAAGATACTAATCAAATGTAATTCTCAAACTTTGCTTCTAAAAAGTCTCTAATACCAGATTGGGGTGTGACTCCATGAGCCATGGCTAGTGCATGCAACGCTCGTCTCAGGGTTATGTGGAACCTAGCAGGGCTATAAAAACATAGAAACATGTAAATAGGACACAGTTTAGAGGACTCGGTAGACCATATCAAATTCATGATATAGCGACAAAGCTCAACATCAACAACATGCTCTTCTCTCTCAGTGCTTCTCAGGATAGAGCTATCAGACTACTTCCCAACCGAACTTCAAGATGTTCTTTACCAAGTGCAACTAATTCAAATAGCAACTGATTAGTGTACACCTAATCAAGAGACAATTACTGTGACACAAGGAGTGCTCAGAAAACACAATGCAAGTAGATTTTAGAGAAATATAGTAGTGATCTGGGAATAAAGCATCAATGCGAGACTAAGGATAATGCAAACTATGGAAATTGCAAAACCAAGGATAAACAACACAACTTCTATATCTTTAGGCTTCATTACAAGCATTTAGAATTTACACTAACTCTCTATCTTACTACTTTTAGACTCCCATTTTCATCCCCTCTTCAACTACAAGGCCTGGCCTCTTATTTATAGCATTTGAGGCAAGGGTTGGCATACAAGCCATTCCAATGACTCAGCACACACTTATCTAGATAGACACAACATTATCTAGATAGACATGACATTACTCACAATCCTTACCACTAAGGGGTGGATTTTAAGATAGCCTTGTGTACTGGATAGATTTTCCTACATGATTTAAGACAATTAGGATAATATTTTATTAGCTTGGAGATTTTGGATAACACCGTTGCTGGTGATGATGACACTTCTTCTGGTAGTGGTAACTATTTTGGAACAACTTGCTCGTTCTTGTACCAAGTTGTTTCTTCAAATAATTTTATCCTCTAAAACAAACTATATAATTTAGATTCCCATCCACTAGACTCGATGATGTGGTTGAGGTAATTTCAAGCATTATAGTTTAGGAATAATGGCCTTCAAATCAGCAACAAGTTTTCAAGGACTTCCATATTGGAAAAATGTGCAAAATCCATGGCTCTAGATGGCTCCATCATAGATTTTTAATGATACAATATATCCTTCTGGCCATGTTGATGAAAATATTAAATGTATGATATTGCTTGCTAATGCTCATTGTGGAATCTTGAGGGAAGAACTTGGTGATAAGGAATCACCATCGCACTCTATCTTCTAAACTGTTTATTTGCCAAGATAGCTAATCATCTATGTCTTGTTGGGTTTTGTGAAGAACTGCTTCCTTCTGGTTGTAACATTTTAATTTGAGCTTGCAGCTTCAATTCTCTTGTTAGAGTGTCAGGTAGGAAATTGACTAGACCTAGAATTCTTTAGACTGAAAACTGATATTGGGCTAACAAAAATTGCCACCAAGCAAAGAATTGGAGCTTTGGAGAAGGAGTGATTTTTCTTCTTAAGAGGGCTGCTAAGTTAGCTGAATCAGTTCTTAAAATGAAAGGTCCTTCAACTAAATAAATATGGAAATTTTCCAAACCTCTAATAGTTGTAAGGATTTCTTTCTGAGTTGGCCAATAGTTTAGTTCATGCTTATGGAATGTACTTGATGCATAAGCACAAATTTCTTCATCATTCTTTGATCCTTTTCTTAATAGAACTACTACCCAAGCATCATAGCTTGCATCTGTGTTTAGAACAAATGGACCTTTGATAATATGATTAAGGGGTAGTAAGTTCTAACATTTTGCTTTCAGCTAGATCACTTCATTTGAAGATTTCTTCATCCAAACAAAAGGGATTTGATTTTTACACCATCTTATTTTTGTGGTTTTCTCACTAAAATTATTAATATGCTTACAAACATAATTGGCACATCCAAAAAACCTTAAACACTGAACTTTGTTCTTAAGATGATCAGAAAACTATGTTATCTTCTGAAGTACATGTGGCTGCATGTAAATTTTTCCATCTTTAAGCTGGACACCTAGAAATTCTATTTCTCTTTTTCCAATCTGAAACTTATGAGGGCCTTTAGACAAACCAATCCCATGCTGCTTACACATTCTTACAAACTGTTGTAAATGGATGACATGTTCTTCTATTGAATCAGAGAAAATAAGAAAGTCATTGATGTAATTAGCAATGAATTCATGGTACCTTCCAAACATGTTATCCATACGATGTTGAAATTGTGAAGGAGCATTCTTGAGACTGAATGGCATCACTATCCATTCATACAATCCTTGTGATGTACTGAATGTTGTCTTATGGATGTATTCTTCTGAAATTTTGATCTGATGGTACCTGCTTTTATAGTCAAATTTACTAAAATATGTCTTCACTGCTACTTTCTGAATTAGATTCTCCTTATTGGGTAATAGCGATTTAACATCAATGGTTACTACATTCAATGGAATGTAATTGATAACCATTCTTGATTTACCTCATTTAAATTTTGCATGGTTGTGGATGATAAAACTAGTACAAGAGTAATTAGACTGGGATGATCTAATTAAGCCTTTCTTCAGAAATTCTTCAATCTGTTTCGCCATTTCTTTTGTATCCGCTGGGTTGAGTAGGATTGTCTTACTTTGGACTGGAATGTTGTGCATTTTTGGGATGAAAGCAATCAGACTATCATTATCCAAAAAATCTAAGGGATGTTCATAGCAACAATCTTGTAATTCTTGAAAATAAGGAACAAGCTGATTCTCTTCAGTATTTACATCTATATGGGCTTTCTTTAACTATTGAATATTTTGGTACTTAGTTCTTGCAATTTCTTCCATCTCATATTGCGAAATAATTTCTGAAACTATAGGATTCTATTTGAACTCCTTCAATTATGGATGTTTGTTTCTCTGCATAGCTGCTAGGATCCTTCCTATAATAATCTTTGGTCTTGGATCTTATAATGGAGATGAACAGATGATCATATCCATACCAATTTTGTAAGGACCAATACTATCCATGAAGTGTGCACCTAAACCAATGTCAAAAAATCCTAAAAACATTCATACTTTACACTGACTCTTTGTCTTACTACTTTCAGACTCCCTTTTTCATCCCCTATTCAACTACAAGGTCTGGCCTCTTATTTATAGCATTTGAGGTAGGGGTTGGTGTACAAGCCACGTTAATGACTCAACACACACTCAACACACATTATCTAGATAGAAACGACATGACTCACAATCCTTATCCAAGGTCTAGCTTATTTTGTTAACTGTTCATTTAATATTTTCTTATACTTGGCTAAATATTAATAAAAACTAGAAAGATAATTTAAAGAACCAAGGAAACATTGTAGCTGATTAGTATCTTGAATTACATATGAGAATTTAGCTATGTCTTTAAGGATGTGTTCTTGTAAAGTAAATTTTCCATTTTTAATAATAACACCTAGAAAATTTACCTCATCAATTGCTATTTGGATTTTCTTCTCTCAGGGTGAAAGAACTAATATATTTTGGTTGATTATGTGGTGAAATTGCTCTAAGTGCTATAAATGGTCTGTTATGGATTTAGACATGAGCAATATATCATCTATATAAACTTAGATAAATGGATAGTTTCTAAAAATGGAATCCATACAACATTGAAATATATATGAAGCTATTTTGATACCAAAGGGTAAAATTGTCCATTCACATAATCCTTGCGGTACTGTAAAAGTAGTTTTTCATCTATCTTTAGGATAAATCTGAATCTTCCAGAAACCTAATTTTAAATCAAATTTTGAATAGATGTGTGTACCTTGTAAGCATTGAAATATATCATCCTTACTAGGGGTTGGATGTTGTATTGACTTAATTATATGATTTAGTCATTTGTAATTAACCACTAATCTTTTCTTTCCCTGTTTTAATTCCACACGCTTATTCACATAAAATGCTGCATAGGAAAACATACTTGTATGAGGTTGAATCATACCTTTTTCTAATAACTATTTGATTTTCTAGGCACATTTCTTTTGAACCATCATATCCTAACAAACCACATTCTGAGTCATCTAATGGTGATGTCTTTTACTGCAATATGAATAGAGCATCATGCTCTACATCTCGACAATTGCAATAAGCCAACTAGGTACAAAAATAGTTAGAAATAGAAGAAATGGAATTAGGTAAATTAAAAACAAAATTAAAGAAAAATATCGTAGATGAACTAACCAAGTAGATAGCTTTAGATAAGTAGGTTAGAGAAAAAAGGTTTGAGGTTAAATCTCTCAAAAAATATCTTACTGATTTACAAGTATCACAAGATAGCCAACCTGAGATCTTTGACATAGAGAATGTAGAAGAACTAGAAGAATGGTTAAAAGAGGAAGAAAAAGAAAATATCACAAAGATAAAAGAAGATAGGTTTTAATTAGCAATAAGATGCCAAGCTAGAATAAAAATATTACAAGCATTTATGGAAATGGCACAAAAGGAATTAGAGAAACTCCAAGAAGATGAAGTTAAGGATCAACAACTAGCTTTTGAAGAAGAATTATCACAAACCCACACCATTAGGATCAATTAAAATCAAGAAACCTTAGTTAAGATCCCATTATGTTTTTTTTTGGATAAAAATTCATGGTTTTAAGCCATATCCTATTTATGCCTTAATAGATTCAAGTGTTGAGGTTAGTCTTGCAAACAAAGCAATCATTCCTTCTTTCCTTTGAAAAGAAAGACCTAAATTGATTGTTAGTTTTAACAAAATTGATAAACCTATTAAAAAAAATTTTAATATTCCTTTACTAATGCCTAATAGTTCCATTCTACATTTTCAAGTTAATGTTATTGATTGGCTATCCTATGATATGGTTATAGGTGTAGATAATATTGCATCTTTAGAACCAAAAATAATTAGCCAAAATAAAGTATATTTAGGACTAGATGAATTTCCTAGGACATTTAGACCAGTAAATAGGCTTGAAAAATTAAATTATAAAATTCCAAAAACACAATGGGTAGTTAATCAAATACACTAGAAAACATTTGAGTTCGACAATATTAAAAAGAAATTGATGACTGTAGCAAGTGATGATCTAACTGCTTTCCAACATAAGAAACAACATTGGTGTCATATTGAAATCCTTGATGAAATTACACTAGAATCCAAAGCACATTACATAGGGATGTCCCCTAAACTCAAAGAGGAATGTGCCTAGGAAATCAAATAGTTATTAGAAAAATGTATGATTCAACCTAGTACAAGTATGTTTTCCTATGCAACATTTTATGTGAATAAGTGTGGGGAATTAACATGGGGAAAGAAAAGATTAGTGGTTAATTACAAACCACTAAATGATATAATTAAGTCTATACAACATCTAATCCCTAGTAAGGATGATCTATTTTAACGCTTACATGGTACAAACATCTATTCAAAATTTGATTTAAAATCAGGTTTTTGGAAGATTCAGATTTATCTTGAAGATAGATGGAAAATTGCTTTTACGGTACCACAAGGATTATATGAATGGATAGTTTTACCCTTTGGTATCAAAATAGCTCCATGTATATTTCAAAGCTATATGGATTCCATTTTTTAAAGCTATTCATTTATCTTAGTTTATATAGATGATATATTAGTCATGTCTAAATCCATAATAGACCATTTACAACACTTAGAGAAATTTTACCATATCATTGACCAAAACAGATTAGTTCTTTCACCTTGAGAGAAGAAAATCTAGATAGTAGTTGATGAGGTAAAATTTTTAGGTGTTATTATTAAAAATGGGCAAATTACTTTACAAGAACACATCGTTAAAGACATAGCTAAATTCGTGGATGTGATTTAAGATACTAATCAGCTACAACATTTCCTTGGTTGTTTAAATTATCCTTCTGATTTTTATATAGATTTAGCTAAGGATAGGAAACTATTAAATTAATAATTAATGAAACAAGCTAGACCTTGGACACATCAACATAGAGCAACAGTTCAAAGATTAAAAGAACAATGCACAGAGTTGCCATATCTTCAACTTCTAACTCCTGGCACTTTAATCCTAGAGACTAATGCCTCAAAATAATTTTGGGGTGTTGTGCTTAAGGAAATTCACTAGCGGTAAATTCAATCCTATTGAGCTAAGTTACCATTCCATACAAAACGATCTTTTAGCCATAATCTGTGGAATTGAAAAATTTAGATTATTCCTACACAGAAAGAATTTTAGTAAAGTTTCCCATATGTGTCTTATACGATGGTCTCTATTTCTAGCTAATTTTTCATATAAAACTCAATATCTTAGAGGTAAAGATAATAACTTAGAAGATTATTTAATACGTGAATTTCAATACTAACCATTTTGTTTTATAGAATTATACTTGAACGAAGGATGGGAACATCACTCAGGCCATAGAGTCCACACCTATCCATATACTAGATTTTATCTCTCACAAACCCAAATAACCCATATTTATAATAAATATGTTAATGATTGGGATGGTTTTTCCTATCAAGTTTATAGGTTAAATCTTAATCCTCAAATATCTCATATGTATTATAGTCATCCCAATCCAGTCTTAGAAGAAGTCTATACATCTGTGCATATTAAAACAAGTCTGCATATGAAAAAATTTGTTGATGAGTGTATTAATAATCAAGTTATTCTCCACTGGGCCTGCTATAAACCATCTGATTACCATTTCTACCATGTACACTTCAATATCCCAATCAACCTTCCTGTAGACTCTCATCCCTTTTGGGAATGGTGGACATTGTATTGTCATAAACCAAAACATTATCCTGAGAATTATGGTCATTCCACCATCACAAATCTACATGGTTCTATGCATGGGAATTTTGAATATTTTGTTTGTCGAGAAACTATGGCTTACCATGCTTTTCAGTCCACTAGTCCAGCATATTTCCTGACCACAAGTCTTAGTTGAAGGATAGACTAGCAATATCAATGGAAACTGGCATGGTATCAAGACATCCTGATAGCAACAACTATTAATATGACTATGCATGATCAACTCAACCACAACTATCATTCCAAACTTGAGCCATAGAATTACGATCCATCATTTCAAGAAGGTGGAATATAGCATGTCAAGTATCATGATCCTCCTTTTCAGTACAGTTGGTGTGCAGTCCCTTCTTCCAACTCATTAGATGGTCTAGATTCTAGATAAGAGCCTAAGGAAGAAGAATCCAAAGATAATAGTAGCATCCACTAATGTGCCAAGTGGAATATTATACAGTAAAAGGTGTGCTTGTATAGTAAAATGTAATCAAAGCATATCCAATAGTAAGATATGCTATCGTGTCATCCTTATCTTTGATGCTCCTTTTCTCTTCTTCTCTCTCCTATATAAAGGATCTCTAGTTCCTTGGTTAGACATGGCCAAGTAGAGAGCAATCTAACTATCAAGAGTCAAGAGTCAGTGTGCAAGTGTGAAGAGTGAAACTAGTTCTCAAAATCTAGAATTAGTAAGCCTTAAAAAAAGTCTATTAGAATTACAACAATAGTTATCTGCTTCAATGTGAAAAATATAATAATTACAAGTAGAAATGGATATCTTAAAACAAAAGAAAAAAGCTAAGGCAAAGATAGTAGAACTAGATCCAGATAGTTCTAGTGATGCATCTACAACACCATCAAAATAAGCATTTTATTATAACAAGTGATTTGAAACACTTTGATAAGTATCTTAGCTACAATAATTTAAATAAATTATCTCATACTCATTTAATTATATGGGCTCTATATTTAGCAAATTTTAATTTCTCCATAGAGTTCATTGATGAAAAGAAAAATAGTCTCACTAACTTCTTAAATAGAGAATATCATCTCTTTGCTTAAGATTATTAATGTTTCTTGTTATTTTATTTTGTAGATATACTAATTCAAAAAGGATGGATCTTGTGATCTTTCAGTCTTTTACAATCTTGTAGAGCTAAGGAGATATTTATACTAACTCTAGAACAAGAAGCTCATTGAATCCAACATGGGGTAGATTTCACGAACCTGAGAATATTTTTTAGAAATGAAGACCATTTTGGAAGAATCAAAGAATTAGTTTATCATTCTATGGTGTCACCTATTAAAATTATATCCTATGTTGAAATGATCAATCTAAACTTTAAACCTCATCCCACTAATGAGGAAGCCTACACTGCTTATAGCCTACTCCATTGGCCTTTTTATAAACTAAGCTCTTTCCATCACTTCTGAATTGAGATAAACAAATGGCAAAATACTAATGAACTATTTTGGAAATGGTGAAAAACATTTGGTCACGGTCCTACCTATCCTCATCATATTTTCCATAGGAAAAATGAATATCATTGGTGATTTCATCTATTATGGAGATCTTCAAGTAAGAGGTTGGCATGGACTTAATTTTGGTTATAATCCCAGTGTTTATCTAACATCTTGTATTACTAGAAGAATTAATTGGATGAATCCTTGGAAATATGCCTTCCCCAGAGATGTCTACACTACCAAGAAATATGACATTGAATAGTATTGTTCTAAACAAGGCATTCAGAATTCATGGACACTTAATCTAAAGTTTCTTGATTAAAGGATAGTGCAAGTCCATAATGATGATACTAAGTATCAAATTTTAAACTGGCTTTATCAAGGACCTCTAGTTGGTCATTTTATTTCTACTCTATCACCTCATCCATGGAGCCCAATTAAAAATGATTTTATCCTTTCTAATGAAGAATATGATTCCCTTGGAGATTTGTGACTATATGAAAAGTAGCATGTATAGTAATATGCTTTTGTAAAGTGTATTTTTGAGATTCCTTCTTGATAAGGGTTTAGTAGTGCAATGGCTGTGTAAACATACTACATACAGTAAAAGTATGATATTTTTCTTCTATAAATGAAGATTCCTTATAGCTTTGAGAGGCATTGGAAGAGATATTATAAGAGCTGGTCATAGCATCTTGTAAGCATTCCTTCAAAGCATCCTTTAAGTATTTGAGTCTTTGATTGTAACTTTGAGTTCTCTCAATGTGAATAAATGATCTTTAACTCTATGGCCATGGTTATTTCTATTTAAGAGTTCCATATGCTCGATTAATAGGTCAAAAATTCTATACGAGGATCTGTAGCTAGTCTCCATAGACTTTTTGACCTATTAATCTAGTGTATGGAATTCTTAAACAGAAATAACTATGACCATAAAGTCAAAGATCATTTATTCATACTGAGAGAACTTAAAGTTATAATCAAAGACTCAAATACTTGAGAGATGCTTGCAAGGTGCTATGAGTAGCTCTTATGATATTTCTTCTAATGGCTCTCAAGGATACAATGGGCCTCCATTATAGGAGAAACAAAGCACACTTTTACTATAGGTAATGCATTTACATAACCACTGCATTACTAAACCCTTATCAATAAAGAATTTCAAAAGGATACTTTACAAAAGTATATTAGTGTATATTCCACTTTTTGGATAGTCATGCATCTCTAGGGAAATCATATTCTCCATTAGAATAAACAAAATCATCTTCAATTGGGCTCCATAGATGAGGTGATGGAGGAGGAGTAAAATGACCAATTGAAGGCCTTTAATAAAGCCAATTTAAAATTTGATACTTAGTACCATCATTATGGGCTTGGACTATTCTTTGATCAAGAAACTTTAGATTTAGTGTCCTTAGATTTTGAATACCTTATTTGGAATAATACTATCTAATGTCATATTCATCCAATCAATTTTTTTGGTGATACATGTTGTTTGATAAAAGTTAGAATTATAACTAGACTTAAGTGCATGTCAACCTTTCACGTGAAGATCTTCATAATAAATAAAATCACCATGATATTCATTTCTCCTATGGAAAAGATGATGAGGATAAGTAGAAGCATAGTATCTAGGATTATGACCAAATTTTTGTCACCATTGCCAAAATAGTTCATTAGGATTTTTCATTTTTTTAATCTCAATTTTAAAGTAATGAAAAGGGCTTGGTTTATACAAAGGACAATGGAGTAGGTTATAAGCAGTGTAGGCTTCCTCATTAGTGGCATGAGGTTCAAGGTTTATATTGATCATTTCAACATAGGATATAATTTTAATACGTGATACCATAGAATGATAAAATAATTTTTTAATTCTTCCAAAATGGTCTTCATTCCTAAAAAACATTCTCAGGCTGGTGAAATCTACCCCATGTTGGATTTGATGAGCTTCTTGTTCTATAGTTGGCATAAATATCTCATTATCTCTACAAGATCATAAAACTAAAAGATCACAAGATCCATCCTTCTTGAGTTAGTATATCTACAAAAGAAAATAACAAGAAATATTAATAATCTTAAGCAAAGAGATGATAATCTCTGGTTAAGAATTTAGTGAGAATATTTTTCTTTCCATCAATGAACTTTATGGAGAAAGAAAAATTTGCTAAATATAGAGACCATCTAATTAAATGAGTATGAGCTACTTTATTAAAATTTTTGGAACTAAGATACTTATCAAAGTGTTTTAGATTACTTATTATAATAAAATGCTCATTTTGGAGAAATAATTCAAACTTTTCACTAGCTTTTATAATGGCTAAGAATTCCTTATGGGTATTATGATAATTTGTTTGAGTGTTAGTGAATTTGTCAGAGGCATACCAATAGATTTGAATGGATTTGTCTTTATCTTCTTTTAGAGAGACTCCCCAAAACTCATTTGAGGTAGTTGTCTTAATGATTAATTTTCCATTTGTAGGAAGTTGTAACTTTGGTATATTTTGGTAGTGAAGCTTAAGTCTCTTGATTATCTCTGTATGTTTTAAGACCAAGGTGGATGGTTTAACCTTAGTTATTTATTGGGGATTTTTCACTCTTTTGCCAAATTTTTGTAAAAACTTGAGACATAATTTATACATCCTAGAAATATTTGTAGCTGATTCTTTTCCTTAAGCTAGTTAGAAAACTAGATATGGCTTCTAGGATATGCTATTGGAGTGTAATAGTACTACTGGATATCTATAGTCGAAGGAATTCAATCTCACCTTGTGTAATTTTCATCTTAGTGGGAGACAATACTAAGCCATTTTTATCAACTAATTCCTTAAAAATTCTTTAAGTGCTCCAAATGTTTAGAGAGGTTTTTTCTCATTACTAATATATCATCTATATATATCATAATGAATGGATATTGGCTAAAAATATGATCCATGCAAGACTAAAATATAGAAGGTGTAGTTTTAATTTCAAAATGAAGTACTATCCATTCATATAAGCCATCAGGAACAATGAATGCTATTTTCCATCTATCTTAAGGATATACTTAGATTTGCCAAAAATTGGACTTCAGATCAAACTTGAAATACAGGTTGGTCTTATGTAGCGTTTGGAACAAATCATCTTTGTTTGGGATTGGGTGTTGGATAGGTTTAATAAAATCATTCAAAGGTTTACAATTAACAACTAAGCACATTTTACCTTTGACTAATTTAGCTTTTTATTAACATAAAAGATTGTGCAAGTAAACATGTTAGTGCTTGGCTGGATTAGCTACTTTGATAGGAGTTTTCTAATTTCTTCATCACATTCATATTTTAGACTAGGAGGCATTCCAATCTGATGAGATTTGGATTTGATTTTTATTGCTTCTTTGAAATCAATATGGCACCAATGTTCTTTCTTACTTTTGAAGCATCTGGGATCCTCATTTTCCAATGCCAATGAATTTTTCTTTATTTCTTCAAATTGGTTTTCTAATTTGGTTACTAATTTCACTATATAACTACTATTTTTTGGTTTTTGTATTTTTGTGGAAGAAAACCTATTTCTATACTTAGTATGTCTTTCAAATTGATGTTTTCCTTAAATAATATATCTTTTTCCTATACTATTGATGAATGGCGAGGTACCCCTACACTCAACCATATGAAACAAGTGTAGCACACATGATTTGGTCAAACTTCGTAGACTAAATGCCTACACACCCCATGGAAGACTTGGGGTTAATCATTCATTTTCT
Organism: Gnetum montanum; assembly: GCA_015680685.1. NCBI lineage: Eukaryota > Viridiplantae > Streptophyta > Gnetopsida > Gnetales > Gnetaceae > Gnetum > Gnetum montanum. The sequence continues at coordinate 1,452,539 of MNCI01005122.1, read as the reverse complement.
TTCAAGACTTACTTGTAGTTGTCATGATTTATGGTTAAGTAAGTCCGAGGTATATGATTTATATAGTCTTTTATGTGTTTTTCTTCTATGCTATTGAGGTGAAGGGTTGAGAAACTAACTAACTCTAACTCATGAACTAAGTCTAAATTAACTAGCGTTAGCATTCGTTCCCACTTACTGTACACACCTTGAACTATGCAATCGTGGCTACCAAATGCTAATCGTTACAGGGATCACCACGCATAATGCATGTGCTTGAAGTGGTCATAGTGAGGCACTTAACTAGCCTAAATGTAATGAGCATTCATTCCTTGACTAGCAGTACACATCCTTAGATGCTCGTAATCAATTCATACTCATTCCACATTATAGGAGTTGAGGGTCAGAGAATCTAATCGCAATGAGCAGCCAATTCCTTGATTATCTGTACACATCCATAAATGCTTGTAATCAAGTCGTACTCATGCCGCGCTACTACAGGGTAATAAATAACAGGTAATAAATAACAAGTAATAAAATCCTATTCCATGCACTACAAGGTTTATTCACAAAGCTTGTCTTTATTACCGTACACAACCTGCGTTCAGGTACAATGTTGCTCGAATAAAGATCTATTCACTTAGGGACTCCTACTGCGGGCACATGGAAAATATTCTATCTTTGGAGTGATCAATCTGCTAGATTTTCCCTACTTCTAGCCTAGGATGGGAAATAAGGGGAGTGACACCTCTTATTTATAGATTTGGCAGCAGACTGTGATATCACGTACATGACATTGCAGGGGACAATGCGATATCGCGTACGCAATATCGTGGCTCATGTGAATTGCGTCTCATCATACCCCCATGACTGAATGAAAAATCATCCTCAAGTTCCTTACAATAATATCAAGAAGGTATGGAATTATTGAGGGGAATGGAACTAATGGGATGACATGTGAACATATCATCATTACAACACTTGACAAGACTGGTGTTCATGACAACAAGGGTGAACACCTTATTACAATGACATCAAGCCTTTGTTGGCAGCTGAGAAAGAGAGAGAGAAAGAAGTGTTGCTGCTACAAACACCAAGATTGCACCTTTCATTGTCCATCTATAAGTGCTTCATTGATCTTGCTCCTTACGTAGCTGCTTCCAGTGCGGTTCCATTCCAAGTGTTTGCTCTAGATCCAATCCATTGTTGTATGATCGTCATCTGCACACACAACACAATCTTATATTAGCAAGGGTAAATGAATCATCATGTAATTGATACCTTTCTTCGGTGAGGTACATTATATAGGTTGTGGTATGGCTAATATGATTCTAGGAATATATTAATGATGACTACCAAAGGTGTAGAGGTTAGGAAGAAAATCAAAAAATTCAAGGCTAGGAGAAAATAAAAAAAAATTGGACCCCATGACTAATTGCGAACCTCTGGTAGCATTAGAATGAAGAAAGAAAAGGAGTAAGAAAGATAGATAAAAAGGGACAACTAAAAACATTAGTGAAATGGATGTCAAGATGGTAATGAACAAAATAAAATTAATTGCAAAATGTTAAGCGAAAGAATTTAACTAATGCCCCAAATTAGAATGTCAGTGGGTCCTCCCCAAAGTAGGCTCATGCCTTTAATGCCTTGAAAAATCCACATTCAAAGAGTCCATAGGCTCTGAGAATGTTATTTGAAATAAGAGTTAAAGTATTAATCACAAGAATTTACCAAAAAGAAAATAATGCATCAACCAAAATATATACACTAATGATACAACTGACAATGAGGTGAACAATGGAAAGAAGGATGGAGAGAAGAAAATGGAATGGAATCCCAAGAACAAGGTGGTGTATAGCCCCTGGTGTGTTTGATGATTAATATGACTTGGCAAGTCTCATTCCAAATTTGGCCTCAAACCAACCACATCCAGTGTCTTCACATCAATGAATTTGACTAAACCATCCACTTGGATAACAAGAATTCCTTCCCCAAGAGTCACCACTGTAACGACGGAAAATGTCGGTAGCTGGAATACCAAACAGACTTCTGTGTACACAGTCTTAACCACGGATCTGTGCGAGGGCTATGCTGGAGATAACGAATCCGCAGTGCCCTGAATGGTCTTGTCGATCAGACAAGGACTTACTAAATCAGTAAAATCAGTTTAATATTATAAGTATTTCGTTGATTGATTTGGTTTGATAAATCGTAAAGGGAGAGAAAACTATGTAGATAAAGTTGCAACAACAATGATAATGTTAACTCGGTGAATGTGAATCAAATTCAGCGAGGTACATGATTTCAGGATCCAGACTTTGACCCAAAGAAGAAGTTTGAATATTTCATACACAAAGTTACAATAAGAAGATCCTGATTACCTTGTGCAAAACATACAAAAAATAACAAGGAAAATTTTTCTTACAAAGGATGCAGAATGGAGCTTAGTCTACCTTGGAAATCACAAGCAGAGTACAAGGGAGGTCAAGCTCGAACACCTATCTAGATTAATAGATCTTGTCAACCTTACCAGATGATCTCTAGATCTCTTTTCTATCTCCTCTATTTTGGGTAGGCTCTGCTCAGGACTGCCAAGAATCACTAATGGGAAATTTATATTTTTTCCAAAGAGATCTGATGACATCTGCTGCTGATGCTTGAAGACTGTCTCTTGTCTCTGCTCGAGAATGGTAATTGCTCGGATGCTCAAAAAATGCCCTTGCCTCTTTGATTTTCCCCCTGCGTATCTTTGTTAGCTGGAGTATTTATAGGCTGAGACATCCTGTGAAAAAGACACAACCCTGATGACATGTGTCCCGAATTTCCCGGATAACGTTGACTTGACTAACTGACTCCGTCGCGTCAAATGGCAACATACGTTGTTTGCGTCTTTGTCGAAGCTGCTTCATGATTACGCGCAATACGCTCATTAGCATATTGCACGTATGGATAAAAAATTGGCCAGCATCTCCAATCTGGACAATTGGCCTAGCATATTACCGCCAAAAGACATCAGACATAGTGCACCTAACTGGTTATACAAAGAACTAGCTAGGTGAATCTGCGAAGCCAGCGTCTGATAGTGATGATTAGCAGAGGTCCCTGAGGATTTTGTCGATGAGGATTTCGTTGGGGCTCTGGCTGACAAGAATAAACTCTCAGAAGTACCACTGCTGTAGTGGGCACAGCGACGTCATCTCCAAGGGGTCAGTAGTATGCCTCTTAGCTCATCTGAGGAATCAGTAGGATGTCGTTGGGGTAGTGATGCTAGGACTATCTCAGTATCCCACCTTGTTTATCATCCAACTATATAGAGATGATCATGCTCGCTTCATTTGCATGGCAACAGTATGTAAGTCCCAATTTTAAGTCCTGGTAGACTGTCGTTGCTAGTTTTAAGTCTCAGTAGACCATGGTCCTAGTTTAACATCTGGGCAGACCGATAAGTGCTAGTTTTACATTGTAGTGGATGGTGTCAGGGCTAGTTTATGGTCTCAGTAGACCGTACTGTGGATGTTAGTTTCATGTCATGACCTAGGGACAGATCTGTGCTAGTTTTACATCTCAGCAGACGGCTACTTACCTGTGCCAGTTTTGTGTTGTGGCGGACAGCTGGTGCCAGTTTAGCGTCATGGTGGACGCGTGCAAAAGATGGCAGTTTTTTGTCTTGGTAGACCTGTACAACACTGCCATTTTTATGTCGTAGCAGATGGTCACAACTTGCCAGTTTAGCATAATGGCAGACACATGAAAGGAGTGCCAGTTTTACGTCATAGTGGACGGTTGCTGCCAGTTTAGCATCATAGCATATGATAGTTGCCAGTTTAACATCATAGTGGACAATTATTGCCATACCTGATATTGACACCAGAGATGCTGCTAAATGTAGTACCATTTTAGATATATGTGATTTACAGGATTCGGTAACTCACTACCATTGATGTTTGTTAACTTGAATGCTCCGTTGCTCTACGCATCAATCACCAAGAAAGGGCCCTCCCAGTTTGCAGAGAACCTGCCTACTGGTTCGCGTACGGCCTTGAGAACTAGATCTCCTTTCTTGATTGGGCGCTACTAAAGGTTGTGGTGATTTTTATGTCTCTATTTGTCTTGATACTTTTCAATCATATCAAGCATCTGTATTCGCTTCTCTTCTACTAAATCCAAATCCATGATTCGAGACTCGGTGTGTTGAGCCTCATTTATAACCATGGAGAGGACCATTCGCAGAGAAGGGATTTGCAGCTCGAGAGGCAACATTGCTTCAGATCCATAGACCAGGTTATAGGGCATACTATCTGTAGCTGTCCTACATGTAGTACGATATGCCCATAGCACATAGAGAATTTTTTCATGCAACCGCCTCTTATTGCTGTCGAGCATTTTCATGAGCAAATTGATGATGACCTTGTTTGTGGCTTCAGCTTGACCATTCGCTTACTGGTAATAGGGCGAGGAAAAAGATTTTTTAATGCCAAGACTTTCACAAAAGGATTTGGTTTCCGTACTACTAAACTGTGACCCATTATCAGTCACGATAGTCATCAAGAGACCAAATCTAGTTACAATGTTGTCCAAGATAAAATGGCAAATCTGCTGAGATGTGATCTTCCGTAGGGGGATAGCCTCTACCCACTTCGTAAAGTACTCAGTAGCGGTACTTATGAAGCTATGACCTGCAGAAGATTTCGGTGAAATAGGGCCTATAATGTCTAGTCCCCATCGTTGGAATGGCCATGTTATATGAGTCATATGTAATTCTATAGGTGACATGTGTATAAGATTTGTGTGATGCTGACACGTGTCACACATTTTAACCTTTTTCATACAATCTTTTTCCATGTAAGGCCAATAATACCCTAGGCAATGGATTTTTGAAGCCATAGTGTGTGCTGCTACGTGTCCTCCGCATAATCCCTCGTGAACCTTGCCAAAAATACGCTAGGCTTGGTCCTTGTTAACGCAAGTAAGCAGAACACCATCAAAAGAGCGTCTACAAAGAGTACTATATCCTATGATGACATACTACCTAGCTCACTTATGGATTACATCTTTCTGCGTGCGTGTCAATTCAGGAGGTAGTTTGCCTTGCAAGAGGTAAGTTTTTATGTTATCGTACCATTCTGGTGTTCTATCCTCAAGCAGAGAAGACACTTGCCCTGCTTGAATGATGGGGTTTGTGTAATCTATTATTAATGCAGGGCATGTGTTGAATAGATGTGAGGGCACGTTCAAAGCCAGTGTAGCCAATGCATCGGCTAGTTTGTTATCGGTTCGCGACACGTGTTGGGCATCGATAGTCGAGAATCATCTTAGGAGATATTTACCCATATTGCAGTACAGCTGTAAATGTGTAGCCTTGAAGGCATAGACTCCTCTGATATGATTAATGAAGAGCATCGAATCACCCCGAATCACTAGGTGTTGAACATCTAGTTCACTGGCAATTAGTAATCCTCTGAGGAGCCCCTCGTACTCTGCCACGTTGTTCATATAGGGGAAGGTCAAGTGATAAGTGTGAAGATGCACATCCTCTGGTGATAGCATAATAACAGTGGAAGCACTGCCACCTCTAGCAATTGAAGCACCGTCAAAATACAACATTGCTTCGGGGCCTGTTAAGACAAGGCTTACACTATGTACATATTCATCAGGAAATTCAGGCTCTATGGTTGCCTGACTATTGAGAGGAGGTGTTACTAATTGGTTGGCTATCGCTTGGCCTTTCGTAGATGATTGGCCGACATAATGCAGATCAAATTCTACCATGATAGCCTTCCAACAACCTATTTTGCTACTTTCATATAAATTATGTGTAATGGCCCTAAGGATGTTATTTTCACAAATGATGTTAACTTGACTATGGAAAAGATAATGTCTACACTTCTTGAGCGTAAATACTAACGCTAGGCAGTTACACTCAACTTTGTTATACCTCGTTTCATACGTACATAGAGCATGACTCAAGTAGTAGATGGGTACTTCCGACCCATCATCCTTCCTTTGACAGAGCAATGCTACTAAGGCTGCGTCTAAAGTAGCGAGGTAGATGTAAACTAGCTGATCCCTTTGTAGTGGGAAAACTATTGGCAAGCGTTGAAGCTCTTGCTTCAAGCTGTCAAACACACGTTGACAATCATCTGTCCATTCGAAATTAACCCCCTTTTTAAGCAAATGTTGCATAGGGTGTAACTTATCGGTTAATCTCGAAATAAACTGTCTGATAAATTGTAACCTCCCCTGTAATCCGCATAATTGCTTAAGACTTGTAGGGGGTGCCAATTCAACAATGGCTTTGACTTTGTCAAGGTCTATGCATATGCCAGCTTCTAATACCACAAAACCCAGCATGTATCCAGTTTTGACTCCGAACACACACTTTTTTGGGTTAAGTCAGAGATCGTACTTAGAACATCACTTGAGGACTAACTCTAGGTCTTCTGAATGATCTTCTGACTTTATAGATTTAACAGTTATGTTGTCGACATAATCATTCAATCTCCCTAGGAGATAATCGCTAAAGATGTACATCATGGCTCGTTGGTATGTTGGTCCGGCATTCTTTAATCCAAAAGACATCATGGTGTAACAAAAAGTTCCCAGGGTGTCATAAACGTCGTTGTTAACTGGTGTTCTGGGTTAATTCGTATCTGATTGTAGCCTCAGAAGCCATCCATAAAGGACAATAGTGCATGCCTAGCGGTCGTATCCACCAATTGATCAATACTCGGTAATGGGAAGTTATCTTTGATTGTAGCCTTGTTCAGATCCTGGAAGTCTATGCAAATGCGTATTCCTCCAGTCTTTTTAGGAACCACTACAATGTTAGATACCCACTCTGAGTAATCAACTGCATGGATAAAACCAGCCTGGTAGAGTTTAGTAATTTCATCACACACTACTAGCATGACTTCTGGCTTGATTTTTCATGGTTTTTGTCTAACGACTTTGATATGGAGATCTAGGATTATATTGTGTTGAATCAACCTTGGGTCCAGTCCTCAGATATCCTCATAAGACCATGCAAACACCGTGATGTTTCTCTAGAGAACTTGTTGTATGTCATCATGTATCTTTTGGCCTAACAGAGAACTAACCTTAAGAGTTTTAGCCTCACCCCTATGTGTAATCACAGAGACCTCATTGAGTAGATCTTCAGTTACATCTCCAGCTTCCAGATCTAGCGTGCGCGTCAATTGCTCTGGCTAGTTTGGAGATGTTTCCGACACGACTATGACTACATCATTAGGGGCTAGGTTAGTTTCTATTAGCGTGGGGTCAAATTCTCTAATGGTTTTACCATATACGCTCATCAAAAATGGCGGTGCAAATAAAATTTTATCCATCTATCAGTTGTCCTAAAAAATCGCCAAATACGAAAGTAATTAGAAAGATGCTAAGTTTAATGTGATAAATTTTAGCGAATAACATTTAGTCTAGCGTATAGGACGTGATGAGACGTAATTGAGCATAAAAAAATTGGATTTCAAATTCCACGAACAGCCTATCATTAATGAGACCTGATTACGAGAAGATAAGATATAGTAGTTTAGGGTCATCTCGGACCATGGTGCGTGCGATATCTAATGCAATTAATGCCTTGATCTCTAGGTTCCAGCTCATACTAACATCAATATTTGGGTAAGTATCTCTGACATCAGATTTCAAGTCGGTTAAATTTTGCCTATAAGTAAGCAGTTTTTTAGTAAGAATGGGCTGTTGGCTATTGTGCATTCGAATTCCTAACTGTTACAGAGCGAGAGGAAGAGGAGCAGAGGATTGGAACGCATAATTTTGAAGGCGTAAAGGCATAAAATATGAAGGTTTTTAAATTGTGACAATGGCACCTAAAATGAAGAGGAAGAATGCTAAATTGACAAAAATCAATGAGGTGCAAGGGAATCTAGAGTGCACTTTGCAGGCGGTGGTCAAAGTGAGGGACCCTGTGCCCTTGCATCGGTAGGACATTCCTTGCATATTTGTGTTGTTTTAGCAGTGTTTATTGTTGTGGGATTATTCACATAAATGAGGGTTTTAGATTATGGACCTCACATTAATACGAGGGTTTAATAGGATGCATCTATCGCCATCGTCAGGGAAAAACCTTGTGTTGTTGCAAGGGTTTGGGAAATTTTGGCATGCATAGTTGAGTGTAATTTACTAATTTCCTAGATTTAAATATGCAAATGTGAATCTAGACATTGATCTATTTATTGTGTTTTCTGTACAGTATTATGTTAAACCTTGTCTTGATCGTCCTAGACATTGTTGGGGTTTTGTGCTATATAAACCCAATCGTCCCTAATGTCCCTCCTCTGAAAACTCGGTTGCATGGGAAGGCCATATGATTTCGAAGGGGTGCGCTGGAGTTTCTTCAGTTTTTACTGCATAACTACAGCGTCATCATATGGTCTAATCTGACAAGGGATGTTACTGGTGCCATTTTGGAGCACCTGTTAGTGGGTTCTGCATAGGGGATTTTGGCGTTCTTGACAGATGGGGCTGTCGATATTGGTCATCCCCAGGATCAAGAACTTAGTGCCCACGATTTGAGGTGCTTAAATTGGATCTAGGAAAAGGCCCAATTCAATTGCTACCATGCGTACAACACTTTGTTCATGGCCCATCATGTCTCGACCTACTTCCAGAACCCAGTGGGTACTATTTATTATTCAGGTGGGTAAGTGGTTTTGTTGACTGTATTTTTATCATATGTCTGCTGTCTAGGTTTTGCAAAGTGTAAGATAAGCCTATGTGATATGGTACAGGTTTTTTATTCATGAAAACATGTTATTTGGGGATGGCGATACTCTGTCGTGGACTGAAACGGTGATAAAGGCATTTACCTCGACTAACAATGTATGCGCTGGTGTGTTGGGGTAGATCAGCTTCGATATTCATGAGTACCCCACCCGCTATGCTGATGCTTTTGAGACTTGCCAGAATCTCGGGTGGCTGCATGACGATTGGACTTTGGATCCACCCCTCACCATTGCAGATGTGCAGAGGAAACTTCCTCCATTTCCCTTGTCGTTTGGTCCTGGTAAACTATTGTATATTCCATTACGATGTAATTGCGAATTGTGAGTGTTTGCAATAGTGTGTTTGCTTGATCTGTGTCTATTTTTTTCAATCAGGGAATACCAGGAGATTACCCTTAGGATTTTCGGCTACAAGGCGAATACCCTGCTCTTCTGCTACGGTGACATCAAGGAAGCACAACGCTGGCTCGGTCATGCGATGGCCCCAGTTGCAGTGACCACTAAGATACGAGAAGCGAGGCTAATGCATTTGTTTTTAGCTGTGACTCCTGATGTCCCCGCCAGTGAGATGTTAACCTTGGTCAACTCTTTCAGCGAAGGGGCAGATCATTTTTGCATGTGCATACATCATGTGCATGTAAGTTTTGACATAGACATCCAGCTCTTTGAAAACCTTTTCAGCATTCCTTTTGACAACCCTCCTGTAGAGGAAAAGGGGAAGAGGAGTCTCTCCTTTCAAGAGTGGCTGGAGGAGTGGGTAGGGGTCAAGAAGGAGCCTAAATGAATCCCTTGTGAGAGAATCAAACGAGGGGTTGCCAAGACAATTTATCCCATTTTTTAGGCCTAGGCTTTTCCCAAAACACTCTCACAGGGCAAGTTCTTCTCCCTAGAGTAGACCCGTATTATGCGGGAGGTTGTGGAGGAAGGGACCTAGTTCAACTAGGTAAGCTACTTTGCAGAGGGGCTACGCACTGAGATGATCAGGCTTCGTAAGAAGCTTGAGTCTCGTTTCAACATGAATTATGCCTTCTTCATAGCTTGCCTTTGGTGGTTTGCTGAATTTTTGGTCATCCAAAGGAATGGGGTCTGGGTACAGCAAGACCGAGACCAGCTATCCAGACCCTGGATTACCCATATCTTCAGCACTACCCGTGGACAAGATCCTCTGGAAGGAATTGGGGAGTCCCTGTCTATAACTACAAGGGATTTGGCAGCGTTGCATATTCAAGGTCCTGACAGCATAGGCGGGATAATTCCCACTTATACTGGTGACGTCTCATGAGGGAAATGTTTGGCATCAGAAATTGTAGAGCCCTCAGCTCAGCACAAAAGGCTTCATATAACCGAGGTCTCTACAGAGCCTGGGAGTGGTGCAAGTCGAAACGTGGAAGTGAGAGTGCAACGGAGTAAACCTCCACCTGGTAAGCGTAACAGAAATGTATTAACAATGTATTACGCAATGTTTATTTAAAATTTTTTGAACTGTATTGGATGTGTTATGTGATGTGACCAAAAATAGTTACTAAGGAGCTGACCCATGAAACAAGGGTAGTAACACTAAGTCATGGAGAAGGGGTGCCAATTTTGGAAGAGAAGGCCTTAGCTGTTAGGGTGAGTCATGCAGAGTCTCTTGTGCGTGAGGAGGCCCCAGTCATTAGGATTAGCGATGCACAGACTCTTGTGTGAGAAGAGAGGGAGGAGGGAGAAGATGTTGGTAAGCTCCCCACTATTACTGGCAAAGGTAATGAGTGTATTGGAAATTTTGAGAACTTCATTAATAATCAAGATTTCTAACTTAGCTACGCTACAGGAGAAGAGGATGCGTCTACCTCTGTCACCGTGAGCAGAGCATGGGGGGAATTTACTGACAAATTCACCTTCATGGAAGGGGTTGTCAGTGACATGATCGAGCGTCTCGAGCGCGTAGAGCCTAGAGCAGGTATGTTATGGCTATAATAAGTTTGTGATATTATACAGTGGTAATGTTTCAAAAACATTGATGATTTTTTCTGTTAGGAGCTCGCCTTCGATGGGACCCAATGGAGCCCATTGATTTGGACACAGTGGAGCCTCCATCTGATGAGGTGGTCATGCCATGCCACATTTATGAGGAAATGCGTAAATGTGTGTTATGCTCAACTCACTCCTTATGGGAAAGTAAGGGCATAAATGAGAACCTCTGGAAAAGGCTACAAAGGTCAGAGTAGAAGATTGAGTCCTTAACGAAAGAGGTCGGAGACCTAAAGTCACAGTGTAAGTTCCTACAGGTGTGGGAGATGGGTGACGAGGACTGGTGTACCATTGTTATCAACTATTTCTATTATTGAATTGCTGTCAAGAACAGCGTGCAAACCAGTAGGGCATTGGTGGACCAACGGATGCAAATAGAGCTGTTGGCCTAGAAAAGCCAAGACTAGAGGGATTACTACACAAGTGTGTAAGAATGGGGGTAGAAGGAAAAGGATCACAAGCATATATATAAGTGAGAAAGTGCCACTTATTGTTAGCTTTATTGTGATGCTACCGTCGAAGCCCAATCCTTGCGAGTTTTCCTTGATGTCATTGGCGCATCCGAAGCCTTCAAGACATTCCAAGAGCAGGTGACCGTGAGTGCATCCCCGAAAAGGGAGGTGACTCTCCCCAGGGGTGTGACTATAGTCCCTACCTTCTTCCCTGACCCACCTCACTGGACTAGCATGGGGAAAGGGAAGGTGAAGGCTGGAGCTACCTTGGGAGATGATGTATGGTCGGACCTAACTAAGGAGGAAATTATGAAGCACCTATGGGTTAGCCTACAGAAGCTTCCTTTTGCTGCGAAAGCATGGCCATCACGAGTAGGTTTAACTATGAATAAATCTAAAATTGTTGTTAGTTGTGTTGTCTAGTTTCTACTTTGTTGATGGATGTTCGCTGTATTTAGGTACCTGAAGCAGATGGGGAAGACGAGCCGGCTTAGGAGCTAATACAAGAAGAGGGGCGTGGTGATGAAGAGCCTCCTCCCATGGAGCTGATACCAATGCAAGAAACTCATGAAGAGGGAATTCCTCATGAAGGAATACTCTCCCGTAGAGAAGGCCCACTAGAGGAGGATATTTTAGGTCTAGAGCTTGATTTAAGGGACATCGGTGACAGTGGCATAAGGGGAGATGCGTAATTGTGGTTTACGCATAATTTTTATTGATGTGAAGTCAAGTAGTGTTTTGTGAATGACTGAAAGACGCACTATAAGACCTTCTGGTTGTTTTAAATGTTAATAATTTTTTTAGTCTTTTATGTTTTTATCTACAAAGCGTGAGCGTAATTGTTAAGGATCTTACCTAAGTTTTGCCGATGGAATGGAAGAGCTAGTTTAGGGCCATTACGGGCCATATGCGTAAACTGGAGAAAAGTTTTAGGCCATTGCAGGCCACTTCTGGTGTTTACGTATTCCAGAAATAGTTTTAGGCCATTGCAAGCCATCATAGGAGTTTGCGTAAACTAGAAATTACTTTAAGGCCATTGCGGGCCATAGCTAGTTTAAGGTCGTTGCGGGCCATAGCTAGTCTAAGGCCATTGCAAGCCCTCTTTTCTTTGCATAATGTATAGAGAATAATTGATGGTAACGTGTATATATATTTTCTTTTCATAATTTGACTAAAGTTATTAACAAGCATAACTTGAGTACATAAGAGAAATGCAATAGTGTAAGTGATGGAAAGCGTAAAGATTAAAAATTTCTATAGCGTAAATATGCACTGGATGAAAACAAATTGCTAAGTGTAAACTACGATAATTGGTAAAAACATAAGAATGTGCGTAAAGGCCATTGTTCAACCATTAATTCTCAATTGTTTCTTAATGGCCTTTACATTCGGTGTTGCATAAGGGCGGAGGGATTTATAGTCTAACTCCTCCATGCTGCCATCCTGAAATGGGAGGTCAGCCAAGGCTAAACTATCATCATTGGTTTTAGTTTGTTGAGGGGTTTGGGGATGGGTTTGATCTTCTGATGTTTCTATCTCTGAACCCCTCTCTTCTTCAATGTTGTTGACAATCCTGAGGGTGATTTCATCACCACGTATTACGACCTCCCCCCCTGCGTAGGGTAAGTGTATCTCCTGATGTATGAGTGATGAAACTGCCCTTCGTTGAGCTAACCAAGGCCTCCCTAAGATCAAATTAAACCCAAGCATCTCTTTGACGACTAGGAATGTGGCCTCGATTGGGAATTGATCCCTTGCCACGAACTTGATATGCACCGTCCCCTTGACCTAAAATCTTGCTCCATTGAACGACTTCACACATGCTGTCATTGTGGGAATGATTTGGTCAACCAGACCCAACCTATCCATGATGGGATAAGGAATGACATTTGTTGCTGAATCGTCATCCACATGTACCCTCTAGATCTGCTTCTGACCGAACCGAATGGTGATGAACATGGATTGAGTTGTCACCTAACCTTTCTCAGGGTCATCTTTTATGGACTCATCATGAAAGGTTAGCAAGGTAGGCTTAGGTTGCTTAGCTTCGGAAGGAAACATGACAACGTGGATCACTTCCTCCTATGCTGGTAAGCTTTCATCCATAGGTATGGATGTCAGCATGCAGACCATAGCATCACAGTGTTCTCGTGATGTTATGAGTAGGTCATAGAGGCTCAACATTGTATTCTTTTGTTTCAGAGCCCGCTTGACCTGTGTAAATGCGTTGAGGAGATCCTTCTCTCAGCTAGGTTTTTTATTCTCCCTATCTTCTTCCATTCGTCCCAAGAGACGAATCTCCTGAGGTGGAACGACGTCAGTCGAGGGGTTGTTCCTTTTTTTACCAAGAGGAGGTTGTCATACTTCTACACATTGATCCTACCTCTGAGGTACAGGAAAAAGCACAGAGGTCAAGGGCTTAGGCTTAGGGAAGCCGAGCGTGAGGTGGTCTTTTGCAGCGTTCACAGGCGGGTCCTCTGCCTTTTTTTTGTCGAAGGATGATTGGTGGCTTTGGTTAGAGGTTTTCCCCTGTGTGAGAGGAGTAGCCTATGGTTTTGCCGCCCTAATTATGAAAGGTGCATTAGGCATGGATGCGGATGATGCCGCGGCTTTGCTGTTGCTCCGTGGCTGAGTGGTGTTCTGAGAAGGCACCCAAATGATAAAAAGTGACCTCGAGACACAACCAGCTGTGGATGAAGAGTTCGCCCCCCTTTGTGAGTTGGTAGACACAAACAAAACAAAAGGTTGTTTAGGTGGTGCTTTCTTCTCACTGTCTGTACTTACCACATTGATTGTATAAGGTATGTTGTTTGCATTCAATGGATCCTTATACATGTGCAATGCTTGTTTTTATGGACGCATCGGACTACTACCGTCTAGTTTTAAATGACTGTTGTTGATCATGCGTTGAATATCATCTTTCAACACCCAACAGTAGTCTATGTTGTGACCATACAATTGGTGGTAGTCACAGAAATGGTCCAGCCTGAAAGATTTCGAAATTGGTGGTTCGTTGGGTAAGGCTAAAGAAGGATTCTTCAGCAGTTCACAGCGATACCTGTGATGCTTCAGAGCTTCTTCAGATACCTTCTTGGGTTGAATGTATCCTACCCCTAACAATTGTTTCAATAGTTCTGAGTTCTTTACAGGTAGGATTGTATACTTTGAATGATCCTTGCGCTCAAAGTTTGGTTTTGGCTGAGGGAGGCCTTCAGGGGTAGCTGTGCCTTGGCTGGTGCTACTCGCACTGGCCGTGGTCTTAGGAGGTGCTTTTGGTGCCTTCTTGTTCTTGTTCTTTGCACCTTCAACCAGCGCAGCTACTGTTGTTGTCATCACTTTACCTTTTTCTTTACTTTTGTTGTGAGCATTCTAATAGGTGACATACGTTGGGTCTTTGTTGGCCTCCGCAGCATCTTGGATGCTTTTAGTTTGAGCGAAGGCCTGGTGTAAAGAGTTGGGGGAAAGATAATACAACTTTGACTTGATAAAGTTGTTGACTGCTCCTTTGAAGATGGCCAATGAGTATGGCTCTGTGATTGGCTCATAGATTTCATTCAAGGTAGCACTCCAATGCTGTATGAACTTTTGGACCGGTTTAAGCAGGTCTTGTTTCACTCCCATGAGTTGATCCAATGTGACTTATGGCTTTAATTTGTATTTAAAGTGAGTCACGAATTATGTCAGAAGCTCTTCTAAGGTTGAAATAGAAGAGTGTGGGAGGGCTCGATAACAATCTAGAGCTTTCCCCATCAAAGACATAGCAAAGACATGGATAATCGTATGAGGCCACTATTGCAACAACAAGGACTCAGATCTAAAGGTGACCAAATGAGCGTTAGGGTCCTCCTCCCTGTTATACTTAGTAAAATAAGGTAAGGACATACCTAGTGGCAAAGAAATCATGGGAACTACTAGACTAATAGGATCATCTTGGTAGAAGTCCATGACCTGTATGGTGTCTGAGCTGACGGCCTTAAGGCGTCTAACCTCTTCGGTGATGGTTTGAATAAGTAAAAAGGCTTAATCCAAACCTGTTGATGGAGGTGTCAGAATAGGAGGAATAGAGGGCTAACCTGGAAAAACTATGCTAGGCAGCGGAAATGGTGGGATGGTGTGGCCGGTAGACAGTGGGGCGGGGATCCCTACAGACTGGGGTGCCTATGCGGACCACCACCCACAAACTTGAGAAGAGAGGTTAGTCACTGCTGGCTATGCTATATAGGGATGAGGATATTGTGGAACCATCTACAGATGCATTACAAGTGTAACAGAGGGTTGTACACCATATACCGCAGACTGGTTATGTTGTGTTGCAGGGATGATCCACTGACTTGCGGTAGGCTGTTGAACATATGTCTGTGGTTGAATGATAGTGGCGACTTGTTGGGTTGGAGGGGGCGGAAGCCATAAAGTCTACATAGGGCGAGTCGTGTACATGACTTGAGGTTGGATTTGAGGGATGAAATGGGGCACGGTGGATGCTGGGACCATCGATGGAATGCTGATGATGCATGGTGATGAGACTGCCCCCATGTTGTTGTGGGGTATTTGCACTTGTAGCTTAGATGGCTACGTAGTGGCTTGCGAGATAACAGGGATGTGCGTCTGTGTGGTCATGGCCATATTGAGAGAGGCTGCTTCTCCATTGAAAGGGAACAATGGGTTGACATAAGTATGGGGACTAAGAGTTTGATATGAATGTTCAGACTAGGCTGCAAGTTCATCATCTTCTTCCTCCCCATTCTGGGGTTCCATCATTGCCCTTGTAGCCTGGCTCTTAGCCATGACCAACTGCGTTATAATTTCATGGTAATGTTCTGTTAAAGGAATGATGTCATAAGCTGTTGGGGTAAAATATTGATCCCCACGATGGATCATCTCAAAGTTTCATTTTGCCTCGATCTCAACTCGACTAAGGGCAAGCTTTGCCTCGATCTTGACACAGATAAAGTTGTATTCCTCAAGCATCACAACGGTGAAAATAGGATCTTTGCCTTGCAATCTCAATGACCGATGCGATGGTCTCTGGGGTCCTGCTACACCAGAAGCTGGTCTGGTTACGGCGATTGGGTTCACAGATGTGGCACCCGAGTCAATGGTAATCAGGGCAGAGGTGGTTGTGGCTATCGAATCCATAGATCTAGTAAGTTAACGATAACAAATGAATGGATCTAAAAGGCAGTGGACAAAGAAGATCACTATTAAGCTTTCTACCCTGTAGGATTCCAAAGGAATTGTTACTGTGATTGATTAACACGGCATGATATTTTGTAAACTTCCCGGAGGTATTATGTTTACAGTTTTCGGCGACGCGGGTGTAGATTGCTAACAGGGCTACCCGTAAAACTATGGATCAGAGCCTAGGCCCTCCTTCTAGTGCTAGAAAACTATAATGATGGAAAATGTCGGTAGCTAGAATACCAAATAGACTTCCGTGTACACAGTCTTAACCATGGATCCATGCGAGGGCTATGCTGGAGATAATGAATTCGCAGTGCCCTGAATGGTCTTGTCAATCAGACAGGGACTTACTAAATCAGTAAAATCAGTTTAAGATTATAAGTATTTCATGGATTGATTTGGTTTGATAAATCATAAAAGGAAAGAAAACTATGTAGATAAAGTTGCAACAACAATGATAATGTTAACACGACGAATGCGAATTAGATTCAGCAAGGTACATGATTTCAAGATCTAGGCTTTAACCCAAAGAAGAAGTTTGAATATTTCATACAAAAAGTTACAATAAGAAGATCCCGATTACCTTGTGCAAAACATACAAAAAATAACAAGGAAAATTTTTCTTACAAAGGATGGAGAATGGAGCTTAGTCTACCTTGGAAATCACAGGTGGAGTACAAGGGAGGTCAAGCTCAAACACCTATCTATCAATTGTATCTGATTAATAGATCTTGTCAACCTCACCAGATGATCTACGGATCTATGATCTATCTCCTTTGTTTTGGGTAGGCTCTGCTCAGGAATGCCAAGAATCATTGATGGGAAAGTTATATTTTCGCTAAAGAGATCTGATCGCCTCTACTACCGATGCTTGAAGACTATCTCTTGTCTCTGCTCGAGAATGGTAATTTCTTGGATTCTCAGAAAATTCCCTTGCCTCTTCGATTTCCCCCCCCTGTGTATCTTTGTCGGTAGGAGTATTTATAGGCTGAGATGTCCTGTGAAAAAGACATAACCCTGATGACATGTGTCCCAAATTTCCTGAATAATGTTGACTTGACTAACTGACTCCGTTGTGTCAAATGGCAACATACGCTGTTTGCGTCTTTGCCGAAGCTGATTCATGATTATGCGCAATACGCTCATCAGCGTATTGCGCATATGGATAACAAATGTGTAACTACTTTAATCAGCTTTACGCTGTATCACATTTGTTTATGCTGCATTGTGTGGCGGAGCATAACAAATCATGAGAATGATGCGTCAAGCTATTTTACGCTCATTTACGCAGCAGAGTGTAGTGAAGCATAAAATGACCAAATTGATGAAAAATTACGTGGATGAATGCTACGTAGCGTAACTAGCGTAAAATGATCAGTCTGCAAAAAAGAAGAGCCGATCTGTCGCATGTTTTACGCTAAGCATAATCACACAATATTGCATAATGTAGCATAAAAATAGAAAACATAGTAAAATATGGGATCTATAAGGAAGTAGGAGATTTGATGTTGAGCACCATCTCACTTTGTTCTGTCTTCTAGAATTCTGATATATATGCTTGCCTGAATTGTGAATCTTTGCCTGAGGCCGATTCACAATTTTTACAGTGTTTCAACCACCATTCCGATGAAACAAAGGAGAGAATGGGAAGCAAGAAGGGCCTTAGTTAGAGGGAACACTTTTGGCTCCATAACTAGCTCTTGTAGCCCAAGTTTTATTTCATCTAAGGGGTGTGCTTTGAATTCTCACTTTGTTTTTTCTTCTCTTTTTTTTTGTGTTTTTTGTTTTTATGTGTGAGAACCACACCATGCAAAGACTTCTTATTCTTATTGACTCAGCTTCCAATAATTGGGTAACATCAGAATGGAAAGAAAAACTTAAAAAGAAAACATCCAAGCACCCAAGAGAATATCAATCTTATTATTGGCACATTTGGCAATTTCATGGAATAGCAAAAGTAAATATTGGAAAAAGGCAATGATAGAGAACATGATTAAAATAACAAATATTCAAATGCAAAATATGATGGTTGTGTATTATTAGTATACATAATCTCATTTGGATATTTATGGATGAGCCTTTAAAAAAAGAACAAACAAAAGGGAAAAAGAAAAGGAAAGCAAAATCTAGTGTCATTTCTCTGTGAAAGCTTCCCAGAACATTGATTTCTTGGCAGATGCGATTTTGCAGGTCATAGAAAAAAGGGATATGACAACAAAGGGATAAGTTCTCTCAAAGAAACTAGAAGTGTTAAAGTAGGTTAGAATGTGAATGGAACATGAAGGGAGAACAAGAGTAGATTTTCAACGTACGCATGTGTCCAGGTTCTCTGGAGAAACTCCAGCACCAATCTAGCTCTGTGTTATCAATTCAAGCTCTCTAAAATGAAGGATTGATTGCAGCTATGTCTTCTAGATAATTCACAAAATTTGTAGAGCAATGCTAGTGACAGTACTGCTGTGGTGCCCCTACATCCATGTTAGCGATGCAACCAAGCTACAGCTACCGATTTCTACGATGATAAGGTCCTCATTCCTTGCAAAAACCATACGTAGCTCATTCCATGACAAAATCCTAAGCAATAAAAGTAGAAAGGGTGAGCTTTTTAGCAAGCTCTTGGAATCCAATGAAGATGAAGATGAGAATCATTCACAGACATCATGCAGAAAGATCACAGTATACTGGGACCTCAACAACAAACCACCGAAGGTTGCTCCATCTTCATTAATGAGATCTGAAAAAGGACAATTAATGAGAGATATGTCTAACAAAATAGTGAAACTTGAAAAAGCTTTGGCAAGAGTAAATATCAAGGAAGAAAGGAAAAGTAGAAAGCATAAATATCAAGACACTAAGTTAGTAGAAGATGAGGATGAAAGTGATCTTATTATGTCCAATTTTCTTGACATTGAATCTGATAATGAGTTATCTAGTGTTCATTATGCAAGTAAATCTTCTAGTAATGGATCTAGTGATACTTCTTCTCTATCAAGTTCTGAAGAAGATATGTCTTCAAATGAAGAATGAAATAATAATGAGGAAAAGGAATATAATCTTTGATCAAAAGAAATATTAACTACTTCTAGACCCCCCAAATTTTATTACTAATCCATCTACTAAGAGAAAAGCTTTTGAGCCAAATAGAAAAGATAAGAATAAAGGTAAGGACAATCAAGTAGAGCAAAGCACTCCAAGTCAGTCTTTTAATAAATGGATAAAGAAACCAAGCTTTATTGGTGATGGAGAGTATGATTTGATTGAATACTTTAACATGTCAAGGCCAATATTAGCTTTTATCAGTTGCTTCAAATAGGAGATCAGCAAAGAAAAGCTTTAGAGTTCATTAAAGGTAAAAGGAGAGTTAGAGAATCAAAGTTAAGTTGTGTCTAATAATGATGAGAAATTAAAGACCTCATATGATAAGGAATACCCTCATTTCCTTTTAACAATGAAATTAAAGGATAAATACTTACACAATTGTTTGGTTGATTCTAGAGCTACGTCTACTATAATTCCATTGTTTATATGTAAGAAACTCAATTTGATTCCTAAAAAATTAAACAAAAAGATTGTTCAAGTGCATAAAAGTAGGGTGAAAATTGTGGGTCAATTACCAAATGTCCTATTAGAAATTTCTTCTGAACCCCATGTCAGAAGTAGAGTAACTAATCAAGTGGCAGATATGCCAGATTCACATAGTCTCTTATTGAGTAGAAGTTGGAGCAATAATTTCTTAGGTTACATATCAACAAATTATTCTCATATGTGGTTACCTTGGAAAGGAGTACCAAATCAAATATACATCTATAGCAAACATTTGATGATTGATAACATTACTTCAAATGAAAAAATAAAATGGTTGAAAAATGAGTTGTTGAAAAAAAAATTGTACACTCCAAGAAAATTATAGTCCTAAGAAAAAACATTCAAAGAATGAGGATAAATGGGAATTATACTTTGATGGTTCATGTAATTCAAAAGGTGCAAGAGTCGGTATAGTTATATTAAGGAATGATTCACCTGAAATTTTCAAGGTAATTCATCTATATTTCCCTTGTACTAACAACAAAGCTGAGTATGAAGCTTTATGTATTGGTATAAGAATAGCTCTAGACAAAAGGATCAGAGTAATCACTATAAAAGGAGATTTAAGATTAGTTTGTGAACAAGTAAAGGGTAACTGTGTAGTAAAGAGCTCATTCTTAAGACCTTATAAGCAACTTTCTTGTAAGATGTTAGATCAGTATCAACATTGCCAAATAGAGCATATAAATAGAGCAAAGAATCTTATAACATATGATTTGGCAAAGGCAGCTTCATCACTGGATATGCAAATAATAGAAAGTTACAAACATGTAATGATTGAAGAAGAACATCAGTACCAAATAATATAAGAAATTTACAAGTGTTTGAAGATGATGATCAAGTACTAAGATTTATGAAAAGCAAACAAGAATTTGAGGGTCAAGTAATACCCGAAACATCATCAAATTCCAAAGCTAATTTCATTCCAAAAAGGATGATTGACTTAGAACAAGATTTCAAGAAAAATTTACTTACTGGAAAGGATATACAAAACCCATATAGTCAAGCTTTCGAGGTATTGAATTTTGGATTAGACAAGATGCCAAAGATGTTGAATGTTACAAAGGAAAGAGATTCGAGTTTCAAAAAAAACCTGTTAACATGTCTAAGAAGTAATTTGGACAATTTTGCTTGGTCTTGTGATGATCTTAAAGCTTTTAGACCAGACGTGATGACACATAAAATTCCTTTAATAGAAGGTTGTAAAATAGTCAAGCAAAAACAAAGAAAATTTAATCTATCATCTGAACCAGCTATGGAAACCAAAATCAAGAAGTTGTTGGAAACATGAATCATATATCCAATATGATATTCAACATGGCTTGCTAATCTTGTTCCAATGAGAAAGAAAAATGGTGATATAAGGCTTTGTATAGACTTTAGAAATCTGAATGATGCCTTAAAAAAGGATGAGTATCCACTTCCAAGAATTGATAAGATGCTGATTAAAGTCTCAGGATGTCAAGTATATTCCTTTTTAGATGGTTTCTCAGGTTATAATCAAATCATGGTAGATAAGAATGATAGATAAAAAATAGCATTTATCACCAAGTGGGGAACTTTTTCTTATCAAATAATGCCATTTGGATTTTCAAAAGCTGGAGCTACTTTCCAAAGAGCAATGGATTTAGCATTTAAGGATTTATTAGGCAAATTTGTGGTGATTTATTTGGATGATATTACAATATTCTCAAAGAAAAATGAAGATCATATTAATCATCTCCAGCAAGTTTTTGATAGATGTCATGAGTTTGGTATTTCATTAAATCCTAAGTGTATCTTTGAGGTTAAATTTGGGAGCTTACTAGGCCATGTGATATGTCAAGCATTGTCATAAATAATTCCCAAATCCAAGTAGCATAGAATATTGAGCATCCCACAAGTAAGAAATCTCTTAGATCTTTCTTTGGAAAGATAAACTTTGTGAAAAAGTTCATCCCTGGGTTTACTGAAATTACCAAGCCTTTGATGCATATGCTAAAAAAGGATGTCCAAGTAGAGAAAACACCAAAATCAGAGAGAGATTTGTGAAAAATTAAAAATGCTATATAAGGGGCTCCATATTTGGTAAAGCCTAGGCTTAAAGAAGATTTTTGGTTATATTCTTTTACTTCAAATGATTCTATCGTTGTCGTTTTAACACAAAAAGATGATGAAGGTCAAGATGAACCAATTGGATTTTTTGGGTATTAGTTAAAAGGTTCATAATTAAATTATTTAGACATAGAGAAACAAGCATTTGTAGTCATCAAAGCACTTTAGCATTTTAAATATTATTTGGAAAGTTCATTAGTCCACATTATGATAATTGAACCTGGAGTCAAGCGATTCCTAGCCCAAAATGAGATTGGATTAAAAAAAGGAAAATGGCTTATAAAGTTGCAAAGTTTCATATTTTCATTGGAAATATGCAAAAAAATTAAGGGATTGGATTTAGCGAAGTTAATGGCTAGAGAAAATGAAGTATGCATACTTGACACCCATGAAGAGAATTGGTATGATGAAATTCTCAAATTTCTTAATACAAGGAAAATCCCAAATAATTTAACTACAAGTCAAAAGAGATATTTATTCAAAACAACATGAAGATTTGTTGTTAAATATGGTATATTATATAGAAAATATTTTCGTGGATTTTTATTGGAATGTGTTCATAATTGAAACACCACAAAATTTCGAGCTTAGTACTTCTCTAAAAAGAAGTAGGTCCCTGGGATCCATAGACGACCACGGCTACATCTGGTGTCACACATGGCAACTTTGGAGATCAAAATACTTAATTTTCACTAAGTATGCAGTCTCAGCATATATGTCTAGCATATATGCCCAAGTTCACATCCACAGCATATACGCCCAACATTTTCAGCGTATACGCCCAGTGTACATGCCCAGCGTACACGCCTTGTATGTATGCTCAGCAGGTACAACCGATGTATACACCCAAAATGAAATCCCCAAAGACGGCATGGAAACAACACTGTAGAGCAAGATTTGGCACAAGGCAGCAACCATCAACATATATGCCCAGCAACCATTAGCGTATACACCTGGCGTATACGCCCAACTACCATCAGCATATACGCGCAGCATATACATGCAACGTCCACAACATCTACGCCCAAGTTCACATATGCCTAGCACATCTAGCATATATGCCCAGTGTATACACCCAGAGTCTATGCTCGCCAGACATAGCGTATACACCCACAGTATACGCCCAGCAGATGTAACATGTTGTACACTTGTAATTTTATGCTTTTGCACCTATTCAACGTGCCATGTGTCATCCAACCCGAATCTAGCGTCAAAACTTGTATAAAGGCCCTAATTTTTCAATAGATCCAGGTTGCTCGGCAAATTCTAGAGCAAACCAGAGACTAGAGATGTTGAGAAACAGAGCAGAGAACCTTATACACTGGAGAACCCTGTATGCTGAACATACAACCTCTACATTGTGCTTACAATGTGAACCAGCCCACACATCCCTGCATCCACTGGGGCTTTTCATCCGCCTTGTGTCCAAGTCACAACTACGTTAGACCGGTGCATTGTACTCTCATTTTGAAATGCCATTGTTACATTTTCTTCCTAAAATTGTTTACCATTTGCATTAATTGTTGCATGTATTCTATTTATGCTTGTTTACATCTACACTCTGTTCACATCAGTTACGTTGTTTACGCTCTGATTTACACCTGTTACGCCGTTTACATATAACCCAGTGTATAACACTTCGGTGTACATTTGGGGAAATCCTTGTCTGATCTGCATGCGGACAACTCAAGGTTCTCTGCCTTTGTCCATTCTAGCTTACCCTCAGGTAAATGTAGGGTGTTTTGTGCATGTCTGGTGATGCCACAGCCTCTGTTTCCTTCCAGCTGGAGATCAACGATTTCGGATGGTACAAAAATTGGCATTAGAAGGAGGGTTGTTCCTAAAACCTTACCTACAAGCTTCCCAGCATTTACACTGTTGAGTGTTTATGCTACTGACCATACACTGATTCTCTCTGTAAACCTCCCAACATTTACGCTGCGTAGTTTAAAGCTTATTACCTACAAACTATCCAGCGTCTACACTGCTTAGTGTCTACGCTGCTCCATTTAAAGCTTGACATCTGTAAGTCTCCCAGTGTCTACGTTATTAACCACATGTTTGCAAAGGAGCGAGTCGTTAGCTTAGCCTGTAGTAGATCCCCAACTAGAAGAGGAGGAAGAGTTCGTTGCCCAATCCAAACATGAAGACTCCTATCACACCCTTAGCCCACAAACACATGTCAACCCATTGTTTCATCTAGGCATAGGGGAAATTACATCCCTCCAACCCCTCAAGTTCACCCAGGTGCAAGTACCTCTGCCAAAAACATATGCACTTGTTCATGTTCCCCCAGCGATCAACCCGTAATTCAATACACTTCCTCTTGCTATCATCCCTGCTGTAGCCGTAGGCCCATCCTCACAAGTACCACCCCCTCACAATAACATCGGAGCAACCTTCCCACCCTGCATTATTGGGATGCCACATGTGATACTGGCATCTACGTCCGCTCACTATTTTTCCCACATCCAAATGCACGGAGCCTCCTCCACCATTGTAACCCAACAAGGGGTTCCTTCACAAAACATGGCCAGGAGATGGGTAGTGATGGGTGTTCAATCACATCAACCCCCTCACAACAACATGCCACCTCACACAATTCCACCAGCCAACATTCCCCAAGTACAACCGCAACCACCACAACAACAACCTCTCACATATAATGTGTCATCCCTTGCGCCACCCGCTATGAACATTCCACAAGTACAACCACCAATTGCATAGCTTTCAGCCTTTCAACATACTATTCAACAATCTAACCTATACACTGCACCACACCCCCAAGCTTCTATCTCACCCAGCACTCAAGACTAGGTAAATGCTAAAAAATTAATGCAGGAACTAACTGACGAGGTCAAACACCTCAAAACAGCTACCGATGGAGAGTTGAAGGTAGTGAATTTTTACCATGATGACCCCATCAGCTCTTCTATTTCACCCCTAACCTTGCCCAAAGATGTATCATTTCCAACACTAACTAAATATAGTAGGGAAATAGACCCCAATGCTCACCTCATAACATTTAGATTAGAATGTGCATTACTCCAGGAATGGCCCCATGCCATTTTTCGAGTGTTCCCTATGTCCCTCACAGGGAGATCACTTGATTGGTACTGAGCCTTGCCAAGGAATTTCATATTTTTCTTGGAAGAGTTGTTACATCAATTCATGACTAGGTTCAAGTATAACTTAAAACCTAAGGTGACACTGGACAACCTTATACAGGTTAAACAAGCACCACTAGAACCTGTACAAAAATTCATTCAGAGATGGAGTGCCGCTCTCAATGAGCTACACGAGCCAATTCCCCAGACATATCTGCTCACTATTCTAAAAGGGGCTATTAACGACTTCTTTAAATCTAAGTTATATTATCTCAATGCGTGTAACCTTAACCAAGCCTTTGTACAAATTAAAAATATAGAAGAGGCGGCTCAAAATAGCCATGATCCTGTGTATTTAGCCTTCAAAAATCAACACAGTAAGAAAGATAAAGAGAAAGGTAAAGTAACTATAGCGGAAATAGGGGAAACGCAACAAGCAAATGTGGCATAACAAAACAAACCGCTGTTAGCCCCTACTAATTATACCAAACCTGCTCCCACAACCATGCTGGAATCATCATCATTGCAGAACCCAACACCAAACCGTACGAGAAACTTTGAGAGGAAAGAACCCTCCAAATACACACCACTTCCTATGAAGCCATCCCAACTATTTGACCAACTCTTGAAGGCTGGTTTAATGAAACACAAACAGTTATCCCCTATGGCTATCTAGAGACATGATCGGTTCTATCAACTCATTCAGAACCCAATCCTAGCAACACCGGATGAGCCTCCAGTACCCAAAGGTTTTAGAATGGATCGCTTCTGCAACTATCACCAACGTAATGGGCACGACACGAATTACTATTTCACCCTAAAGTAGGACATAGAACAAATGATCGATGGAGGCCAAATTACCTTTGATGAGGCCAACCCGGTCCAACCGCAGAACCAGGCTATGGGGGTGTATAAGGACCCTCTGA
This sequence comes from Gnetum montanum, assembly GCA_015680685.1. Classification (NCBI taxonomy): domain Eukaryota; kingdom Viridiplantae; phylum Streptophyta; class Gnetopsida; order Gnetales; family Gnetaceae; genus Gnetum; species Gnetum montanum. The sequence continues at coordinate 1,426,443 of MNCI01005122.1, read as the reverse complement.
ACACCAAAGAGGCACCGTATGTTATTAACACCATATACTTAGATAATGAGCCTAAAACACCCACTATTAACACCATCTATTCTAACCATGAACAACAAACTCCTAACAAGCTATTTGTAGTCCATATTCCTCCCATTGCATCAACATCCATGCCTCAATCATCATGCACTTTTTAGCAGCCATATGTTGTCTACGTCCCCCCCACCCTACTGACTTCTAACACCCGACACGTAAAAAACCATATGTAGTGCATGTCCCTCCCATCGTCACTACCTCAAATCTACCAACCCCTTCTACTCAGCCTACCCCTTTTGTAGTTTGAGTACTACCTGCAGTTGCAACAGCAGAGGTCCAACCTCCACCTAAACCAACCACATATATCGTTAGGACACCCAAAAGTCCTAATAATTCCCAACCCTCCACCTCGCAAATGCAAAATAAACCTAGCCCCTATGTCATCAGGGTACCCAGCCAGCCTTCTGCTCAACCACTTGACTATCCAATGGCAACCTCACCCAACTCCATATGTAGTACGAACTCCAAAACAGCCTGAGGCACTAAGAGCAACTCCACCAACATGCCACACACGAGAACATTTAGCGAATAAGCTTACGTGTGAACTATTGGAAAAGGAGCATCAACGGTTAGTTGTAGGGCCACCTACACCCACTCCACTCAACGTAGTGCCTATGAAACCACCTAACAATCAATCGAACACAGGCCATGATGGCGAACCATCCAGAAAAACTGATACATCTAAAACAATAGTTCTGAGCAAAAATGATGGACCAATGATGCACGAAATAAAACTGTTAGGCCCAATGGACCCAGTCACTACTGATAAAAATGCACCCAACACTAGAGACTTAGCAACAGCCTTAATGCAAGTCACGTAAGCACTCAAGCAAAAGAATACTTCATTAAGCTTGTATGATTTAATTCTAACATCTCAAACACATCGTGAAGCATTAGTGCACATGTTAACGTCGATCCCAGTAAGTGAGGACTTATCCCGAAATGAACCCTCCATTCATGTAGTAATGTACTTGCCCCATGGGTCAACTTCCAAACCATTAAGTTTCCACAACGATAATATTATGGTGGATAAGAAAATAGGGGAGATAACAACAGCCCCCATGTTCATAACAATACACGTAAATCAATTCAAGATACATAGGGTCCACGTAGACGATGGAGCTGCCACAAGCGTAGTACCATATCCCATCGTCGAACAACTAGGGCTTACAGAGTTAATCAAACCAACTACAACCACATGTTTGAAATCATTCAGTGGGTCACACATGATATTTAAGGGCACCGTGACATTAGACTTCATAGCAGGGGACCAATTCCCCACATCTGCTGACTTCATTATCATCGATGAAATGCTAGGATTCAACCTAATATTAGGAAGGCCCTGGTTGGCCTAATTGAAAGCAGTCTCATCCCCTATACACCAAGAGATTCATCTTCCTTATGAAGGTGGTGAAATCATCATACACGGGGAGGCTACCACACCTATCATTTCATCGTACACCGACACAGACCAAGGCTCAGAGGTTAAGCTCGAAGAGCCTAGACAACATGATAAAAATAAACAGCAATCGATAAGTGATAATCCTTTAAACACAGAAGAAGATCCACCCAAAACAGAAATGCCTGTGCCTGACATTATACATACGCAACCTCGTCTAGAAACGACAAATGATGTAGAAACCACGATACATGTCGAAACACAAGAAAAAACTAATTCATAAACAATTCCATCAGACATCCCTGGGTCGAATTACCATTCAACGTAATCAGTGAAGGGGACGCAGAATATAGAATCATACCCGCTAACTCTACTCCCAACGTTAAAATGTGAAAAATTAAAAAATTATTAAACTAATAAATAACAAAAACAAATCGTCCGAAATGGTCCGAAAAGACATCAAACTACATTCCAAGTCCGGAATGACGTTAAACTATAATGTCCACAACAACATTAAACTAGCCACGATCAGAAATGGTCGATCAACTGAGAAATCCACCCGTGTCATTCAAAATGTCCCTTGTTTACGATTGGGGCTTGAAATGGCCTTAAACTATGCATGGGGCCCGAAATGGCCTTAAACTAGATCATCCACTTGTACTTTGTTTTCCCCTTACACTTAACATTACACTCCGATTTATAATTACATCCGCGCATTACACTTAACACACACAGAAAAAAAAAACAATATATTTTACATTGTCGTGTGGTGTTTACAATTAAACTCAAAATCAACAAAAATTTTTTATACATGCGATGATGTATAATTACAAGAGTCCATTGTTTTCTTCCATCTGTTCAAAATGACTCAAAATTTTCAATTTACAATTCCTGTATAAATTTGAGTCAGAATAGTTCCACAAAACAAAAAAAACAAAACAAAATAGAGAAAACTAAAAACTAAGCATTTCGGATGGGAGGATCATCCCCTTTAGATCCACTGGCATTAGGGGCCTCTGCTCCACTGGGGCCAGCTTCTTGGACATCATCACCACCTTCATCCTGAAAATACCAAAAGAGGCAACCAACTTAAGAACAAGAGAAAGACAAAATTTCAAATAATATGTAGCGAACGAATTTCGTAATGACAAAATTCTTACCATAGGGGATCCCCCTAAGCCAAATTCCAGCTGGCAAAGGATTTCCTCTTCTGAGACACTGGTCCAATCGGTCCCATCAAGGCCTAGGTCAACATCTGCCAAGGCCTTCCCCTTGTCAACAGTTGACTAGGTGGGATGCTTTAGAGGGAATTCACCTACTAATACCTCCCTAGAAGCGGTCATAATCACTCTTGTAGGCAACTCCATCTCAATAGTTATGTTTTAAGCAAAAGTATCAAAAGCAGAGCGTAGACGCAAACCTTCCACAAACATTTCCAATTGGCACTTTTCAATGGACACTTCCTTTAACAACTTCTTATAATGATGTTTGTGGTTCTTTTCATCCTAACCCCACTTCTGTACCTTGGAGGCAAAAGCTTTCCAATCTTGACACTTGAGGTTCAAGAGATCTATTTGGGCCTTACGCTCTACTAGTCTTCGTGTCAGTGATGTATGAAAATTAAGCAAATTCCAATACCTGGTATATGTGACCTTGGAAGTCCACCAAGAGTGATCATCACTTAGTTTGGCAAAGGAGAATTCATACCGAGCCTTAAGATCATCATGCTTTACTGATAACTCCAAGACTTCCTTTTCCTTTGCTTGAATCTGCAACCACAACTGTTCGACGAAATGCCTACAGGTCCATAGTGACTTGGTGTTATGAACAAGACCTTCCGCTACTTCCTCATAAATAGGCCTTGGTACCTACTTGAATTCCAAGGATAATGTGGGTAAACTCTTTATGCTGATGGTCTCAGAAGGATCCCACCTCAGTTTGGCACCTATGAACATGAAAAGAATAGACGTTAAAATAACAAGAACAAGGTGTGAAACTCTAAAACTTCAAATGACTCAAAATATTTATACTTATTTTAGGGTGGGCCTCTTGAATTCATTCAACAACTTCTTCAGTGATACCAACCACAAAATCCATCTTACTTGGCATCTTTGTCCAAGTAAATGGCCCACAAGTGCGGAATGGGCTAACCTTTGTGGTCCTTTTAGGGGGAACCGATTTAATAGGTACGTCCAGCCACACCATCCTGGTTCGCTACCTTCGTCTAAAAGAAAGGAAAACATGAAAATAAAATACCATGGAAATGACAACTAATGAAGCAATATAAAATAAAATAAAAAGAAAACATACTGTGCTCCTTCTCACCCTTTGGGGGATCACCTAAGTCCAACTTTCCCTTAAGAAAGCTGCTGAACATTTGATCGACACCACCCTGGTCATCCAACAGCTTAATTTCTGTGGTGCCTTCCTTCAACTCTTCTGTTCCTCCTCCTTGATCTTTCCCCACATTTTCCTCCTCAGTATTAGGCTTCATGTTAGTCTCCTCCTCTTCAGTAATAGTCTCTAATGCCTGCTTCCTCACTTCTCGAGTCAAGTTTGAAGGTATCAGTGGCATATAAGTGATCAAAGTAAAAATTATGAATAAAATGAAAACAATAAAGCAATAAGTGTATAGAGTATACTTACCTTGGACAGACATCTTGAATTGTATGTGTTTCACTCATGGCTCGTTCACATTCGATGCTTCCCCAGTTGAGCTTTCGCGCTTTGTTTGTTTCGACTATGCCTTGCCAACAGTCTCTTTGATGACCCGTTCTACCCTTTTTGCAGTGTAAGGCACGTTGTCTAGCTCCAATCCCAAACTATCACATGTATGGATTGACGTACCAGATGATCCCTCTATCGTGATAGACACGGACTCATCAATGCCCTTAGGAGCATCTTGGGAGTTAGCAAATTCAAACAAGTGGTTGATCCACGGGCGGGATAGTTGACCCCGATCCCGTAGAACATACTTGTTGTCTGCGCAAACTACCAGAAACTCAGCTAAGCAACAAAGGTAACTGGAGAAGAAGGTAAAGGTGAAGTGAGACTGTTCCTTGACATTTGAGTGCAATTGCACTATCTCCTTATGCAGGCCCGACAACAAAAATTGGGCCCAATTAAAGCGCATTCCAATTTCTAGGATAGTTCGCATGATGCATACAGCTTCAACCCCAAGGCTCTACACCTAAGAAAGGGATTTGGAGAATACCTGCACCCTAAATAGGGTATATAGTTCATTCACCTCCTCAACCTTTGATTTCCCCTACATTGGGAATCCCTTGGCACCCTTGGCCACACCCAACCAGTCCTCCAATTCACGAACCGTTTGGAGCTCTTTATGAGCCCTATCTAAAAATACACTAATACCATCTGCCAGTACCCCAAATAAGTTTGAAAATAATTCAGGCAACATATGGAAATATATCTTAACACCCTTAATCCAGGTGCTATAGTAGGAGACAGACTCATTGAAGGAGTCAATGATCCCGATCATTTCTGCTATTGACACATCAGGGCTCGGGGTCGTGAAGAGTTCCATGAGGCTGGCATTATATAAGCAATGAACAATGGATGGTAGGGAATTGGTATGTAACCACTTTTGGGCCTTACTGACCTCCCTGAACTTCATTGATAGGGTAGTCTCAGTTCGTCCCATTATGACAGGGTCCCCACCAGGAGGTACATCAACTGCAAATACAATTCGAAATCGTCACATCAGTATAACCCCCGGCAGTTGAACAAACACGTTAGCACATCTAGAAAATATTTTCATTTACCTTCTATAGTGGACTTCAATGTGTTTCCTAAGCCAGAGTCATGGGGGAAGACTGGTCCCTTATTTGACCAATCTTCATGCAACCATCCACGAGCTCGGCACATTGCGAACGCTCTAGAGAATTGTTTGTGAAAATGAACAATAGCACCCTTCATTTGAGCTAATACGGCTCCACCAAGGGTGGGACCTATCATAAATGCCTCTATAGGAGTGCGAGCTAGAGCAAGCCCTTCATCCTCAACACACGTTCCATCTAGGTTAACTTTAGGCCTACAAACAAATGGATGTCAAAACAGAAGCAAATGTCAAACGGCGAAAAGAAACACCAAACTTAAATGGTCCTACCTATCCACTCGGTACACTGTTCCAGGAGGGTTCTAGAATAGCATGTGTGCATGTGCAACTAAAAATAAAGTGTTCTTAAGATAGTCCTATCCTTGCGGTAGTTGGGCCCACACTCACACTAACGGGTGTGTAGACCTAGGCCCGTGGGAAGAACCATCCACATTCACAAGCAGCCCTTCATCGATGTCTTCTATGAAGACCACGACACCCTCCACGGCTCTTGGGAACATGGCCCCAAGCATGCTCCACGCCACCAGGTCACTTAGCTGCGACTAGATAACAACTTCTAAATTGTCCAACATGAAGGCCAAGAATTCACACGCACCTTCTCTGAACCAGACCCCATTGTTGTCAACAATTAGATTCAGGGTAGGTTCATCAACCTCAATGGGGCCAAACCATGTTAGCACCCCAACGAGCTCAACAATGAGGAGAAAAGGCTTAGTGTCCTTGCAAGCAACCAAAATGCCACCGTAAAATTATCCATGCATCAAAACGACGTGAAAAACAAAAATTCACATCGTAGACCAACACTTAGAAAAAATGGCTAACTATTTATGCTCGGCATATACGTTGCTTAACCCAGCGTATACACTGTCAAAAACTATTTACGCTCAATGTATATGCTACTTAACCCAAGGTATATGCTGACAACGAACTATTTATGATGTCGATCAAACCATTTACGCTCAACGTATACGCAGCAGAAACCCTCATCATATACGCCATAGAAGGCTTCAGCGTAAATAGTCTATGCTAGACATTGAACAAACAGTTTATGCTAAAAAAAATTTACATGAAAACAGGTCTACGTTGAATCCCACTTGAAAAGAATTAACTATTCACGCTTAGTGTATACGCTATAGAAACCCTTAGCATATACGCCATAACAGCCTTCAGTGTATACGCTGATAAAATCATCTATGCTTCATGCAAGAAAAAGTGTTTACAGTATGCACTGATAAAATAGATTATGCTATGACGGTCTACGCTATCAAGACTTTACACTCGGTGTATACACTGAAACCCTCTATGCTAACTCTCTATGCTTGGCGTATACGCTGAAGCCCTCTACGAGATTGTCTACGCTACAAAACATGCACAAGAAAAAATAACTAATAGAGGCAGGATCAGAGCCTACCTGTGTGATGATCCAGACCACGATGGAATCCTTGGCCTGGGCAAGCACTACAACATGGCCTCGCTCTCCTCTACAAAGGTCAAGTCAGGTCCCTTCCTCCCCTGACCTTCCACTTCCTTGCCTTTTCCCATCTCAGCATCCTCTACGCTGGGATCGACAGTTTACGCTGAGGTTTGAAACTATTTATGCCTATGTTGAGCCTCTACGCTAGAGTCTAAGTCTCTATGCCAATGCTTGAACCTCTATGCTCTACATCTATGTTGAGCTTTAGTCGTGGGCGTCTACGCTTAGGGTTTGGGTTTGGATACTTACGCTTACGTCGGGGTTTAGCGGATTACGCTAACGCTCAGATTTTACGCTCGGATTTTTTTACACTCAGATTTTTATGCTTAGAATGTAATGTGACAAATGACCTCGCCCCCCCCCGCCCCCTTTATTTAGTGCTCCGCCATCATTGCCGCTCCCGCTGCCACCACCACCTCACGGTTTGTCATTTTTGCCTTTTTTACTTATTTTAATTAAAATTTGATGATAAATGATAATATATATATATATATATATATATATATATATATATAATAAAAAAAATTACTACATCCTATTCCCCTGTGAACCCCATTTCATGTGTTTACGCTGAACATTCCAGCACAAATGACGTTCGGCCTGGTACAGCCTTAAACTGCTGTTACGACCCAGTAAGGCCTTAAAATACAACCTGTGAATTACATTTGGCTTGATAAGGTGTTAAACTACCACCCATGACCTAGTATGGCCTTAAACTACCATGCATCCTGGTGTGATGATAAACCACCATCATGCATGTACACACCATTTAAATTGCCAAAGAATATAGAATGATGCCCATTAAGCTCATCCTACTCTCTATTTATTGGCAGGAGCAAGCCTGATGGATTTCTAGCATTTAACCGCACCGTTAATAATTGATGGACCATATGGAAAAATTGTAAGGGACATCAACATAAACCTCATCCACTTAATTTCATCAACAGACAACACAGTCATAGCCTCAACACAACAAACAATAGACAACTACAAAGGTATGACAAAACCCCTCGACATAGAATCCAAAAATATAACCGAAGACTCGTTGGCTGAAACCCCCATCACCATGCCCGATGGGGAAATTAAAATATTAAAACTAAGCACATTACTACAACCACAACTGGCCAAAAAAATTGAGGATGTGCTTAGGGACAACATTAAATCTTTTGCTTAGTCATACACGAACATGCTTGAGTTGGATCCTCGAATTGTCCATCATAACATTATCCTTGATCCGAAATTAAGACTGGTAAATCAAAAGGCATGAAAGGTTAAACCTGAGGTGGCATTGGTAGTTCGTAATGAGATCACCAAGCTTTATTAGGCCGGTTTCATTTGGGCTATTGATTACGTTAAGTGGGTATCCAACATGGTCTTTGTCCTGAAGAAGAACGGAAGCATTCACTTATGCATTGACTTCCGGGATTTAAATGTTACAATCATAAAAGAATATTTTCCCTTACCCATCATCGATCAACTTGTTGACTCGACTGCTGGGCACACACTATTATGTTTTATGGATGGCTTCTCAGGATACAACCAAATACACATCAACCCAAAGCATCAGCTTCAGACAACCTTTAGGACACCATGGGGAACCTTTTGTTATACAATGATGCCCTTTGGTCTCAAGAATGCTAGGGCTACATATCAAAGAGCGATGAAATTTATCTTTAGTGATTACATGTTACACTCGCTCAACGATTACGTGGATGACATTGTGGTTAACTCAAAAACATTGAAACAACATGTACAAGATCTTGACTTAGTATTAAAGCGTTGTTTAAAGTATGAACTGAGGCTTAACCTAAATAAATGTTTCTTTGGCATCAAAATTGGCAAAATGCTTGGATTTATAGCCTCAAAATTAGGGATACGAGTAGACCCCGATAAGGTTCAGGCAATAACAAACCTGAAACCACCCCACAATCTTATCGAACTTTGAGGTCTACAAGGTAGATTATAGTTTATCAAGAGCTTCATAGAAAAACTGACAGACAAAATAAAACTAATGAACCACCTACTATGCAAGAACATCCATTTTTAATGGACTCCATAGTGCCAAAAAGCATTTGATAATATTAAAATGGCACTTTCCTGACTACCCACGGTTTATCCACCTCAAAACGATAAATCGTTTTACATCTACCTTGCGACTTCAAATTCGTCAATTGCATCTATGCTTTGCCAGAAACAAGATGATAGAAGTGACGTCCCTGTATATTAATTAAGCCATGCATTAGTTGCCCATGAGAAAAAGTATAATGATGTGGAGAGGTCATGTTTAGCTTTGGTCTTTTCTTTGAGAAAATGGCGACATTACCTCTTGCAAGGATAATGTGCTCAAGACCATCACAGGAAACATTTATGAAACAAGTCGGATAGCCCATTGGAAAGCCATGATAGCTGAGTTTGACCTACATTATATAGTACAATCATCAGTTAAGGGTCAAGCCATAGTAAATCAAATGGCCACGTCACCAATGCACGATCAAGCGACAGTAGAGCTAGAATTCCCGGATGAGAATGTAAGCGCAATAGACATAGGGCCCAACGACTACAATGCCATTCTAAACTTTGATGGAGCATCCACCTCTTAGGGGGGAAGTGCTACTACTATCATCACCTATCCCTCCGGGGAGATCTGACCCTTTGCTTATCATTTCAATTTTTGTTGTACCAACAACATAGAAGAGTATGAAGGTCTTCTTAGAGGTCTCGTGGTAGCATTGGCTTCAGAAATCACACATCTTGTGGTCAGAGGAGACTCACAACTGGTCTTAAACCAAATCACAGATGTTTATACATGCAAAGCCCAACATTTACAACCATATTGTGACTTGGAAAAACACCTAATGAGGTGATTTGAAAACATCAATGTGCAACACGTCTCTAGAAATGATAATACCATTGCAGATGTGTTAGCCACATTAGCATTAAATATATTGCTAGACATGTTCCATACATTACCAAGCTCCATAATCAATTGTGCTAAACCAATAACAAATAGTCTTGACACGTTGCCGATCGCATCTGTTAGTACAACACGTGCAATAGAATGGTATGATGACATAAAAGAATACCTTCTACATGATGAAACATCACGACATCTAACAAATGCACAAAAGGATGCAGTATGAAAATATTCTAAGCAATATACCCTGGTAGGGGACACATTGTGTCGTAGATCCTACGAAGGCATATTACTAACATGTGTTAGTAGTACCAATGCTCAAACCATCATCAAACAAGTACACGAGGGACTATGCGGAGGACACATAGTGCCAAAAGCCATGGCAATGAAGAGAAGACGCTTAGGCTACTATTGGCCACACATGGAGTATGACTATCTCTCCAACGTTAAAACATGTAGTACTTGTCAAAAACATAGCAATCTAATCCATGTCCCACCAAATGAGTTGCATACGGTGCAAATCACTTGGCCATTTCAAAAGTGGGGGTTGGACATTATCGACCCAATAACACCCTCATCTTCTGTAGGGCATAGTTTTATTATAACCGCAACAGAATATTTCACAAAGTGGGTAGAAGCTGCTCTCCTTTAAAAAAATACATCTAAACACGTGTGCAATTTCATTCTCCAAAATATTGTAACCCATTTTGGCATTCCCATGACAACCATCACTGACAACGGGCCACAATTTAGCAATGCCGAGACCAAAACCTTTTATGATAGTCTAGGGATCAAAAACACATTTTCATCCCCTTACTATCCTCAGAGCAATAGGCAAGCAGAGGCAACAAACAAAATGATTATTACAATACTTAAGAGGATGCTTAACAAAAGCAAGAGAAGATGGCATGAACAATTGGTATATGCATTGTGGGCATACCATACTACACATCAAACTTTGATAAGTAAAACACCATATAGTCTTGTTTATGGTTCAAAAGATGTTTTACCTTTGGAATTACAGGTACCATCTTTAAGGATCACACTTTCCAGACTCCTCGATGAAGAGCAAAACGATGACTTGCGCATCATTGACCTGGACTCGGTGGAGGAGGAATGCATACATGTGCTCGATCAGATCGAATGGTACCAAAAACAACAATGGTAGTGACATCATCATGACATTCATAATCACCCCATCAAAGAAAGTGACCTTGTACTTAAGGCCATTCGGGAACACCCGGACAAATTCTCAACCAACTAGGAAGGGCCTTACTTGGTAACTAAAGCATTTGACAATGACGCATTTAAGTTAGTTGATATGGAAGGGAATGAGCTTGCCAATCCAACTAATCACTTATTCTTGAAACCATTATACATTTGAGTACAAGCTCAGGTACATGCGAGTCCTAGAATCATGACGTTCAACTGATACCATAGCTCATCCTGGAATCATGATGTTAAACTGATACCATAGCTCGTCATGGAATCACGACGGTAAACTGATACCATAGCAATTCTTGGAATTATGATGATAAACTAATACCACATAGTGTCTGCAATGATGATAAACTAGCACCCATCTGGCATGACAATAAACTACCACCGTTGCATTCACCAGAGTTTGCTAAGACTATAAATTGATTTGGCTCTTCATGGTCCGCTAAGACTAGAAATTGGCAATGTAACATTTACCACGATGCTAAATAGGCAATGTCCAATAGGTTATGACATAAAATAACCCATGATAGTCCGCTAAGACTATAAACTGGCAAGTTCATCTCTAGTTCCTCAATCTGCAGCCACATTCATTCATCAGAATCACTGCATTGCTTATCATCAGATGATTTTACCGACATCACTGCCATTTACATACAGTGCCTAAAATCTCCTCCAGCATCTTTGTTCCATCTGTAGCTATGTAAGTCTAAGCTCACTTATTCACTCATGGTTTTCTTATCTCCTTAGAGTTATGTTTGCAAGATGACACTTGGAGGTTTTTCGCACAAGAATGCACTTCGTCATAAGTAAAAAAATAAGGCAATGTTCACAACACACATGGCAAGACTAAATCACACCATTCATTGGTACATTCCCATTTCCCGGTACATTCCCTACCTATTCATCAACATACTCTACTCATCCACACATCTGATACACCTAGTACAATTAAAACTTTGAGCATGATGTTGTGCACTATAACACTTTGAAGTAGTTGAAACACACAACATAGCACTTGAGCATGAGTACAAGATCAAAGCAAAGTTTGCATTAAAAAAAATCAAGACCCTTGGCACTTTCCATATAAGCCCCAGACAGGAAGGAAATTTTCTTGGAACCAAGTACTCATGTCACAAACAATCAAGAAACATCCAATTGCATGGCTTTGGCTCTCCACCAATAGGTTCCCCTAAAGAAGGTTCCTGTTCCTCTAAAGAATGTAATGCATTATCACGTGGCTTTGGTCTTGCCAATAAGTCCTCTTGGACACTGACCAAGAGTCTTCTTCCACCAAAGGACGGACATTGCATGTCTAAATTTTGAGTCTGCTAAATAATGGCTATTGACAAGAATTAGCATGACACACACCAAAGCATCTCCTTTACCAAGCACAATCCCTTGGGCAGTTACCAATCCCCATAATATCCATTTTCCTACCAATTACAAATTTCACTTTCCTAATTGTATGTACTACTGAACATGACACAATGATGTCTAGTCAAGTGGCAATGGACAATGTCTCTATCAAGTTTCTTATGGTGTTTTGCACTTCTTTGTCGAAGGTTCTCAGGTTGATTCCTCCAAGCGTCAACAAAGAGGGGCCAATGAAACACCACAAAATTTCGAGCTTAGCACTTCTCCAACAAGAAGTAGGTCCCTGGGATCCACAAATGACCACGACTACATTTGGTGTCACACATGGCAACTTCGGAGATCAAAATACTTAATTTTCACAAAGTATGCAGTCTCAGCATATACACCCAACATATACGCTCAAGTTCACATCCATAGCATATACGTCCAACGTATACGCCCGACATTTTCAATGTATACACCCAGCGTATATGCCCAACGTAGACGTCCAATGTACACGCATCACATGTATGCTCAATAGGTACAACCGATCTATACGCTCGGCATGAAATCCCCAAAGACGGCATGGAAACAGCATTGTAGAGAAAGATTTGGCACAAGTCAGCAACCATCAGCATATACGTCCCGGTGTATATGCCCAACAACCATCAGTGTATACACCTAGCGTATATGCCCAAGCTACCATCAGTGTATACGCCTGGCATATACACCTAGCTACCATCAGTGTATACACCCAGTGTATATGCCCAGCATCCACAACATCTACGCCCAACACATCCAACGTATATGCCTAGTGTATACGCCTAGAGTCTACACTTGCTAGACACGGCGTATACGCCTAGCAGATGTAACATGTTGTACACTTGTAAATTTTACACTTTTGTACCTGGTCAATGTGCCACGTGTTGCCCAACCAGAGTCTAGAGATCCAAACCTATATAAAAGCCCTAATTTTTTACTAGATCCAAGTCGGTCGGCAAATTCTAGAGCAAACCAAAGACTAGAGATGCTGAGAAACATAGCAGAGAACCTTCTACAATGGAGAACCCTATACGCTAAACATACAGCCTCTATGTTGTGCTTACAGTGTGAACCAGCCCACACATCCCTGCATCCACCGAGACTTTTCATCTGCCTTGTGTCCAAGTCACAACTGCATTAGATCGGTGCATTGTACTCTCATTTTGAAATGCCATTGTTACATTTTCTTCCTCAAATCGTTTACAGTTTGCATTAATTGTTGCATGTATTTTGTTTACGCTCATTTACATCTATGCTCTATTTGCATCAGTTACACTGTTTATGCTCTGATTTACGCCTATTACATCATTTACGTATAACCCAGCATATAGCACTTAGGTGTACATTTGGGGAAATCCATGTCTGATTCGCGTGTGGACCACTCAAGGTACTCTACTTTTGTTCATTCCATTTTTTCCTTAGGCGAAGGTAGGGTCTTCTGTGCATGTCCGGTGAACCCACGGCCTCTGTTTCCTTCCAGCTGGAGACCAACGATTTCAGATGGTACAATAATGATCAAATTAGTTTCATTTTGGAACAATATCATGATCATTTGAATTTATTTTATGAATCCCCTAAGTTGACTATGAAACATATACTTCGATATGGATATTACTAGCCTTCCATGTATCAAGACTTTAGTTCAAAGATCCAAAAATGCTGTAAATGTTAAATTCATGGGCCCAAGATTTAAAGGGCTAAAGCCCCTTTAAAGCCAGTAGTTGTAGATAGACCATTTCAGCAATGGGATTGGGATTTTATTGGTTCAATTAATCCTTCAAGAGCTAGACACAAGTTTATTCTCATGGCTACTGATTATTTCACTAAATGGTCTAAAGCAAAGTATCTAAGAAGAAGTTCAGCATCAGATGTGATTCAGTTTTTAGAAGATCACATTCTAAGTAGATTTGGTCTACCTAAAGTGTTAGTATCAGACAATGGACCCGCTTTCAAATTTGAAGAGTATATCAAATGGGCATAAAAAAAATCTATTTTCTTATTTTCCTCATCAAACTATTATCCTCAAGGAAATGGACTACCAGAATCCACCAATAAAAATCTTATTGCTTATATCAAGAAATCAATGGCTGGGAATCCAAGAAATTGGATCAATTATCTACAATCTTCATTATGGTTAGATCGAATTAGATTCAAGAGAGCTATTTGGACATCACCATATAACTTACTCTATAGTTTGCTAGCAAGAATTACAAATAAGATTGTAAGCTCAGCTTCCGAATTCGTACAAAGATATAGTGAAAAAACTGATAAAGATAGAAGTTTCATGACTTTTCTTATTAAAAGAGAAGTTGAAGTAGATAAAACAAGGGATAATTTGTTACAGAATACCTCTCAAGCTAAAATATGGTTTGATAGGAAAGCTTTGAAAATAAATTTCAAGATAGGGGACCTCATCCTATTATGGAATATGAAGAAACCTAACAAGTTTACACCGACATAGATTGGTCCCTTTCAAATTACAAAGAAATTGTTAGAGGATACTTACAAATTGTCAACTTTGGATGGCATGGAATTGCAATTTCCATATAATGTTTTGCATATAAAACACTATTTTGGACAATTGCATACATCTTAAAGATATCCTTACACAAAAGTAATATATGTATATACTATTAGGTATAATATTACTAGGAATATAGTATTAATTATTATGTTTAATTATGCTATTGATAGTATATTATAATAGTAAATATATTTAGCATAAATCTATTTCAATTAGACAATAGTTTTCCTTCAAGTGAGGCAAGTGGAAGCCTACAAGTGAAATAAGTGGGATCCTACAAGTGTGACAAGTGGAGAAGGTGACTCATCCACCACTTAGTGAGGATTATGAAAAATGGTTAAAAGGCCTAAAAGTGGGGGGAATTTCAAATTTCTAGCACCTATAAAAAGAGGATTGGATTGCCTAGCATTTCTTCATCTTTCAAATCAATTTGAGTAGAGCAGGTAAGTGAGAGATAATCTGAAAGAGGAGATGGAGTTTGGGAGAGCAATGAGAAATCCTTTTATTCCATATGTGATGGGATGTTATCCTAAACATGTGTTGAAGGCTTACCTAAAAGCTAGATCATGTGGAGCTCCGAAAGAGTGTCCTTTCATGGATTGGTTGTCTGATGAATTTTCTTTCCTCATAAGAGGTTTGGAGATATAGTCCAATGTTTGGGGGTAATATCAATATTGCACCAAAAAAGAGGAGAAAGGAGAAGAGAAACCAACCAATGAAGAGTCATCATGGGCATTGGAAGAAGCCTTTGTCTTCCAAGGGGAAAATGAGGAACTCAATGAAGAAGAACAGAAGAGCTCATCTAAAAAATAAAATGAGAAGACTGATGAAGAAAAAGTTCCAATAGATCAAGTTGAGAGCTCCACCAAGCCAGAAAACAATAGAACAAAATTCATCACATCTAAAATTGCATATGAGACAGTTAGAGAGATGAGGATTCCTACTAGGGTGACCCTAATAATTCAGTTTCCATCCCAAGAATAGTCCATGAAGGACTTGATAATGTATAGTCCTTAGGAATGAGGTTTTTATACCATCAAACCTTAGGGAGTGGAGATAACTTAGAACATGAAAAATTTGTGTAATAGTAAGAAATACAATGAGTATAAGAAGTAGATGCACCTAAAATATTTTTGTTCAATGTCATGGCATGAGGTTGGATGATTACCGATAGGACTAGATTTGAAATGAACTAAGTTATTCTCTTGTCACAAGTATTATAGAACTGAAGTTTTTTCTAACTTGCTAGTGATCTAGGAGACTTACTAGATATCCCAATATACTAGAGGTGTGAGATGTGTAGTAAGGATGAGGATGAGGCAAATTAAGTAATGGTGTCATTCTAGATCCAATCTTGCTAGTGATCATCTGATCCCATACCATGGCATTAGTTAGAAATCTTTTAGATGCATCTACTTCTTATACTCATCATCTTCCTCACCATTTCACAAGTTCTACATGTTCTAAGTTATCTCCACTCCCTAAGAAAAGCGAGATATATTCTCTTAGTAGTCTAAACCCCATCTAATCTTTTCAATGTATGCATTTTTCTGAATGTGACTTGGAAATTAGTGGTACTAGATTTTGACTGATTTCACTCTTTTTTTTTTGGCATTGGGGAAGTTTAAATAATGGAAGAATTTATGATATAATTATATTCATATGGTAGAGATCGATATCCACATTTTTCCTCACTTCAACTATAGACTAAGAAATCCCTACTAGATTTCTCTCATAGTTAAAATATTTAAGAAATTTCAAGATGCTATCCAAACTTAAGCCAAGGGATGCTTGAAAATAGATGCTCTAGTAGTGACTCTTTTAAACTTTACTCTTTCCATTAGAGATAGAAATTTACTTAATTATCTTATGTTAATTTCATACATACTAGTAAACATGCATTATGGTAGTGTTTATGCAACCATAGTAACTACGTTCTGTTTTAAATTATTTTTAAATGCTATTATGAGGTTGGATTATTGTTGGTAGGACTAGAGTTGGAATGAACTAAGTTATTCTCTTGTCACAAGTATTATAGAACTGAATTTTTTTCTAACTTTCTAGTGATCTAGGAGACTTACTAGATATGCCAATCTACTAGAGGTGTGAGATGTGTAGTAAGGATGAGGATGAGGAAAATTAAGTAATGGTGTCATTATAGATCCAATCTTTCTAGAAATCATTTGATCCCATACCAAGGCATTAGTTATAAATCTTTTAGATGCATCTATTTCTTATACTCATCATCTTCCTCACCATTTCACAAGTTCGCCATGTTCTAAGTTATCTCCACTCGCTAAGAAAAGTGAGATATATCCTCTTAGTAATCTAAACCCCATCTAATCTTTTCAATGTATGTATTTTTCTACATGTGACTTGGAAATTAGTGGTACTATATTTTGACTAATTTCACTCTTTTTTTTGGCATTGGGGAAGGTTAAAGAATGGAAGCATTTAGGATATAATTGTATTCATATGGTAGAGATCGATATCCACATTTTTCCTCACTTCAACCATAGACTAAGAAATCCCTACTAGATTGCTTTGATAGTTAAAATATTTAAGAAATTTCAAGATTCTATTCAAAATTAAGCCAAGGGATGCTTGAAAATAGATTCTCTAGTAGTGACTCTTCTAAACTTTACTCTTTCCATTAGAGATAGAAATTTACTTAATTATCTTATGTTAATTGCATACATACTAGTAAACATGCATTATGGTAGTGTTTATGCAACCATAGTAACTACGATATGTTTTAAATTATTCTTAAATGCTAGTATGAGGTTGGATTATTGCTGATAGGACTAGAGTTGAAATGAACTAAGTTATTCTCTTGTCACAAGTATTATAGAACTGAAGTTTTTTCTAACTTTCTAGTGATCTAGGAGACTTACTATATATGCCAATCTACTAGAGGTGTGAGATGTGTAGTAAGGATGAGGATGAGGAAAATTAAGTAATGGTGCCATTCCAGATCCAATCTTGCTAGTGATCATCTAATCCCATACCATGGCATTAGTTAGAAATCTTTTAGATGCATCTACTTCTTATACTCATCATCTTCCTCACCATTTCACAAGTTTTCCATGTTCTAAGTTATCTCCACTCGCTAAGAAAAGTGAGATATATCCTCTTAGTAGTCTAAACCCCATCTAATCTTTTCAATGTATGTATTTTTCTGAATGTGACTTGGAAATTAGTGGTACTAGATTTTGACTGATTTCACTCTTTTTCTTGCCATTGGAGAAGGTTAAAGAATGGAAGCATTTAGGATATAATTATATTCATATGCCATACATCGATATCCACATTTGTCCTCACTTCAGCTATAGACTAAGAAAACCCCTACTAGATTGTTCTCATAGTTAAAATATTTAAGAAATTTCAAGATGCTATCCAAACTTAAGCCAAGGAATGCCTGAAAATAGATGCTCTAGTAGTGACTCTTCTAAACTTTACTCTTTCCGTTAGAGATAGAAATTTACTTAATTCTCTTATGTTAATTGCATACATACTAGTAAACATGCATTATGGTAGTATTTATGCAACCATAGGAACTACATTATGTTTTAAATTATTCTTAAATGCTAGTATGAAAACACTTCTACCTTTTGAAAAACATGTCGTTTTTATAGGCTTAACGAACATAAAGTACATAATGTAGATAAATACTAAATATCTTCCAATCCAAATGTTATATCCACATATTAATGATATGTTCGAAGGATTTTATGATTTTGTTCCACCAACAAGAGTAGGGTAGTCTGGAGACAGAAAATATAGTATAAACCTGAAGACACCTAGGTTTACAAAGTTAGATCCTTTTAGTGATGATCTTCTTACATCATAAAGTAGCCAAACTAGGATACTTCCACTGGTATAAAAAACAACTATTTTAATCCCCTCTAGAAGATCTTTCCGTTTGATTGAACCAAGACTAGAACCCATAGACATAGAGAAAAAATGAGATCTCTAGTTAAAGAACTATGAAAAACCATGCATGTTAATAAAATACTTGGAAAACTTTCAACATCCCAGGTTACTATTATTGAACTAGTAACAAAGAAAATAGATCATAACATAATATCTCAACAATCTATTGAGATATCTTAAGATGATAAGGGTAAACAACCTACTTAGGAATTTGATCTAGAAGAAGATCCATCTTATCCACACTCTACAACAATAAAACATGGGCATAATTATCACTATGTAAAATCTGATGTGCTTCTTAGAATAAATATGAATAAGGCTAGCAACAAAAAGGATTCATCTAAAGATGAAAAAGAACATGTTTTTAATTCCATAGAACACCCTAAGGAATTAGCACACATGATGTATTAAAAATTGACCATAGATCCACCAAATGATACGATAAAGCTATAGAACTAGGCTAACTTTAGAATAAATAATATATTAACTAATTCTAGGTAGTGTATGCATGAGATAATAAAAATGTAAAAAAAATGTTAGTACTATAGAAACTAGATGGGTTCGTAATATTCCAAAATGTACTAGTCCTAAACCATAATCAAGAACTATTCCTAATTACGGAACCAATCCAAATTCTCCGCCTAGAATACCTAAGGCAAAATCTACTGTAGCACAAAAGGATAAAGGTAAAATTGTAAATGCTAAGGAAGGATCTTCCCAAGGCATGGATAATGAATTCCAATCAAAACATTATAAAGAAGAGAAAAAACTTCTTCAAACACCTAGATCCTATGTTAGTGATCCAGAAGAATACCTTAGATTTTTGTCTCATCTTCTCAGTGAGAAGGAACCAAAATTTTGTATGGATAAGTTAGGTCAAATACAACAAAAATAGATAATAGACTATATAAATGGTAGTATTGATAGTCAAATAATTTTAGATAAAAATCCTATGAAACATGCCATACAAAATTGTGTCTTTAACTTTGTAGGAAACTTACGCTGATGATGGAACCAAATAGATGTAGTAGTAGGATGAAACTATTAAATAGACAATATATATTATTTATTAATTCTATTAATAAAGAATTTATAGGTGATAAGACTAATTATGAAGATGGCCATAGAGAGAGATTCTTTAATGCCAAACTAACAAGGATACAAGATCTTAGACCATTCCTAGACACTATGGAAGAATGATATTGCCAAGGAAAATTAACACATGATTTATTCACTAAGGAACATTTTCTAGGAGAAATGTTGCAATTATTTTGTGATAAATATCAAGATGAGCTCCATCAGTATGACAAATCATTACATAATATGAGGTTTATTGTCATTAGAGAATATATAAAAAGCGATAATAGGACCATATGCCATGACATAAAGGCACAAAAGAAAATGAAAAAAAATGAAAAATAAAATAAATCATTCTTAATATTAATATATTTTTCTAGACTCATATAGGTTTTCTTCAAAAAATCCTAGATCTCATAGATGATCTCATAAGTGCTATTATTAGAAGAACCAATGCAAACAATAATGGTAGCCTAAATACTCTAATAAATATAGTAGAGTATTTAGAGGAATGTTTAAATGTAGAAAGAAAAAACTAAAGAATTCAAATATGAAATGTTACCTTTGTGAAGGTATTCATTTTGTCCAAGGATGTCCAAAAAATAATAAATACATGAAAAAATTGAATTTCATTGAGCACCATAATTTATCTAAATAATATTATGATTTTGTGATCAATGAAAATACATTGTTTGAACAAGTTGATGTTCTTATTGAATTAGATGAGTATTGTGATTACATTATTTTTAATTCTGATTATAAACTTGACTCTTCCCATTTTGATGAAGGGAAAGTGATGATAGTGACATTTATTATGTTTATTCCATTATTCAGTTGGAATCTCATGTAGAATCTCTATGTCCAATAGAGTGAGATCCTACATATAAAATAATAAAATAGTAGATAAGTAAATTAGTAAAATAAATTACAAAAAATCCTATTAGCAACATTAACAAAATTATATCTTTGATAAGAAAAGTAAAATACAAAGAACAAGAGCTTGATGAGAAAAGATAATACATTGAAGAGTGGTGGTTTAAGCATCTAGATTCACAACCTCATCCTGAAAAAGAGTGAAATGAATAGTAATACAAAGATAAAGAATAGGATGATGAACAAAAACCAAAACCATCATCAAAACTATTCCAACTAACTAAGTTTAATGAGTCAATATTAAGACTCAAAAAAATAGAGCAATTCTGCAAGTTCATCAATATGGTGACATAAGAAATAACTGAACTTGAGTGGATAGAAGAAAGCTACCAGAGACAACAATATTAGGTAGACTCAAGCCATGCCAATATTATAGATCAATGCTAGCACATAGGTAAAAACTACATCACATGTCTGTATAGTTTTAATTAAGATTAGTGGATACAAGCTATATCCTATAGATATATTAATAGATTCTGGTGTAGAAATATCCATTTCATAATGGCTCATAATCCCATCACATTTCTGGGAGAAAACTGATAAAAACTATATTAGGTTTAACACTCAAAATATGTGTAGTGAACATAAAGTTTTTATACCCATTAGCTCACCAAAATAATTAGTACTACATCTCATAGTTTTACACTATGAACTAAAATTTTATGAATTGCTCATAGGGATAGATAATCTACAAGCTTTACAACCTTATACTATAGGTCCCACTTACATAAGCTTGTCAAGAGAATAATTTACTTAACAAGACCATTACAATAGAAGTTCCCTTTGCTACAATGATCTCATAAGGAACCTAACACATGATGGGTAGAAAATAATGTAAATAGATTAGGAATCTAGTTTGATAAAATAAAATCTAACTTATTAATATTAGCCAGTGATGACCCAACTTTGTTTACACACAAGAAAGAACACTGGTGTACTATAGATCTTAAAGATAACATAAAAATAAAAACAAAGGCACATCACACTAGTATGCCTCCATCTCTGAAAAAGAAATATGACTAAGAAATCCAAATGCTACTAGAGAAAAAGTTTATCCAACCCAACACCAGCATGTTTGCATGTGTTGCATTCTACGTCAACAAAAGAGATGAATAAGTTCAAGGGAAGAAGAGGTTAATAGTAAATTATAAACCTTTTAATGATCCAATCAAGCTTGTCCAACATCTTATCCCCAATGAGGATTATCTATTTCAAAGATTACTCTATAATAATTTTTACTCAAATTTTGATTTGAAGTCAAGGATCTAGTAGATTTAGATTGAACACAATGATTGGTGGAAAATTACTTTCACCATCCTAGGAGGTATTTGAAAGTGGATAGGATTACCATTTGGGATCAAGATAAATTCCTTAATATTTCAATGATTCATGGACTAGATATTTTATAAGTATCCATTTATTCTAGTCTAAATAGACAATATATTAGCAATGAGCAAGAATCCTTAGGAGCATATATAACGTTTGGAGATATTCAAGAAACTAGTAGATGAAAATAGCTTAGTACTATCTCCAAATAAAATGATAATAGCTCGATATTCTATAGCATTTTTAGGTTTAGAAATAAATAATGGCATAATTTGTTTATAGCCTCATATCCTTGAATCTATTAAAAACTTCCTAGATGAAATCAAGGATAAGACACAACTACAAAGATTCCTAGAGTGTGTTAATTATGTATCTAGTTTTTACAAACACCTTTCTAGATATAGAAAACTCTTAAATGAAAGGATAGGTGATACTCCTCTTCAATGGACAAAAAAGAAATATTAAAAAAATTATCTTCATTAAGCAAAACTATCTAAACCTATCCAGACACAACTTCCTACTGATGAGTAGTTAATATTAGAAATAGATGCTTCTCATAAATTTTGGGGAGCCACCCTAAAGTAGTAAAAAGATAATGTCATTCAAATATGTAGATATGACTTGGGTACTTTTAATTATTCTTAGAAGAATTACCATAGCACACACAAATAATTTCTAGAAATTATCAAGAGCATAGAAAAGTTAGGCTATTTTTACAGACTATGCATTTTATAGTACAAAGTGATCTAAAACATTTCAATAAGTATCTTAGTACTAAAGCCTTACATAAATTTTCTTACACTAGACTAATATTCTGGACTTTACCTCTTGCAAATTTTGATTTTAGTATTTAATTTTTTAATGGTAAATATAATAGTTTAGCAAATTTCTTAACGAGAGAGTATAAGCTCTTTGAGAACTAATGTTTTTCTTTCTATGTCATAAACATGTTAATAAGAGAAGTATGGGTACTTAGATCTTCTCATCTCCTTAGGTATTGTAATAAAAATGAAATACAAATGGCATCTCTATTCCAAGAATCACTTCAACATTATTGGAAGCAGAGTTTTAACTGGTTCCTCAGATACCTCCGAACATCTACAACAAGGTCAAAGCGGCTATAAAAAATTTTGAACCAAGATTTGGGGATCCTTTCCATAGACCAATCAAGGTTTCTACCCATTTTAAATTACAAAATATTTCTTTTTTAACATTTGAAGACATGTTTAATTGGATCCATTATTAGCCTAACTCCTTTCATGTTTATAAAATTGAATTCAACAAATAAATACTTCCCAATGAAAACTTCTAGTTATGGTGACACCACTTTGGTCATACTTCCTTTTGTTTCCACCATTCTTATCCTAGTAACCTATATGAAAGATGGGAAGAACCTAATGGTGATTACCTTTACTATGAAAATATGCAAGCCAAGACTCATCATATTAAAAGATATGGTGAACCACCATCTTACATATTAATTTCCTACATAACCAAAAGAATTAACTAGATGGCCCCTTTCAAATATTATTCTTCCCAGATGTCTACACCAATAACAAGCATGATCTAAGCAACAATTTCTAGTCAATAATCTTAATCCAATAACTCTAGATTTGGGTTTAGTTGATCCTCAAGTTGTTGACATGCACCATCATAGAGTATTTTTATCATTTATACTTATGTGGTGAGCCATAATCACTAGTCAAGTATAGGATTTAGGACTCCCCACCATTAGATGAAAAAGTTGGGTACCATAGAAGTTATGATTTCCCTAGAGATGTGTAACAGTTTTTTGTCATTATGCACAATATAGAGTTTGCTGTAAAGTATGAATAGTGTAAAGGACAAGGTCTTCCCACCTTATCTCTAATAGTAGTTTTCCTTTCCTTAGTGTCGTATGAGTTGTCATCCATGATTGTAAGTGCTTGGTGTGCTGGATGGCATTAGAAATACCTAGAAGCTAATGGCTTCAACTATAAATAGATATATTCTCAAGGCTAAGAGGCATCAAAAGAAAGATATCCTAAGTGTAGCTCATAGCGTCTTGTAAGCATTCTTCTTTCAATCATCCCTCGACGCTTCTTGCTTGTATCTCTAGTTTTCCAATGTGAATAATATATGAGCTTGAGGATTTTTTGTTATCTCAGTATTCTTTGTGCTTCTACTAGCATTAATCTTTGAGTGTTTAGAGCTGTGAACTTGGTGCAAGTGATCTAGATGATATCACATTTTCTTCAGTACCACCATCAATCAAAAAGTGTATTCTTTTATCACTATTAAGATACATAGCCCCAATTCTAAAGATCATCTTTCTCATAAGATCTTCATTGAAATTCATATTTTCTACAAAAATATGAGAATCACTTTCAGTTACATCTTCAATCATAAAAGCATGAGGATTACCTTCATTAGTGGATTCTCCCTTTTCGAAGGTTTGAAATTCTTTGTCCTTGGAGACCTTTACCTTGTTATGCTTCCATTGCTTATGTCCCTTTTCACCACAATTGAAGCATTCAATTTTAGCATAGTCATTTTTTTATCCTTTCCTTTCTTGAAATAGTCTTTTGTAGAAGCTTGGCCTTCCTCGAACTTCTTTTACTTCTCATTTATGTCTTTTTTTCCATTTCCATTCATCTTGATTTCCTTACCATCTTTAGAAGCTTTGGAGTCCTTGCTCTTCAAAGATTTGAGACCTCTATTATAGCCTTGAAGTTTCTTCTTATCCTTAAGAGCCAATTCAAAAGTCTCATCTAGTTTTTGGAGATCATAGAATGTTAGTTGTTATTGATATTTTCTTTTCAATCCTTCTTGAAAGTTGGATGCTTGCTCATATTCATCTGAATGAACTTTCTCTAGCTAAAAAGCCTTGCAAAAATCCATGTAGAATTCTTTCACACACTTATCACCTTGCCTTAGGTATTTTAATTTTTGGATGATCTCTTTTCTATGATGAATCTTCTAAAATTTTCACTTGAGCATGAACTACATTAAAGATCAATCTTTGATAGTAGTATCATTATTTACCTTGTAAAAATTTAAATACCACAAAGAAAATTCATGTTAAAGCTTGTGACCAAAATTCATGGTAATTTGATGTAAAAATAATGGTAGATGCAACTACCTTATTTTTCCCAATACCTAGTAAAATACAACCTTCATCACTAGAACTTGAGGCATAATCTTATTGTAGAATGTGAAATTTTTAGTTCATAGGCTGCAATCTCACACATATTAACTTATGGAGACTAAAAAATGCTTCATAAATTATGATTGCTTCATTTTTCTAGGTTAAAAAAGTTGTATTTTCCACATACCCAAAGTTGGGAAAGACGAAAATGCCTTTTGGAATACCAAATTTGGGTTTTTCTTAATTTTCATGCTAATCATTATAATTTATACAATAGAATCACATGCATCCAGCATATAAGTTTTGGGATTTTTTTTTTATTCTAGGAAGACCTGCATAGCCAATTTATAGATTTTGGGTGTGGGATTTTTATGTTGGGTTTTTAATTTTTATGCTAGGTAGCCATGAAGCTAGCATAAAAATGCATACAAGTTTCCAAATCCATTAAATATGCTAGGGCTAGATAACAGGTAAACACCTACAATTAGAAGCAATCATGGCATAGAGCTATAGCAATGGATTAGACATCAATGACCTATATAAATAGAATTTGACCAAATAAAAAAGACTTTTGGCAAATTTGCATTTAGGTTAAACCAGAGACTTCTAGAGTAATGTAAATTCATTAGAAGTTCAACAACCAATTCATTACTAGAATGCAGATCTAGTCTATATGGGCCAAGAAAGAGCTTTAGGAACAAAACTTGGAATTTTTGAAGAATTGACCTGATTATAGGATACATACTCTGCTATCTTTGATAGGATGCAAAGCATCTTCCATCTAACTCTCTAGGCATTCAAAGCTTTAAAATTTGTACTAGTTTGGACTTTGTTCCTGTAACAATTTTTATTATTTTAATAAAAAATTTGTAGTTCATTTATTTCATGAAAATTTATTTTTAATTTTTCTATTGCTAGCTCACATTTTTCATTACAATTAATTGCATCATTTACAAATTTTAAGTGCTCCAGTGCAACCATCATTCCTTGCAATTTTGAAACTTGTATATATATTATAATAGGTTGGGTGATCTACAATTTTTCTAACTGCTAGACTTTCTAAATCCTAGCATACTTTTTGAAATAAAAAACCTACACTTTTCACTCTTTGAAATCTCCTTTGGATTTTCCCAAAGGCCAATGTATTTTTTCCATTACTATCTTCCACTTGCAACCTTTGAAAATTTCTATTGGGTTTCTTTTGCAAGCATAATGTACTTTTGGCCTACCTAGAATATTCTTCATAGGAAAAGGTTAGCATATTTATTTTTAGAGAAAGCCTAGCATATTTTTCACAAAGAAAACTAGTGTATTTTTTATAAACCCATTGTATTTCTTAGTGTAGGCTAGGTTGAGTTGAGTGCAACATAAAATCTAGAAGCCTACCTAAGACACTTTCATACAAAAATTTTTCCCAATAACCAATTGTAATGCAGCCCTTGCTTCCTCTATTCCAAGATACAAAAAATTCAAAAAAATTAATTAATTGATTTTTACCAGTGAAGTACACAACAATGCCATTGCCACCTACATTACATTTTTACTTGTAGTTTTCACCGCATTCCAAAGTTTAAACCATTTATATATGAAGCAGTTTCACTTGCTAAATTTTTTAATTCACAACCTAGCTAAAACACTAATTAAAGCCATTTCATAGATAAACCATATTATCACTAAACCTTACATACATGGCCTCTAGTCAAGATGCAGTTCATGTCTATGACTTGAAATAGTTGGCTATTATTTAGCATAGGTAATTGCTTAGGTATTGGGACAAAAACCTAGATTTTGCTATCATCAATGAAAAATTCTATAAATTACTCTATGCCAATATATAGGTCAATTTTCTAATACCTTGTTTCAAATTTGATGCTAAGAATTAGCTTGAATCCATACACAGAGATGGAAAAGAATACATCCCATCACCATATGAAAAAATTCCCCTTACCGATTTCTATGATCATATGCTCATACAACTCATAGATGCTGATGAGTTTAGTGATGAACTTATCTTAGATTATCACCAATAAGATCAAGATGAGTTTGAGGCCAAATTAGAGCTAGAAATCTTTATTTGGGACCTTTTTCAACAATCAATTTCCCAAACCACTATGCCTAGTTTAGCCTCTCTTGGATATCTATAGGATAGGTCACTCAACCCTCTTCTTCTCCTATTCATCCTACCATATTTGGGTCAAAACTAATCATCACTACACACTAAGTACAACCTATGCCTTAATCATCCTCTCTCTTCTCATCCATGTCTTTTGCAACATAACCTTGCTCTATGTGACGATTACCCATGGTGTTTACTGCATCTTATTTCTTCTCTATTTTGGTGGATCTATCAGTGGGATCCTAAGTGACTCAAGCCTCTCATACTCAATTTACCCTCTTTATTCCTCAAAGTCTAGTGCAAACTTCCTTCTCATTGTTCAACCCCCATACAACCATGATTACCCAACCTAGTCCATCATTACCACTATCCATCACAAGGCCTCAAGCCTCCCAACTTCTTCTTCAATAGTTTGTACAAAGCCCACAACTAGTCAAAGTGCCCCAAGGCTTGGATCAAGCCTCCAAGATGATCCAAGACCTTACTGAAGAGCTACATAAGGTTAAAACCTCTACCATGAAAATGGTGAAAATAATGAACTTCTACCAAGATGATTCAATTAGTCTAACTATTCTCCAAATCATTCTTCCTTTGGGCATTCTAATATCATAATTTACTAAATACAATGATGAGGGTGATCCAAAGCACATCTCACTACCTTTTGATCTAAGTGCTTGTTATTACAAGCTTGGCCTCACATCATCATGTGTATCTTCCCCATGTCCCTCACTGGGAAATCCTTAGACTAGCACCACACATTGCCTAGAGGGTCTATTATCTTGTTAGAGGACTTTATTTCATAATTCATACGTCATTTCAAGTATAACTAGAAAAAAAATACCATCCTTGATCAACTAATGAAACCCAAGTAAGGATCTCTTAAACCAATCTAGAAGTTCCTTTAATGATGGAATGTTCTACTTAATGATGTTCATAAGCCCATAGCCAAAATCCATCTTCTAGCCATTTTCCAGATGGTATTGAATGACTTAATCAAGTCCAAACTATATCATTTAGACCCTTAGTCCCTTAGCTAAGCTTCCTCATAAATCAAGAACATAAAGGATGCTACTAAAGCCAACCATGATCTTACTTACATGGCATACAAGAACTAGCATGCTAGGAAGGATAGGGATAACAGGAAACAAAATCATGTATCCATGGTGACTCTAACCAAGGAAAACAAGACTTCACAAGGGCCAAAAATGAATCAAATGAATCAATGGATGGAGCTTTTATCTTGCTTAGTTTTTCTTCATTTTAACATTACTTGTAAGGCTTTACTAGTATTTTTTGGATTCCATTATTTTTGGATTTTCTTTTGATAGCAATAATGTTTCTTATATTTCTTATAAGAAAGTTTGCCCTTTGAAGCTCTAAAGCCATGGTATTCAAGGTATATTTCTTAGTAGAATGATTTTCCTAATTTTTAAGTTATTTTCATCTATTTTTATGCTCGGATATCCTAGCAAATTATTTTATTATTATGTTCAATATATTGTCATATTTCATTAAAGCTTATTACATCTACATATTTTTCATGTGTATATAGTTCTTGTTGATATTTTTCAGCAAATGGAGGAGAAAAAGCTTTAATTAAGTGTTCTTTTGTCATTCTATCATGTGTTAGCTTTTCTATGTAATACCAATATTTTGCCTTCTTAGAAAAAGGTCATATATCCTTAATATTATCTAATTTAGCCTTGAGAAACTTCTCTCTATATTTTTCATTGTAGTTAGTTTTATCCATCTATAAATTATTTAGTAATAGTGGTAATGAAGAGTATGGAAGGTCCTTCTAGAGGTTGTATTTTAATCTTTGGATTAATCTGGTTCCACCATCATTGTAAGTTTTCTAAAATGTTAAATATGTACTTTTACATTGCATGCTTTGTTGACTTTCTTTCTAGGATAGCTTGATGGTTAATTACACCATTGATTCTATCAATGACCTTCTATAGTTCATGTTGTTCTAAACCATCCATACTATACTTTGGATCTCTCTTGCTCATTAGTCTAGAAGAGACCTAAGGATATTATTTAGGGTTAGGAGGAGTAGGAGGGGCTTCTTCCTTGTGACATATTCCTTCTTCTTCATAATTAATAATTTTCAAAGATCCCTCATTTGCATTAATTACTTTTCCTTTCTTCTTAGTATACCTAGATGTTATTAAAGGCTCTTGTTTTATGGATCTAGATCTAGATGGAGGAGAGTCTGCATTAGTCCCATAGGTTAGAATTTTGTTTTCTTTTTTGGAATTTTCCATGGATTATTTTGGTACCCAAAATTGTACTATTGTTTTGATTTTATCTACTTTTTTCCTATGTTTTTACAAGTTGATTCACGCATCTTCTAGAGGTGAACAATGTTGAGCTAAGATGGGAGTTTGCCAAATTTTATATCTTAATGGTATCTGCAAGTGCATTAATAAAAAGTTTTTGGTAAAGGATATTGACTATATTACCTACTTTCTATTGTTCTACTAAATTTATGCCCTAGTTTGGAATATGTTCTTTGTCAAAATCATCTTCAAACTCTCTATTTTCTTATTCATGTTGATTCAAAGTAGGGATCACATTCTGTGCAATGGTATATAGTTCTATGCCTTAGAGCTTATGGATGAGTACAATATGTATTTATGTCTAGTTTCTTCTCCAAGGATGGTGATGCCATTTTATCTATAGCCTTAGATTTTGTAGAGATTCCTCCCTCAAATATTTTCTAAACATCTATTTTTATACCTAGTTCTTGAAATAATGCTTTTAACCTCTCTTTTGTTCTATTAACAGTTTCTATTTCAAGTGTTGGTTCACATTTCCTAAAATATCTATGGTGAGGAATCAAGATTATTGGGGGTTTGGAAAAATACTTTTTCTACTAGATTTTGGAAGATCATCTACATCAAAAGGATCTAATTTAGTAAACCTAGAAGCCTTAAGATTGACTTTACAACATTTTCGACCAATCCACCTTGTTTTCTTGATGGGATAAAATCATAAAAAATATTATAGTTGATATTTATGTTGTATTCTATGTTTGTGGATCCTATTGAAATGACTTATTGTACAAATTAACAATATTTTTTATACTAGTGGTAGAAAAAAGTTTAAATTATAGTCTAGTTCCTATTGTTGCATATACACTACTATAACGCATTTCTACTGGAATATAAAGTACAAGAATTAATGAGTCATAAAGGTTTTTATCTCGAGAGACAACATGAATTTGGAAAGAGTGACTACAAGTGCATCTTGTTCTAATCTATCCTTCATCTATGTAATGATGGCATCTTCAAAGTGCTTGAATCATTTGTCTACCAGAGCTATCCAATAGGAATTCTGCAACTGATAGTTGAAATGGGGGTGAATGTGGATGTTGAGTACAACTATGTGAACATAGGTATATCCTTTATGTTTTCATTCCTCAATCCTTCTAATGAATGTTCAAAAGAAGAAAAACTAAGTAAGACAAAAACTTCATCCAATGCTTCCTCTACCAAGGAAACAATCTTGCATGAAGTTGTCTAAAACAACATAAAAACCTTTACAAAATTGATTTCATTATCCAACATAACTTATCTAAAAAATATTATGATTTTCATTTGAACTAGAAGATATTTTAATTGAATCAATTGAATATTCTAATTTTATTATTAGTCATTCTAATTATGAGCTAGACAACCATTACATTAACAATGATGATGATGGATATTATTAGGTATGTTCGATGAATACTCTTGCAAATGAAACTTTAGATCCTATTTAAAGATATTTACTTTATAAAATGATAAAGAAAAAATTAGAAAATTTATAGAAAGAAAATTAAAAACTTCTAATTAGTGAAATCAACCACATCATGGCCATCAACTGACAAATCAAGGATCAAGGAAGGAAGCTTGACTACCAACACATGATGATTGAGAAAAGATGGTTTCATTTTCCATAATCTCAACCACAACTTTATGAATGGGAAAAACTAGTAAAATAGTTAGTAAAACATGAAGAGGAACAATTTCAATCCTTGAATTTTCAACCACCAAAGCGTAATGAATCAATGATACGATTGCATCATTGATGAGGACATCAACCAGTCCATGTCTAAAAGTTAATATGTTTGTGCATATATGTTTGTGTTTTTTTGTATTTGTCTTTTAGTTTTTTTTATGATGATTTTAGGGTATTTTTGAATGTTTGGAAGTCTTTTAGAATCATTTTGATGACTTTAGGATGTTCTAGGGGCTATTGGGACTTGTTGGAAGGTGTCCATAGGTTCAAAGCCTCAAAACAAGCATCTTTAACTTTGATCCTAGTAGAAAATATTTCTTCATTACATATTAGATGTCTTCTACACTTCAAAGACATCTTCTTTAATAACTTTTACACTTGGAAGATACATCCCCTATTTCTCAAAGATGTCTTTTTTGATAACTTTTGCATTTAGTAGAGACATCTTATGTTTCTCAAAGATAAGATGTCTTTCAAAAATTTAATGAACATTTACTTAAATAATAAATTAGAGAAAAGATGAAGAGACAAGGGGGAAATCTATAAATAGACTTCTTGGCCTTCAATATGAGTAATAGAGTTTGAATAGAAAGTGTAGGGAGTTGGGAGAAGAGTAGAGAGAGAGAGAGAGAGAGTCTTGGCAAGGTGCATTAATGATCATATGAGTGAGTGGGTATTTTTTTTATTGAGTGTCTAAGAGTTTTATTGAGTAAATTATCTATCCTTGAGAATTGTGCTTCCTTTCATATGTAAACTTTCCATTTGAGCAAGAATGAAGCTTTCATTTTCCTTCCCTATTCAAATTTATTGTTTTGTGACTTTGAGAGAGATTAGATTGTGGAATCCATGGGAGATCCTCATTAGATTGGTGTCAAAGTAGCTTCGAATTGAAGAAAATTGTATTTAAGTGAATAATTATCATCTTAATTACAAATAATCACTCCAAATTATCAAGCTTGGATGAATTCTCTCTTGCTACTTATTGTACTCATCCTAGGATTTTAAAATTTTCCTTTGATCCCTAAGTTTGTCACATCTTTTAAGAATTAGAAGATAATTGTGGAATTGGACATCCATTGGCTTGTAATAGCTAGGTATTGAAGATATTATGCTCATTTCTATTAAGATATAATAAATTCTTGTCTAATTCCTTGAGAAATCTTGAAAATTTCACCTTTTCATGTAGAATTTTATGAAAATTACCTTTTAGATAAATTTCCATCATGCCTCCAAAGAAGAAAATAGTTCAAGATTTTTCAAGAGACATGGATGAAATGAGAAATTCTCTAAATATCATTGCTAAGAAAATTGAAAAGCTTGGATAGAACAAAGAACTTGCTTCTTCACCAAAAGCATCCAAGAAAAGGTACAAGTCATGGAAATTCTTTACCAAGGCATTCTTCAAGACATTCCTTAATGGCATCCCTTTAAGATGATATTCCTTTCAAAGATGAATACTTTAGAGAAGAAGAAGCTCAATATGATGCTTTTCTTCATGCTCCTGGTGCTAAAAATAAGTATCAAGGCTTCATTTCTTCTAGGAAAGAGAAAAAGGAACTTTATTCTAAGACTTAAAGGAAGCAAGGTGAAGGAATGAAAGTCATTCTTGTGAAAGCTTTTAGACAAGCTTCAAGGATGACTCATGTTGAAGCCAAATCCTTTAATGGCATGGAAGGAACTAAAGATTTTCTCTTGGCTAAAAATGATTAACAAGTACTTTGAACTTGAAGATGTGGAGAATCATCAAAATGTGTCTTTTTCTAAAACCAAATTGAAAATCATAGCACTTTTATGGTGGAAGAAGGAAATTCATTCTTACAAGGTGAATAATTGTACTCCTATTAAGGATTGTTCTTTACTATAGCTCATGCTCAAGAAAAAATTTGAAAAGATTCATCATAGACAAGAAACCATTCAAAAATTAAAATACCTAAGACAAGGTAATAAGAGTGTGAACGACTACTACATGGATTTTTGTAAGTCTTTCTAGCTTGAAAAAGTTCATTAGGATGATTATGAATAAGCATATAACTTTCAAGGAGGATTAATAATGTAGTATCAAAAAAAGCTAACCTTTTATAAGCTCCAAACATTGGATGAGGCTTTTGAATTAGCTCTTAAGGCTAAGAGAAACTTGAAGCATACAATAGAGGTCGCAAAATTTCTAAAGGCAAGGACTTCAAAGCTTCTAAAGGTGAGAAAGGAGCTAATGAGAAGGAAAATGCCAAATAAGACACAATGGAGAAGCAATAGAAGTTCAAGAAGGGCCAAGATTCCAAGAAAGACTCCTCTAAGAATGAAAATGGTTAAGGAAATTACTATGTATCTAGACTTCAATGCTTCAATTGTGGAGAAAAGTGACACAAATAATGGAAGTGCAAAAATCCAGAGATCTACAAAGGTAAGGAACTTCAGACCTTGGAAAAGCAAGAATCCTCATATGAAGGTAATCCTCATGCATTTATTATTGAATATATCACTGAAATTAATTCTTACACTTTTATCAGAAATGTTAATGCCAATGCAGATCCTAGAAGAAAGATTCTCTTTAGGATTGGAGCTAGGTGTCTAGATAGTGGTGAATCGATACACATTTTAATTGAAAGTGGAGCTCAAGAAAATGTGATTTCCTCAAAGGGTAGTTCTAAGCTAGGTGAGAAGAAATTTCTACATCCTATGCCCTATAGAGTACATTGGCTATCTAAAGATCATTTTCAAGAAGTTAAGAAGAAGTGTATTTTGTCTTTTAGAATTGGTTCTTTTAAAGACAAGGTGCATTGTGACATCCTCCCTATTAATTATGCTAATGTTTTTTTGGGAAGGCTTTGGAACTTTGATAACAAGGCTTATTTTAGTGATGGAAGAAATGTTTGGATCTATTCCAAGACAAGATGGGATACATGAACTCATTCCTATGAGCTAGCAGCAATATAAGGAAAATGTCCCCATTGATGCATCATTAATCTTACTTAATGAGCAAGAGTATCACAAGCACATGAAGAGGTATGTCATGGTTTTGTCATTATGTCAACACTTGCAACAAGTGAAGAGGAGTATATGAATGAAATTCCTCTAGTGGTGAAACCTTTGGCATTGGAGTTTGCTAATGTTTTCAAGGGGAAATTGGAAAAACTTCCAATGAGATCCATCTAACATAAAATAGACTTCATACCATGAGCTACAATTCTAAATGAAAGAGCCTATCACATGACTCAAAATTAATAAAGCAAGTGAATTACTATCTAATGTTTTTATTAAGGAATCCATCTCTCTTTATGCCATTCTAGCTTTGTTAGTTCCCAAGATGGACATTGATGAATTAAAGATGTGCATAAATTATAGGGTTAGTAATAGGATTACTATCAATTATAGATTTCCTATTCCTAGGATGGATGACATTCTTGATGTGCTTGCCAATGCTAAGCATTTTTCTAAAATTTATTTAAAAAGTGATTATCAAATAAGGATTATACCAAGGGATGCATGAAAAAAAACCTATAAAAAACCTAATGGCTTGTATTAGTGGTTAGTCGTGTCTTTTGGCCTAACCAACACCCTAGCCACATTTATGAGGCTCATGCATGAAGTCCTAAAGGATTTTATTGGTAAATTTTGTATTGTTTTCTTTGATGACATTCTTATTTATAGTTCTAAGGAAGAGGACCATTTATATCATTTGAGGATGATGTGATTCAAGTTACAAGAGGTAAAGTTGATGATTAATACCAAGAAATTCCACTTCATGAAGAAATAAATTGTCTACCTAGGTCATGTTGTCTCTAAGAACCAATTCAATATGAAACCAAGTAAGATAAAGGCAATTAAGGAATGATCTTCACCTAAGGACGTGGAAGAGATGAGATATTTTCTTGGTTTGGCTTGCTTCTATAGGAGGTTTATTAAGAATTTTAGTTCCATTTCATGGCCTATGCTCTCTTATTTGAAGAAAAATTCAGCATTTGTGTGGGATAATGAGAAAGAAAAATCCTTTCAAGCATTGAAAGAGAAAATTTGTAGTGCTCCAATTTTGGCAATTCCAAACTTCTTAAAAATATTTGAAGTGGAAGTAGATGCAAGTGGGCTTGCTATTTAAGGTTTACTTTCTCAATAAGGTAAACCAATTGCATTACTTTCTAAAGAATTAAATGAATCTAGACAAAAGTATAGTGTGTAGGAAAAAGGGCTATATGCTATACTTTGAGCCATTAAACATTGGAGACATTACTTGCTAGGATCAGAATTTATTTTATTTACTTATCATAGAGCACTTCAATTTTGAAATTATTAAAAGAAATTGAGTGTCAAGTACATGAAATGGATAGATCAATTGCAAGAATTTCATTTTGTTTTAAATCACAAGAGTGGGAAGTCTAATGTTGTGGTTGATGCTTTGGATAGAGTTCATGTTGCATCATCTAATGTGAAAGTTTAAGGATTTGAGTCTTTTTCTTCATTATATTCTAATGATAAGGACTTTGGTGAAATTTTAAAAGATTTTTCTTCCCCATTATAAGAAAGGACTAACCAATGGAAGACTTATCATGTGAAGAATGGATTTTTTTTAAGGATGGAAAAAATTGTGTTCCAAAGTGTGATTTCAAGTACAAACTCCTTGAAGAGAAACATCAAAGTGACATGGTTGCACATATGGGAACGACCAAGAAATTGGAGTTGGTGAGAAAAAATTACTTTTTGCCAAGTATGTATAGTGATGTGGTTAAATTTGTAAAATAATGTTATACTTGTCAAAAGTTCAATGGAGGAAAAGGTGTAGATGGTCATTAACTATCTTTGCCAATTCCAAATGCTTCTTGGGAAAGTGTTTCTTTGGACTTTGTCTCTAGTATTCCTAAGAAATAATCTGGTCATGATTCTATACCTATTTTATTAGATAGATTTACCAATATGGCTCATTTTATTCCATGTAAGAAAAGTAGTGATGCTTTCCATGTTGCAAATTTATTCTCAGCATGTTGTTAGGCTACATGGAATTCCTTTAAACATTATGAGTGATAGGGATGTCAAGTTTACTAGTAATTTTTGGAGATCACTTTGGATATTACTTGGAACAAATTTTTCTTTTTTCATAGCCTATCACCTCCAAATTGATGGACAAAGTAGAGTTGTGAATAGGTCTTTTTTGAAGATCTTGAGGTGTTTTTGTGATGACAGCCTCAAAGGTGGAAAAAGATGTTGGCCCATGCTGAATTTTCTTATAATAATTCTTTCTATTCTAGGATTGGTAAGAGTCCATTTATGGAAAATTATGGATTTTCAACAAGAATGATTGATGAGTTAAGAACATTTGAAGATTGTACCTCTTTGAGTTTATACTTTGTTGAGAAAATGAGAGAATTGCATCAGCAAGTTAAATCTCACTTGGAGAAAAAGAAAATATTGTGTCTTCCAAGGCCAATGAGGGCAATAGGATAATTAATTTCTAAATTGGTGATTATGTTTGAATTTAATTTAGTAAATAAAGGCAAAATAATTTCTGCTTCTACAAGCTTAAGTCAAAGAGAATTGGTTCATTTTAGAATAGGGCCAAAAATAATCAAAATGCTTATGAGATTAACTTACCTAATGATTTTCCTATTTCTTGTCTTTTTAATTTTTTAGATTTGATCCCATACCATGGGAATGTGATTGCATTAAACTTGAGGGATAGTCTTGAGATACTAAAGGATGTCCTTGAAGACTTAAACTTAGCCAAGCCACCAAGGAAAGTAATTGTGTTGCAAGTAAGGGAGGCTAGGAGCATAAGAGGTAGAAAATTCCATGAGTACTTGGTGCATTAGAATGATGAAGGATTTGAAAATTCCATTTGAATCCATGAGAACGATTTGGCATTATGGGGGCTTAAAGCTATCCCAAGTGTATGGCCAACTTGAGGGCAAGTTTAAATTCTTAAGGATGGAAGAGATGATGAGGACAATAACTATCCCATGTCTATTTTCATAGATGTTTGTATGTTTTGTGCTTGATTTTTAATGTTTTTTTTGTTGATTATGATTTTAGGATATTCTGGCACATTTGGGAGCCTTTTTGTGTCATTTTAATGACTTTAGGATGTTCTAGGGGCTATGGGAATTTGTTGGGAGGTGTTCAGAGGTTTCAATCCTCAAAAAAGAATCTATAAATTTTACCCTAGCAAGAAATATGTCTTCACTTCACATTAGATGTCTTCTACACTTCAAAGACATCTTCTCTAATAACTTCTACACTTGGGAGAGACATCTTTTGTTTCTCAAAGACATCTTCGACGAACCTAATGAACATTCAATTAAATGATAAATTGGAGAGAACATGAAGAGACAAGGGGAAAAATATATAAATAGACCTCTTTGTCTTTCAATTGGATCAAGATATTTTGAAGATAAAGTGTAGGGAGTTGAGGGAAGAGTAGAGAGAGAGAGAGAGAGAGAGAGAGAGAGAGAGTCTTGGCAAAGTGTCCTGATGATCATCCATGTGTGTGTGTTTTCTTTAATTGAGTGTGGGAGAGTTGGATTGAATCACTTGTCTATACTTGGGAATTATGCTTCCTTTCATATGTAAATTTTTCATTTGAGTAAGAATAAATCTTTCATTCTCCTTTTATTTTTCAAATTTATTATTTTGTGACTTTGAGAGAGCTTGGATTGTGCAATCCATGGGAGCTCCTCATCAACTACATTGATCAATTGAAAACTTTCATTCAAATGTCTATGCAATAAATTCAAGAACTAGAATGAATTAAATAAATTTATCAATAACAACAATACCAAGAAGAAACACAAGCAATGCCCATACTCTTAGTGAGCACATATAATTAGGTAAAAACTAGTTTACCTATCTATACATTCTTTAGTAAGATTAAGCACTATAAGGCTTACCCTATAGATGTTTTAATAGATTCAGGCATAGAAGTATCTATGGGTAAATGACATATTATACCATCCCACCTTTGGGAATAATTCCCAAAAACTTATATTAGGTTTAACACAAAAAGGATGGGTAGCCAACATAAAGTACAAATTCTAATCAAACAACCCAATGGAAAAATTATTAAACTCATAGTAATCCATTGGAAGATGAAATCTTACAATTTGCTAATCAAGATAGATAACCTATAATCCTTAAAACATTACACAATTGAACCTACTTATATCACTATAGCAAGAATAGATTTTCAAAGGAAACCACACTATTCTAGTCTCTTTCCTACTTAACAAACCTCAAAAAAAAGAACATAATAACCAATGGGTAGTTAATAACATCTCAAATGTATAATATAATCTTAAATAAATAAAAATGGATTTACTAATCATAGCAAATGATGATCTAATTGTATTTAGAAATAAAAAAACATTTTTGTAGTATTGAATTTCGAGATAATATCAAAATTAAAACCAAGGCTCATCACATTGGGATGCTATGACCTCCTACCCTCAGATGTGATGGAAAATGTTAAATATATGTTATATTATAAATTATGCATAAGAAGACAATATATCAAATGTCAAATATATGTAACATTCAACATTATGTGTAAAGTAAATAATAGAGAAAGTGTAGAAAGAGAGAGAAAAAATGCTTTATTGATATGGAATGAAGTATCTAAATCATGCTTTAAGAGTGTTCCTTGGGGTTTTCTTTGTTTGACATCTATCCCTTTAGAGGCAATATAGCACTGCCACCATGGTTAGGCTAATAACCTGACTAGAAGGAATGGCCAATCCACTTCCTATGCTACTTCAACTAGCTTTTATGACTTACCTATACCAACTTCATCACTCCATGTTGGCACAACCTCTAAGCTTGAGTATAAATGCCTTAGGTTAAAGCCCCAAAGGTTACTTCAAGAGCCACATCCATTATTACAACATCCCCTTTCAACTCTTAACTAAAACTACCCTTTTTGGTGCTATTATGATGATGATAACACTTGTTAAGAAGAGGCACCATCATTGTTATGCAGTACCATCATTTGGGAATGGGGACATGATAGATGCTTTCCTCCTTAATAGCTGAATGTGGACAAGAAATCAACTAACTACTAAAAAAGAGACTTATCCAACCTAGAAATAGCATTTTTTTCATGTGCTACTTTTTATGTAAATAATAAAGTAGATAAAATAAGAGGCAAAAAATGGTTGGTCATAATTTATAAACCTCTTAATGATCTAACTAAACCTATCTAACATCTTATTCCTAACAAGGACAATCTTTTTCAAAGAATTCTACATACTAATCTCTATTCCAAGTTTGATCTAAAGTTAGGATTTTGGCATATTCAAGTTCAACTTCAAGATTGCTAGAAAAAAAATTTTACGATTCTAATATCTCTTTATAAGTGGATAGTCCTACCTTTTGATATACATATGTCCTCTTAATTTTTCAAAAATGAATAGATTAGATCTTTAGTAAATATTCTTTTATTTTAGTATATATCGATGATATTTTAATTCTGAGTAAGAACCCCCAAAAACATATAGAACATCTCCAGGTATTTAAGCAGTTGATTGACAAAAATGGATTAGTTCTCTTCCCAAAAATAATGACCATTGCTCAAGGATCTATCTAGTTCCTAGGATTAGAAATACAAAATTGGATGATTGCACTAAAACCATACATCTTAGAATCTATTAAGAATTTCCTTGATGAAATCCAAGATAAAACACAACTCCAATGATTTTTAGGTTGTGTAAATTATATCTCTAGGTTTTATAAATACTTAGAACAAGACATAAGACCTTTTGAATGAATAATTGGTAGAGAATCTACCTCCTTGGACTATAAAACACACAACCATAGTCTCTAGCATCAAACAACAATGTACTAATGGTTACCCAGTAATAGTTAGCTTATTTTAGAGATAGATGCTTCAAAGAAATTTTGGGGGCCTACCCTGAAAGAACAAAAGGACAACATCATACACATGTTGGTATGCATTAGGAAAATTTACAAATTCCCAAGTAAATTTTCACAACACTCACAAAGAGTTACTAGCCATCATGAAAGGTGTTGAAAAAATTAGGTTATTTTTTAAAAATACCCATTTTATAGTTCTAAGTGATCTTAAACTCTTAGATAAATATTTAATTAGTAAAGAATTAAATAAAGTGGCTCATACTAGACTTATCATATGTGCCTTATATTTGAAAAACTTTCTTTTTAGTGTCAAATATATTAATGAAAAGATTAATATTTTAGCTAACTTCTTAACAAGAGAGTATCAACTCTTTTAGGTTTATTTTTATTTTGTAGATTTACTAATAAGAGAAGGTTGGACTTGAGAGCTTCTTAGCATCTTTGGTATTGTAATAATAATGAAATCCAAATGATGAATCCTTCTTAAGAAAGCCTTCAAGACCAATGGAAGAAAAGTTTTAATTGTTTCGTCCATGATCTCTCATGAGCTTCACCTTCATCCAAGGTATACTCTATTATTTATCATGCAGGACTGGCCAACCCAAATCCTAACCAATAGATATGACTCTATACTAGAGTCAAACTCCATAGCCTATATTTTCTTCCATTTGAACATACCTGTAACTCGATTAGGTACTAGCATTCTCCTCTCCATGTGTATAAAATATAGTTCAATCCCTACATTCTCCCTAATGAAACCTTTTGACAATGGTGGAGTTAATTTGGTCATAATCCTATCCATTATCATCCTTCCTATCCTAACCATTTATCTTAATGCTGAAATGAATCCAACAAAGATGATATGTTTTATGTAAATATAAAATC
Source organism: Gnetum montanum (assembly GCA_015680685.1). Taxonomy (NCBI): domain Eukaryota; kingdom Viridiplantae; phylum Streptophyta; class Gnetopsida; order Gnetales; family Gnetaceae; genus Gnetum; species Gnetum montanum. The sequence continues at coordinate 1,385,333 of MNCI01005122.1, read as the reverse complement.
CCACAATGATTATATCCAAATATTCTCTAAACCATTAGCATATTTTGTAACTTGTTGTATTTTCTAATGCCTTGATTGGAATGTCCCATATTGATTCTCGTTCTCATGATATCTATACTACAAATGGACATGATATCAATTGGTATCATGGCATACATTCCTTGGTGCCTCAAACATTACAACTTGGAATTATTAACCCAAGGTTGCATAGTATGATATAGCATGGAGGTTCCTTTGAATCTCAATACATATGTGAAGGTCCTTCTTCCTTGACAAACTTAAATATTTGGGACTCACCTCCACAAAATGATGAAGTAGGCTCACATGGGAGCTATGATTCCCTAGGTTATGCATAAAGTTATAATAATAAGATTCATGATACTATATATTAATCTACTTTTATGTTAGGGTTTAGGGTTTAGGGAATTCATATTTTGAGTGCAATCCTTGTTGTAATGAACTAACTATAGTACTCATAGTGGAATCCTTGTTGTAAAGGACTAAGTATAGTGGCCTAGAGGCCCTAGGCATAAACTATATACAAAAATGTATAATCAATTTGGAGCCATAAAACTAGAGAGATCTCTAGTGAAGCACATCACTCATAAAAATAATTTTTGCTCTAAGCATCCCTGAGTTGTGGCTTCTATCTCCAAGAGTAATCTTAGGTGAAGTGCTTTGCTCCCTGAAAGCATACCTTGGTATGAATAATATAATCCTGTTGTGTGAACCTCTACCTACCATTTATTAATTTGTTTACAAATTTATGAGTTTTTGTGGTTCTAAACATATCATGAGTGATCTAGATAAGATTTGGCATCAGAGCCAAGTTTTGGTTCTCCATTATTCTTGTTACATGTCTTGAGGTTCTATTCATTCTACATGAATTGTTGTTACTCTTAGAGTCTATGTGATTTTTCTTATTCTACAAAGGTGTAAAGTGCATAATTAGGCTAAAGAAGAGGTGAAGTATGTTACATAAAGCACAAAGTAAGGTTGAAGAAGAGGCATAGTATGACAATGTGAAGTATGGTCAAAGGAGAGGCATGGTATGGCAATGCAACTTACTTCACCTTTCCTTTGGCCTTATTACATGCTTGATGCCTTTGTGGAATGAGAAACATTAGATAAACTCCAAGAGCAATAGCAATTCATGTAGAATGAATAGAACCTTAAGACATATAGCAAGAATAATAGAGAACCAAAACCTAGCTTTGATGCCAATTTTTATCTAGATCACTCATGAAACGATTACAACTACGCATACTCATAAATTTGTAAAGAAAGTACTAAAAAATAGTAAGAGATTTACATAATAGGCTTATATTATTCACACCAAGGTATGCTTTTTGGAAGCACAGTGCTTCACTTGAGATTACTTTTGGAGATACAAGGCACAATTGAGTGATGCTTAGAGTAGGAATGCTTTCTAGAAGCGATGCACTTTACTAGAGATTTTTCTAGTCTAATGCCTCATAGTTGATTACACACTTCTATATATAGTCTAGGCGTAGGTCCTCTAGGGCACTGTACTTAGTGCATTACACTAAGGACTCCACTATAAGTATTGTAGTTAGTGCCTTATAACAAGAATTGTAGTAATAGTACAAGTTGACAATGCAAATTTTGATAGCACAAAGGTATCTTTACAAAAGTATATTACTATAGAGTATGGTGAATCTTATTATTATAGCCTTATGTGTCACCTTGGGAATTTTAGCTTTCATGTGAGCCTACTTCATCATCTAGTGTAGGTGAGTCCAAAATATTTGGCTTTATTAGGAAAAAAGAAACTTTACATATGTATTGAGACTCAAAGAGACCTCCATGCTATTTCATATTATGCATCCTTTGGTTAAGGCTTGCAAGTTGTAATTTTGAGACACTAAGGAATGTATGCCACAATGCCATTTAATATCATGTCATTTTACAATATAGATATCATGATAGGATTAGAACCAACATGGGGTATTCCAATCAAGGCATAAAAAAATATAGGACATTGCAAAATAGGTTGGTGGTTCAAAGAATATTCAAATATAAGCATTGTGGACCTCTAGATTTGCATAAAAAAATAATCTCTATTGGGTTTATTTCAAAAATCATTTAAATGGTTAGGATAGGAAGTATGATAATAGATAGGGTTATGATCAAACTGATTCCACCATTGCCAAAATGTTTCATTAGGAAGGATACAAGAATTTAACTGTATTTTATACATATGGAGAGGATAAGGTTGATATCTAATCCAATTGAAAGTATGTCTAGAGTAAGAAAAACATAGGCTATGGAGTTTGAATTCAATATAGACTCATATACATTGGTTAGGATTTGTGTCTACTAGTCCTACATGATAAATAATAAAGTATACCTTGGACAAAGTTGAAGCTCCTGAGAGGTTGCACAGGAACCAATTGAAACTTTCCTTCTATTGGTCTTGAAGAATTTCTTAAAGAAGAGTTACCAATTAGGTTTCATTATTATTATAGTACCAAAGATGCTAAGAAAATCTCAAATTCCAACCTTATTAGTAAATCTACAAAATAAAAATAAACCTAAAATATTTAATACTCTCTTTGCCCTTTTGTTCAAGTGTTGATTTTGTTAAAGATTGTATCATTCTACTATGAGGTGGAGAATCTGGATTGGTGTCATATTTAGGAATTTATTTTGCAACTTCTAGGGTTAAAGGTCTTCTAACCTTAGGGACCTAGCATTGTTCTATAGTAGCTACCTTTCGTTGTATCTTTACTACTTCACTAAGGCATTTTTTGGAACTACCTACTAAAGTAGAAATTCCAGCATTAGTCTAATCATGTAATTTTATTGTGTTTTTGGATGGTTATATACTAAATTTTTGATACATTATATGGTCTATTTATTTACATTTTTCTATTGAATTTATAGTAGTTGCATCTCTTGCCTTTGGCAATTATTTCTAATAGACATGTTCTCTGTCAGATTCATCATCAGAACTTTCAACATATTTGTTCATATTTATTCTTAATAATGCATCACATTTTGAAAAATGATATTCATTTCCATGTTTATAGGCAAAAGGATGTTGGAAAGATGGATCTATGATAGAACTAGGTTCATGGATGGGTTGTTTTCCCTTTGGATCTTCTTCTAGTTTATCAGTGTTTTCTAGTATAATGGTAGAAGAAGAGCTAGAGGGCTCTTCACCTAGTATTTTACTAAAATCCATTGTGCTACTGAGTTCTTTGAATAAATATCTCATATTTTCTTCTATTTTAGGTATTGGTTCATCCATTCTAAAATTTCTCCTTGAAGAGATTAGAGTAGTAGGATTTGGGAGTGGCAGAAGGATAGATCTACTACTTTGTCTTGGAGAATCAACATAGAATGGGTCGATTTCTATAAACCTAGGAGTTTTAACATTTATATTGTATTTTTTTTACCTTAACTTCCTAGCCTACATGTAGGAATAAAATCATAGATGTCTTCTAATGTATCATCTATTTGTTGAGTGTATGTATTTGAAGATCTTTTGTATTGATTTTTGCTTCATATTCTATATTTGTTGGACCGATTCACATAGTTTGTTGACCAAAAGGAAGCAAAGTTTTCATATTACTATTAGAAAATAATTTAAATCATAATCTAGTTTCTATCATAGCATAAACACTACCATAATGCATATCTACTAGAATATAAGCTATAAGCATGAGAGAACCATATAGATTTTTATCTCTAAAAGAAAGCATGAAGTTTAAAAGTGTTACTACCAAAGCATTAGTTTTTAAATGTCCTTTAGCTTGGGCTATGATCACATCTTCAAATTGTTTAAAAATTTTTTCTACTAAAGAAATTCAATATGGATTTCTCATTAGGCCTAACTTTGAGAGAAAAGATCCATCAAAATACACTAGGTTTTCTTTGAAACCATTCAAGTTCCTGGACCAATTACCCAAGAGTGGTCAAATCTAATATAAGAAAATGACTAAGAATGCTTGTAGGAGGCATGATCGATTGTTTGAAATTGCAAAGGATCTTGCTCTATCAACCAAGGATGATCCACCAATCCCAAAATATTTCAAGCTTGACCGATTCTACCACTATCATCAGTTGCTTGGTCACGATACCTATTTCTACTTGGTCCTAATGGATGACTTGAAAAAGATGATAGATAATGGAGAGATAGTGCTAGATTCCCCCAACCTAGTTAGGCCTTAAAACCAATCAATGTAAGTATAAAAATACCCATTAAATGTAAATAACAACCCTTATATAATAGCAACATTCAATGTTAGCAATGGTCCAAAACCTACCAAGGAGTCATTCATGATTTGGGTACCTCCTTGAAATGAAAGGGGATCTTCAACTTTATCAAGCTCAAGGACACCATTTTTTCTAAGTGTACCATCACCAACACCTCCCAAAGAACCTTTGTCATTAGAGTTCCTCCTCCTGCTCCAAGCCTACAACCCAAGCTAACTAATGTCCTTTCATAGTGGACAATGCAACAACTTCTTCACAACCCAACAACAAGAAATTACCTACTAAGCAACATAAGAAGAATGATCTAAAACCTAAGGGAAAAGACAAAAAGCAAGAAAATTCTTAGAAATAGGTGGATCCACCAAAGACCACACCTATTTCAACCATTCCTATGAGCTCTAATTCTCAAATTTCTTCAACTAGTTAGCAAAGGGAGGACCATAAACAACAAGAGAATAGGAAAGAGGCAAAATCACAAACCTTCAAGAATCAAGTTCAAATCCTGGGTAGGATGGAGGAAGTCAAGGTCAATAAAAATGAAAAAGTAATATTTAATGACAAGAACTTCCTCAATGCCATGAAGTAAGTAAAACACTCCTTAAAATAGAAAAACACCTCGTTAAGCTTGTATGACCTAGTAATGAACTTCTCTACATACTATGAATCCTTAGTGAGGATGTTGACTTCAATCCTCATTAGCAAAAAAATTCTTGCTAATGAAGAATCATTTCATACAAAGATCATGTCACCTTCACCTACAAAAGAAATGAAGTCAACCATGCTAGTTTTTCATGATAGTGAGGTGAAGATAAACCCCTAGGAAGGTGAGATAATGAGTGTCCCTCCCTTTATAACTATAAGAGTTTAATAATATAAAATGCATAGGTACACATTTATGATGGGGTAGCAACCAGTATGATACCTTTTCCCATTGTTGATTGGTTTGGCCTAGTAGAACACATGCAAAGTACTCCTACTTTTTCCCTCAAATCCTTTAACAAATCATAGGTAGCAATGAAGGGTTCAATATCTTTAGACTTCATAGAAGGGAAACAATTCCATAAATTTCCAACTTCTTGGTGGTGGAAGAGACAAAAAAATTCAATATAATCCTAGGAAGGCCCTAGGTAGCTTAATTATGAGCAATTTCCTCTCCCATCCAGTATAAAATTCACCTACTTTATGAAGAAGATGAAATAATCATTCATGACGATAGTGTGGTTCTTTTGATAATTAATGATGTTGACGTGGAGCAAGGGTTTGAAGTGAAGTTTCAAGAAGAAACTCCTACTATAAAGAGAAAATTCAAGGGGCCTAATAGAGTAAACCAAGCAAAGCCCAAAGACAACCAAACTGTGAATGTAGCATGGAAAGAGCTCTCATTTGACATTATCAATAAGGAAAATGAGGAGTAGTAGATCATGCAACAAAGACTGTATACCTTTCCTAATCTTTTAAAGATAATGAAATAGTTGCATGACTAATAACATCCCTAACTCACTTGCCCCTATGTCAATAACCGTGTGGCCTTTTATTTTTATTTTTATTTCATAGCTTAGTTTTAAACTTTCTTTTATATGCATCATTTTGTTTTACCTTGCTTAACCTCGTTTTAGCCTTGTTTGTACATGTTTTCATGAAATTTTATAATGTTTTTCTTGTTCATGATTTCCTTTAAAAAAGTTGAAAATACCTTAAAAATTTCAAAACATAAAAATCTATTAAAATGTTGTAAAACATAAAAACTCATATAAGTTAACTGTGACCTACCAAGACCCTAAACTGGTGGCCTACCAAGGCCTTAAACTGGTAATGCATTGTAGCCTTTTTTTTCTACCACTATTATAGCCATTACATCATATTTTACACTTTTTTTCCTTGATTACTTTACATTTTGCACATTACTACAAATTGTTGCCTTATAGTCTTACACTTTAATCAACATAGCATTCTTATACAAATAAAACATAAAATACATTAAAATAAAAATGCTAAAAATATATATGCAAAATTAAAATATTATAACGAAAGTTTCCAACTCCAACAACAATATTTCACATAGTGTAACAAAAAATTTAGTTAACAAAGATAACAAAAAATGAATGAAAATCTAATAGTCATGGTTGCATTATGCTATGAATATCCAATGAAAAAAGACATCAACATCATAACTAAAATAGCCAAAATGATAAGATTAGTATGCCTAAGATAAAACTAGTGGAAAAGGATGAACATTGTCACCATCATGACCACTAAGGCTACTACCATCACCTGGTGCCTACACCACAACAAGAATAAAATCAAAAAAAATTAGTAACCAATATAGCCAAAACATAACCATAAAACAACAAAAAAACAAAATACAAACTAAACTAATAATATATATATAAAAAACTTAAAAAATAAACCACTAGAGATTTTGGAGGAAGGTCTTCTGGGAGAAAGCTTAGAAGACTAGCCTCCAAATGGTGAAGAATTTTCTCTTCATTCATATTTGTCGAGTTTATCTCCCTAAAGTTTACACCCATTAAGATGTTCCTCCTCTTAATATTTGTTCACATTGGATGCTCTTGGGAAAAAGAGGTAGTAGTACCCTATTTAGAAGTAGTAGTAATCTAAATAACAAGGGAATAAGATACTACCAAAGAGCCTTCAAACAATTTGAAGGCATCCTCTACATTGATTTTCTGCATAAACATCTCAAGCTTTTGGCTTTTCACAGCCTCCTCCTATAGCCACTTGAGGTAGCTCTCCTTTTATTACCTTGTACTTGTGCTTATGGTTCTTTTGTTTCCTTCCCCAATTAAGGATCCCAAGTGTATTAATCCCACAAATTTCTAATCTTACAAACCAATAAATCCATTCAAATATCCTTGTTTGCATGGATCCTGGCTAGAGCAACCTTGCCATGGATGGCACTCTAGTAGCACAACCACTCAATTTCCTTAGTATGTAAGGAGTCTCTATTGGCTACATGACCCTCTATAAACTCCGTGCAATCTCTAAGGTCTCTAATTTTAGCTACCTATTCCTTATTTTCTTTCTCCAAGGCCATGAATATTTCCCATAGGAATTCATTGGAGCATTGGTAGTCCCAAGAAGTCCTAGCACATGAGAAAACACATTCAGTGGTCCCCTTATACAAGCTTCATGAAAAATTTTCCACATTAGGTAGCAACATAGGTAACTCTTTAAGTTCAACATCATGCTTAGGATCCCACCTAACTTTAGACACTACAATAACCATAAGAAAAATATACACATAAAAAACAATAAGAAACAAAGCTAGTAAAGAATACTTTTAAACTACTAAAACAAGTAGTCATAAAACGTATAAAAGCCATAAAAATTATATTAAAAAATATAAAAATATATATAAATAGTTAAAAAAAACTTAAGACAAAGTATGCTACTATTCTTACCAACATCAGGAGCTATTTGTTGCAACTGATTACTCCTACCTTCCAACATGTCTTGCATGAACTCAATCTTGTCTAGAACCTTTGCACAAGGTTTCAAACAAAACCTAGAGGTGGATGCTTCTAGAAGAGTTTTAGACACTACAACAAGTATAACCATCAACACAACTAAAAAATTGAAAAAAAAATTGACATAAAATTATAAAATGAAATGCATAAACTAAAATTCATAAGTACTTGGAGGACCATGTGGGATATCAATAGAAGGATCATCATCAAATGTTGAATCTTCAAATATGGCATCTAGGGCATCTAATGCTTGAGTAGATACCCATTCATCCTCCTCTTACTGTCTAAATGCCTCCTCTTCTTATTGTCTTTGCTCCGCATTTATTACTACTTGGATTGCCAATTCTTGTTTCTTTCCTATAAAAATTGAAAAGGAAAAAACATAGGAGAAGTTAGCAATTTTCTTCTATAATAAAAATAATATAACATAAACATATAAAAACATTATAAAATATACTAAATGATAGAAGAAACAAAAATACATACAAAACATACTTGAAACATTGTGATGTGCCTTGAAAAACTTAAGTGATATCTTATTTCTTGTTGGTTGTTTAACAACAAGAAGTATTTCTTCAACCATTTGCCTTTTCAACTTTACTTTGGATACACTATCAACATCTTCACCTACCTCTTTATCTCTCTTAGCACTTCCATAGGAAATATGGGGTTTAATCCCCATGTTGTCATAGGAAGAGCAATGTACACCTCTAAATTTCTTAGTGGTAACTAATAGCGATTCCCCAATATCTTTATCTGGTGGGTCTTGAACCTATATAATTGGAATAATATATTTAACCCAAGGTTTGGAAAATTGGGAGGGATCATAACTCACTCATTTTTCATCCTTTTTGACCACCATGAATGTTTCAAACCTTCTTAGATATGTAGCAAAAAATGCAAACTACATATGGCATATCGTATCAAGGTTGTTACAAAAATTTTTAATCTCCTCCCATAGCCTAGATACCAAAGTATACAGCCTAGTTGAACTTAGCACCTTTAGTGAGAACCTTCTTCATGCTCCAAGCTTGCTGAATACCAAGGATCTTCTTCTATGATAACAACAAAGGAAATGCTCTAGAGCATAATAGAGAATACATCTTGTTAACCTCTACAACCTCACACTAATCTAAAGGCAATCCTCCACTACCATGAAAAGTGTTAAGCCACTTCTCAACCTCCTCTCTATGAATCACTTCTTTCCCTACTCTTGTGGAAACCTTAATGCCTTCACAAGTTACACTAAAGAGGTTGCCAAATATGGATTCATTGATGAACAAGGTAACAAGCATATTGTAAATATGAGAGATGAATTTATTGACTCCTTTCTCAAAAGAGTCAATTACATTTACCATCTCTACAGTAGGCATTTATGGACTAGGGATCATGAATAAATCAAGAAAACTTGCATCGACAATCCTCTTGTGGATTTCTCTAGGTACTCTACTAGCCAAGAACTATTATGCTGAATCTACTTAACCCCACTTGAGAATAAGCTTCTCCTCATGTTGTAAGATGATTATCATAATGGTAAATTTAGGCACAAGACCTACAACATAACATGAACAACCCATTAGCCTTTGGCATGAGTACATCATATAAAACCAAAAAAATAATGAACATAGTAAATTAAAAGTAAATTCATAATCACATAGTTAAAACCAATTAAACAATTAAGGCCTAAGTAACCAAAAAATAACACAAGTAGAAACTATTGACATTAAATGAAAAAAAAATTAAAGGATAAAAATTATCGAATTTGCTTACTTAGTTTAGATAATGCAGGGGTACTAGAAGTCATAGGTGCATATATGCCCAAGTCTAGAAGGCCCCACCAAGTATGAGTAGTTCTAAGGCCAAGCACTTGTAATAGACTTGGGAATACTCTGGAGTATATCTACTAAAGTCATACTTTAGTTGCTGCAACACCATGAGCCTCACAGCTAGCCCTTGTGTAGAAACCTCTAATGCTATGTATGCTAAGGATAGGACTTGATCATATTTGATTAATCCTCCATCGTGCACCCTATACCTACAACATAAGAATGAAAAAAACCATTAAAACTAGATAGCCTAATGAAAATAAGAATAAAATAAAAAAATAGGATGGAACTTATGCATGCAATAGGTAGAAAGTGCTAGGATGATTTTGAATAGATTATTGATTTGGTGGACTATCATCAAGGTGTTATTAGCATTATACTAAATGAACTTAGGCATGACCCAAATCTAGGATAACTTGTGTACCCTCATTGTATGTGAATCATCATACCAATTTCCTTCTACCTGAGCAGTAGGATCATCCACGATGAACTTGGCAATGCAATTAGAAAATCTTGGTAGCAATGTCTCTACAATGACGATTGCAATGTCAGCAACTAAGTATGACCAAAAAATTATACTGAAGTTTTCGAACAAGAATGCTAAGAACACTTTTTTCCCAAGCTTGAACCATAGAGAGCCATGATCAAGGATCATGGTGGAAGGCCAACTATTTATCCTTGGTATGTTTATAGAGAACAAAATCCCAACTAGTTCAATAACTACTAGCATAGGCTTTAAAAAGGCCCTACAAGATCAACCAAACAAAACCATTAAAACATTATATAACAATTAGCCAAATTTAACAACACTAAAGCAATAATGATAAGCATCACATCAACATTGCCATAAAAAATTAAACAACTAAACTCAAAGTTACAACCATAACAAAGAACCAAAATTCAACCTATTGACATTTTTACAAAAAACTAAGTAAAAACCAAGTAGCCTAGAACACTAAGGGTAGTCCCATAGTTGAAGAATGCATTAAAAATTACAAAAATTTTGAAATTTCTAAAATAATGGGAACAAGCATGTAATGAGTTAAAACCTATGCTAAAAAAGTCTCTAATAACTATAACAAAATTCCAAAATTTATATTAAATTTAATGAAATTGTTGCTATAAAAAACTACTTTATAGTGAACCACCTGTAGTAAAGGCCTTGGGAAAGCTAGGAAAAATTTCAAAAAATTCAAGATGCTATTCAAAACCAAAATTCACCATGTAAATAACTTTTATATTCTTTACAAATAGTTGAATATACATCAAAAAGTAACCACCAGTACTAGTGCAATCTAAGAAGCTTGTAGGCTCAAGGATCGAAACTACAATTGTGCAAGGTAATTAACATAGCAACAAAAATTCATGAAAAAATTGTAAAAGTTTTTTTCTAATTCTAGGCATTATAAATGATCATGAATAAACTTAGGTTCCATACCAATGCTACACTAGTAGGCCTTAAAAAAATTCAAATTATGACCTGGAATCGCTTAGACTTTCTCTAGAAAAACCAATTTGGACTGAAATAGCTATAGTAAAACCTTTGAAAAAATTAGCTAAGAATTTTTAAAAATTTCAAATATAGTGTAGAATCCTTAAACACTATCATATAAATTCCCAAGAGTCTAGGATATTTCTAGAAAAATTACCACAGTGGGGTAATTCTATCAATCTTTGGAGTTGAAAAACATTAAAAAATAGAGAAAACATTGTACACTAGGTTATAGAAAATATCATAAAAATAAACCATAGCTTTGAAAAAAAAATTCAACCTCAAAAATGACGATTAAGCCTCTAAGAACAACCCTATGACCTCAAAAGTTGCAAATAGTTCACCATACTTTTATAAAAAATCATAAAATTTGACCACTTTTTGGTAAAAATATGGCAAAAATGCATAGACTATGCTTAAAGAAAAATTCATATTTTTGCTTAATAAAGTCCTAAGACCAAAATAACAACATGAATGCATAGATACAACCTATACTCAACATTCAATATGAAAAAAACCAAAATTTTTCAAATAAGCAAGCTTAGGCAATAGAAAACACTTCCTTACTTTAGTAAAAATCAGCAAAAAAAAATAGTGAAAGACAAGTACCAAACTATCATGGTAGAAGGGCCTTCACCAATGAAGGGTGTAGGAAGCTATGAGATGTCTTTGGTATTAGCTTCTACCTCCTCCAACATAGGGTTTTTGCTTATTGATCCTCTTCTCTTTGACATCTTGGAAAAACAAGAACAAAAACTTCACCTCCTTTGTAATTACACTACCTCAAGATGGGGGAAGGGTAAAAATATGCTTTAGCTAATGATCTTGAAGAAAAAAATAGCTAAAATTCTTATTGTTAAGTGCTACCTTCAAGAACCAAGCTAGGAAGAATGGTATGTACAAAAGTTTCAATGTTGGAACTCTCCTTGTACTTATGTGTTGGAATGACAAATCATGATCTTAAAATGCTTACTACATACTCAATTAACTGAATGTTCACAAAGGAAAAGTCATTTTTACATTGGCTTTACTTGGTGTTCTCTTAGAACAACCTTTTAACCTTGGATGGACCACACAAGGTACCACCCAAATAAACCATGAAAAATTCCAATGCAATGGGACTTTGATGAGTTGCATTTTCTTGGGTTTCATCAACAAGGCCTCATGGATGTGGCCCCATTAACATAGTCCCATTGGCATGGTTGCCTTGACATGAGATTTGATGCATTGAGGTGGCCCCATCAATGAAGTGTTTGTTTTTGCTTATAAATACCTGCCCACCTATTATGTTTATGACATATTTGATCATAGTTGTGATGAAGCTCTTGTAGTTTTCTTACTTGAAAGTTAGAATATTTTTCTAAGTGCCCATATTAGGAGTCAAAGAGTGTAGGGATCTTTATTCAAGCATTGTTGTACTCAAGGATAATAGTGTGTGTGGTAATAAATATAAACTTTTTGATAAACCTTGTAACACTTTGAAATAGATTAATTATTTATTTATGTATTTAATGTTTTATGAAATTTTATTTAATTATTTAAGTAGTTAAGCTAAATTAATATAGATTAAATAGTGATTAATTAAGCACATAAGTATGACCACTTCAAGCATATGCTTGGTGCTTGGTAATCCTAGTAAAGCTTAACATTTGGTAACCCAGTAGCATTAAACATATTTAGGATGTGCACAATAAGTGAGAATGGATGCTTATGTTAGGATTAGTTAAATCTTGTCTAGTTAGATTAAATTAGTGATTTAATTATTTTATTCATTATTCTTTATCCTTAGAAAACTTAAAACATAAAATGTAAAAATGATAAAAATCATATGCCTAAGTTGCACTTAACCATACCTTTGCATTTCATAACTATAATTGGGAAGACAATGATTGTAATAGTTACTTTAACTTTCTATAAAACAATGTACTTAGGAGGTTATAAGTAAAAAAAATTTGACCGGATCGCACATGAACACATAGTGATTCGTATGGTTGTACGTAGGATCTACTTGCCACTTATCATTGGTGTCGTTGCTAAGGACTTGTAGTTTAATATGTGTACTATTTAGGACCTAGTGGATATTATTTAAGGTCACTGGAATGAACCCTAAGATCATAATCATTTAAAAAATAATAATTATAATTATAATTTAAGTGCACTAAATTTTTCTTTAATTCAAAATATCTTCTTCTCACAAGCATGATGAATCAAAACCACTAGTGGCCTAAGAATTCAAAGTGATGTACGCTCATCCAAATGAGTTTTTACTTGATTTCACCTTCATCCTGCATTATGATGAACAACTATAGTGGAGAGATATGGAGGGTAATGTTTTGTTACCTCTCAACCAATCTATTCTTGGGATGCTACTCCAAACTGTTAAAAATATGGACATCCAAGATCTCCATGATGAATACATTGTGTAGGACCATGACTATTGGGACTACCATCCCACAAAAACACAATGTAAACAAGATCAACACCAGATGAAGCATCATAAAGTTATGAAGGGGAGATGATTCGCTAACCCCTTATTCCTACTAAACCAAAATGATAATGAGGATTCTCGTTCTAGGGTTTTTCAACCTAAAGATTCTCCATCCCTTGACTTTGGTGAAGGGGGCTTGAACTTGAATCTGTAGTCCACTATTAATAATCTAGGTTTAGGCAAAATTGGAAGTCAAAGTAATGGCTTAGGCAAACATCATGATGATTATAAACCTAATGTTCATGGCCATGAAAAGTGGAGAGAATGTGGTAGACACCATGGTGGTGGTAGTCCTTCTCCCTCTTTGACCTCTTTATCTACATATTCTTCTTCCTCCTCTAAATCTAATCAAAACCGCAAGGGACAAAACTGTGATGGAGGTGAATGATGAGACAATGATCATAGGCCCCACCATGAATAAAGGGATAGTAAAGGAGATCATAGGCATAATCAAAATCATGAAAATGATGAACCTTTTCTAGCAACTTGAATCATGCAAAACATTGCAAAGATAGTCAAAATTCCAATCAAACATGTGAAAGATAGCAAAATTAAGAGGTTGGATATTAAAAATATCCTTAGATTTGAGGGGGAACTCAAATCCACATACCCATCTTTAAGCCTTCCATGAAGTTGTGCCTTGCAAAACATAGACAATGACTAGTAGAAACTTAAGTTATTTCCTAGGATACTAATAAAAGAAGCAAAAATTTGGTACCACTTCTTGGAGCTAGAATCAATTTGCAGATGGAATACAATGCTTGAGTTATTCAATGTAAAATAATAGATGTACTCTATAGTGTCCAATTTCATTAAGTAAATCCAAGGCTAGTGACAAGGAACACATGAACCCTTGGATGTAGCCATGGGTAGGTATTATTCCCTTTTACATAGATGTTAAAGCCATGGTTATTCTCAATGGAAGAAACTTTGCCATATCATAGATGGGCTCTAATCAAACATGAGGAGAACTCTTGGAGTTTATGCACAAGGAGAACTATCAAAACTAAGAGCCCATTATATTTAAAAGCTAATTGAGTAGGTTGGAAAAGAAGAAGGTGAGTTGAAAAATGAAAAAGTGTAGAGGAGTATAATGGGAACCCTTCCATCAAAAAAAGGGAGGTCTAGTTCTGTGATAATCAGAAGGAGGCACCACTTAATGAAGTGGTGTAGCAAAAATCCTTGCCAATTTAAAATTTTGTGTCTAAAATTTTTGCCAAGGTTGAAAAAATGTGGGAATATTTAGATGAAAAATTTCAAATTTCTCTAAAAATTATAGAAGAATCAAAAGAGCAAGATGGTGATCATGACTATAGAAGAAGGAAAGAAGCTAAACATGCCTACCAAAGGGTTAAGGGCAAAGCTATTGTAGTAGATCATGTTATAGAGTTAGAATTAGATGATGGTGGTGGGTGTGAAATCTACTAATTTGCCAATATGAACATCCCAAGGAATGTTGTCATATTATGCCACACTTATAGGAATCTAGGATGTATGCTCTAAATCCTAGATTAGCATGAAGGCAACCATCTAGAAGGTTATCTTATCCATAAGGAAACCCAAGGTAGTTCCACCAATAACAACAAGCCTATTATCCAAGTGGAGCTCCACCACAACTATACAAGTAGTACCATTAGTGGTAGAAACCATAGTCATGGGGGATGCCACCATCAAGGTAGTAATACCATTACAAGAAACCAAATCGATATGGGTACTATGTTGAGCAACCTATGTATTCATGTGACTCTTCTAGTCACGCTTTCTTCCAGCATTACTGTTATCCTCTAGAGTACTATAGAATTCATTCTCCATCTCCTAAATAAGAATCCCCATATCCTTACCACCCTTCTCATCCTTCAGCACATGTTCCTTCATCCTCAATCCAATTACCAAATACTTCATCCATGCAAGATAAGATTCTTATGCAATCATAACATAATGCTACTAGGGCCATTAACATACAACTAGTTCCTTAGCCAAGTGGTTCAAAATCAAAATCTCATAAAAGATCATTTTTTGAACTAATATTCCTACAAAGCCCTCTCCAAGTTATGTGGCTAATCATCCTATGTCTCCTTCATTCTCTAGATCCAATCCTTTTGAGATCCCTTCAAACCAAATCCCTTCTAAGATCCACATAGTCATGTTAACCAATGCTATATATAATTGAATCAAAGCTACCAACCTTCCAAGGAAAAGTGTTAATCTTGGTAGTCCTCTCATCTATTTGCAAATTTCTAGAAATAAGCCATGAAAGGCTCTTCTTGATTTAGGTTTTGGTAACAACTTGATTTTTCATTAAATGTACAATGCATGGAACTTGCCTCCTCTCAAGAAGAGTAACATCCATTTAGACTTGATAGATCAATCCATCACAATTCCCTTGGGATTATGTAGGACATTGTGACCACTATCTATGGGTGGTTGTATCTTGCCAATTTCTTGGTGATCAAAGTTGACAATTGTAATGGGAAGTTTCCAATAATTATGGGAAGGACTTGGTTGATCACTATTGATGCACAAATGAGCATAAGAGATCTTTCCTTGGATATTTCCAAGAAGAATGCATTCAAAAATATTAAGAAGAGGAGACTTCTATGCATCATGTACTATAATACAAGGGGTAGTTGTGTGCAAAAACTTTGGTCTATCAAAAGAACATCAATCAAAGCATGTAGATAGGGTGAAAATGAGCCTAAAATCTAAAAATTTCTATACACAGTAGCCATAAAATAGGAGGTTTCCCAATGGGTGATAGCTAATTTTGAAAGTAGCAAACTTTACATGGAACCTACTGAGAGCCTAACTTGTGCCTATGTTGAAGGCATGAAATAACTGTAGTAAGTTCATCACCAACTCTCCAATGATGGACTTGATGATACCAATTGGGAAGAGTTTGAAATCCCTAATAGATTTAAACTTGAGCCCTTAGAATTGAAACTCTACCTACTGTTATGGAATATGCATTTCTGAAAAATGGCAAGCCAATGATAATCAATGCCAACCTTGCTTCTAAGTAGAAAAGAATGCTATTGAATGTGATCAACAAATGACCAAAAACCTTTACCTAGTCATATCATGAACTCATAGGAATTTATCCTTGACTATGCCAACATTGCATCTATACCAATCCAACCGTGAGGTAAAAAGGCAACTACAACAATAGTTGAACCCTAAATTGAAGTAGATCATCAATGAGGAAATTGAACAACTTATCAAGGTGGGGTGAATTTATCTAATTAGGGATAGCAAGTGGATTAGCCCACTTGTAATTGTTCCAAAGAAATATAGCAAGTGGTAGGTTTGTACTGATTCCAAGGTATTGAACATGGTCACATTCAAAGATCATTTTTCATTGTCATTTGTGAACTAGGTGTTGAACACTATTTCCAATAATTTCTATTATATATTTCTAGATGGTCATAATGGCTATAACCATATTCAAATCATACCTAAGCATCAAGCCAAAACTACATTCATAAATCCCTATGGAACTTTTTCATATTGAAAAATGCTATTTAGTCTATGAAATGCTCCTACAACATTTCAACACCTTGTCATGAGCATTTTTTAGTAGTAGATTAGTAGCAAGCTTGATGTTTTCATGGATAAATGTTTCACCTATAACACTACATTTGAGCAAGTCCTAGACTGCCTTAAGCAAGTGCTTAAAAGATATGTGGAGACTAATCTTTAGATCAATTGGTAAAACAACCATCTTGTGGTCTAGGAAAGCATTGCGTTAGGGCATGAAATCTCATAAGTAAGGATTGATGTGGACCCTAAAAATGATTAGGATCATCCAAGGAACTAAAAACCATTAAATATGTCTAGTCATTTCTTAAACATATTAGCTACTATTGTCAATTCATAAAGAATTTTTATAAGATTGCTAAATCATTGGTTGAGCTCACAAAGAAAGATGCTCCATTCATATGGACCAAGGAATGTGAAAAGGCATTCTAGCAACTTAAGGAAAATCTTGTAGAAATACCAATTCTATGAGCACCTGATTAATCTTGACTATTTCACATTATGATAGATGCATCAAACTATGCTTTGGAAGTTGTGCTTACATAGCAGGATGATCAAAAACATCCATATTACATCCACTACACAAGCCAAAGCATTGTGGATGTACAACTGAATTACACCACAATGGAAAAAAATTTGATGGTAGTGATGTATGCCTTGGAAAAGTTCAGGCACTATGTTCTTGGATACAAAGTGTTTGTACACATTGACCATAGTGTCATTCACTTCTTGATGAATAAACCAATGGTTATCTCTCATGTCATACAATGGTTGGTGATCCTGTAGGAATTTGATCTTACAATGGTAGATTGAAAGGGGACTGAGAATGTGGTTACTGATCATTTATCTTTGTTACAATGGGACAACAAAGAGAATGATAGCCCACTCTCTAATCAATTTTTTGATAAATTCCTCTTTTCCAGTGAAATAAATGAATAAGTGGTTGCTAAACCAAAATGGTATGATTACATCCTCACTTATCTTCTCACTCAAGAAATTCCACAAGAGTTAGATCACCAAAAGAAACAAAATTTTCTTCATAAAGGAAAATGCTCCATGCAGATTGATAAAACAATTTATAAGGTATGCATCAATGGCTTGATTCATTGGTGTGTTCCTAATGCCACTCAACTACACATTCTCTAAGATGCTCATGAGGGTCCTTGTTCAGACCACTATGCAGGAAGACACATGATCATTAAGATCTTGATGGCATGGTATTATTCACCAACAATCTTCAAGGATGCCCAGCAATTTGTGTACTCTTATGAATGCTATCAATGAGATGGTGGGATCATTGCTTGAATAAATGGGTCCCAACAATGGATCCAACCACTAGAATCCTTTGACATCTAGGGCATAGATTTCATGGATCCCATCATGCCCATGTCAAATGGAAAGGTGTACTTAATAGTCATTGTTAACTATTGTATCAAATGGGTAGAAGTAGCAAACATTATTGACTATACATCTTTCACTACTGCATGGTTTGTACAATAGAATGTTGTAAATAGATTTGAAGTTCCACGTGCACTAATTTCTAATAATGGTTCTCACTTTACAGGTACTACTTCTTGCAAGCTAATGCAACACTTGGAGGTTGAACATAAACTAACAACACACTACCACCCCCCAAGACAATGATCAAGCAGAGGTTACCAATATGGAAACCACTAAGATTTTAACTCAAATAATTAGCAAATATAGGAGATATTAAAGCACAAAACTGAATGATGCCCTTTGGGCATATAGCTCTATATTAAAACTCCCTTTAGGGTACTCTTCGTATGAGCTAGTGTATAGAAAATAATCAACTCTTCCAATTTAACCCAATCTCCATACACTTTCAACAACCTATGATCTAGATCTTGACCTCAACCTAGCATAAAAAGAAATATTGATCAACTTCAACATGCTAGATGAAAATCAATTAGTAGCCTTGTCCTTGAATTAAGTACACAAGGTAAAATTTTAACCTAAAGATAAGGTCCTCTACTCAAGCCACACACATGTACCTCAATGCTCTAAGTTCCAAATGTTGTGGAAATAGCCTTACATCATTTGTCAAACCTTTCCTTCTAGGTCCATGTTGATCTAGAAAACTAAGAGCCCAAACAAGAAATATTTGGTCAACATGAAATCATTAAAGCCTTTTCCATGAGCCCAAGTAGGCCAGTGCAAGAATCACCTCCTTAAATGAACAACCTTGCTTAATTTTTTGGATCTTTTCCTTATAACTCAGTCATGGAGAAGATGGCCATCTATTCTAATTATTAAAGTAGTTCCTCAATTTTTCTACATTTTTATTCTTTAATTTTTTTACCACTTTTTTTTTTTTTGCACCTTCTTTGTTTTTATACCATTTTTGTTTTACACTTTGTTATTTTTCCAAAATTTGTTTTACATGATTAGTATGTTTTATTTTTCTTGAATATTTTATAATTTATTTTATATTTTCCTTTATTTTGATATGAATTTTCTTTGTTTTCTAATAAAGTGCTTTATTATTAATAGGACACAGTGGTGTTGTATCTATGTGCCTATGGTGGCTTATACCTAATGTTTTTGATTGGTAATTTCTAGTTTCTATTTTTGAATTTTGATGACTCATGACTAAGACAAAGTCTCTTTCTCATGAAATAAGCAAGGAGTCCACATCATCCACCCATCCAAAAATTCTACAGTTTTCCTTATCTTAGAAATATGAGGTCTGTTTCCATTAATGAAGCATTAACAAACTTGTAACCTTGGTAGTTTCCAAACTTTGGAAGGATTCAAGGGTTTGAATGGGGTATGACTTATAGGGATTTAGTACTCTTTATGCCCCTCTACTCACTTGGGTGCATGATTATTTTCATGTATTTCTTATTGTTCCATATTGACCAATAATAGGAAGTTGAATAAGTCTTTGCATGATGTGGTTCCCACCCAAAAATCCATAAAAATATATAATTTAGAAAAAAGGATGAGAATTCAAAGCACACTCCTTAGATAAAATAACAAGCTACAAGCATTGGTTATGTGACTAGAAAGATATGTTATCCATGCTTGAAGTTCCCCTCTAACTAAGGTCCATTCTCACTTCTTACTTCTATTTTCTTCTCAAATATGGAATGATGGTTATCTATGGGAGCATTCTTATGTCTCAAGGAGGTGGACTAGCCCTAGAGTGGTGATGCAAAGTCATTAAAACTAGTTGGTTTTGATTTGGACTAAGGATAAACTTTATTGAGTCATTTAACCATAAAATTTACAAGGGACTTCATGTGACCACAATTGCGAAATCCATTCCGCTCTCTATCTCATCCATCAATGATTTCTATAGCTCACCTCACTATCGATTTTCTTGTTTTTTGTTCAATGTCATAATTTGACGTGTTGAAATTCTTGGATAGATTCTTTCAAATTTGGTCCTTAACTTTTCATTACCATTAATTAACTATGGGGTCCATGAACTCCTTGGTTGAGGTTATGAAAGGGCAAAAAAGGGCATGAGCCTAATATGGGGAGGATCCACTTGCATAGCTCTTGGTTGGATTACTTATGCTCCTTATCCTTAGGCATTTTTTCAATCAAATCTTTTACATTCCCCATCGGTTGCATCCAACTATATGCTCCTTAAGGCATTTCTCTAATCAAGCTCCATCTATTATGAAATCTCAAGCCCTCTTCATGCATCTCATTATGTTCTTGAATTTTTAGGCTTCCAATTGATTCCAATTTTGTCCAAAAACTCCTTGTATTTTTCAAATTTTGACTTGTTCAATTGTAGTTAACGCATGGGAAATATTATATATATAGTGTCCACCACTTAGGAATTTTTTTCCATTTACTTCAAATGTAAGGGGATGTTTTACAATTTTTTAGAGCTCAAAACCTTCCAAAGCCAATAACTTTAAAACTATTTAGTCTTGCAGCTTCCAAATGTATGCTTTATGTTGTGGGGGCCACAAATCTTAGGTTTTTAACNAAACCCTTCCAACACACTTCAGTAACCTAGTTAATCAGGTAATAATAAAATGATGTTAAAATAATCAAATTGGCCATGATCAAAACTTAGCCAAGTGTAACTACCCCAAGAGATAAGACATTTCAAATGTTTCAAAGTTACACATTAAGTGCTAATCCTTGGTCATGTTGTGATTATAGATCACACCTAGACCAAAATGTCCATAGGAAGGAGGACCATTTCAACTAATGGACAAACAACCTAGAGCTAGAAGAGATCAACAAGAACAAGCCCAACAATAAGTAATAGAAATTCATATGATGGGAGCTCTTTGGAAGGAGCCTAAAGTGGAATCTATCTAATATATTCTTGAGGAAATAGTCATAACTAAACAACCCCATCGAGATGAAGTGCCCAGACTGGTACTAAGACTGGAAGTCACATTGACTCAAGCCTACCTTAATTAGATCAAGTCTCATAACATCCAACATTTAGTTCTCCAAGAATTGAACTTTGGACCATTCTTATAATATGCTCCAGCAGAAGTCAAGATGTAGTTGCAAAACTCTCCCATGTGGACAATCATCACTTCTAGTGGGAAATGATACATGGAAGAGACATATCTCTTCTAAAATGGTAAGCAAGTGGGAGCCACTATTAAGATCAAGAACATTCAAGTTTCTTACTCAATGGAGGCCATTGCGCAGGCCCTTGGGTTTCCTAATATTGGAGCAAATTTGGTAGATCTTTACACAAGTAGACCTAGAGGCAATGAAGGAGTGGACCTAGTAATGTTATAAAGTGGACTACAAGGATTATGGTGCACTTACCCTAATAGAGCACATATATTTTAAGATAGTGTCATATCACCTTAATTCAATAGTGAGGCCCAATAAGGTGACTACCTTTTCCACCCATGCATGTGCTAATCTAAGTGGGAAGTTTCCTATGAGCCTTCCATAGCTAATCTATCTAGAGATAGAAAAGAAATTTAAGGAAAATGCACATGGAAGGAAGTTTATGCCCTTTCCTTGTCCCATCAAAAAATTGTGCAAAAGGACAGGAATAGTTTACCATGCCAATGATATAATCAAGAATGCTCCTTCTGCCTCTTGAGTAAAAATGATGAAAGATAAAACCCCTACCATAACTAAGGAAGAGGAACAGCAACCACCACCTCCATCGTCCACTCATGAAATAACATCAAAGTCCCACGTTGCCCTTGAATGAATTTGTGAGATTTGAGAATATTGCATAAGTAGGAATGAGTAGTGGTGATCCATATATGTATCATCTAGTGATGAGTCACCTTAATGAAGTAGCTCAAACCATCATCTAGATGGAGGAAGGTGGACCAATTTTCTTACCCAAAAAAACATAGCTACCCATGAGATCAAATCCTAGCACTTGATAGGTAACAGTGTCTCTTTGACAACAATAGCAATTCCTAGAAATCTCTATGAATTCCACTACTTTATCAATGCATATGGGGGAGGGCAACAGGTGATTATCTTGGTGATGTAGCACCATGGGTAAGAGAAAGTAGCAAAGGTAATTGATGATAGAATTTCCGAGGCATTGAATGCACCTATAACATATGTACCAGATGTTTCTACACTCAAAGATGTATAGTTGTCCATAGTAATAGTTAGTAGTAGATTAAGTGTAGCCTAGCAAGAGGAGTTTCTGGATCAACTGATGGGAACTAAGCAATCAATTCTAGATGTCTTTGACCTTCTAGATACAATGACTACAACCTAGTCAAAGCTATTGGAATCAAGGGGCAAATGCATTATCATGGAGGAGCGACTCAAAATAGGTTGAGCTCAAAACTAATGCTTGGCTATGTAGGTTGTTGAACTATGAGCCCACCTTCCTAATCTTGCATTTCTCAACCCTGCATTGATCCATGATGAATCTTTTTAATAACTTTAGGATAAGTTCAAGAAGGTTGAGGATGAAAAGGAGATGGTGTTCTTTGATTAGTCCTTAGTTGATATCACCATGCATAATATTCAAAAGGTCTTGACTAGACTCACCAAGAAAATGTAAGTTTGACCATAGAAAATCATCACCTACATTATGTTAATATGTAGAAGCAAAAAATGCAAGATTTCATCCATCAATAGTAGGAGTATCTAGGAAAAGTAAACAATGAACTATGAAGATTGGTAGCTAAAAATAGAAATCTCTCCATGGAGGAAGCCCAAGCTCTTTGCTAGAAACCTGCAATAGAGGTGACCACGTGGAAAAATGAGGCTCTTAAGTTTTTGAGAGTTAAAGCTCACTATAGAGATCAGGTTGATCTACAAAATGAAATCAATGAAAAAAATATTTATATGATGAAGGAAAAAGTTAATGAGGCCCTATAGTAGCCCAAGAAAGGAGGTGATGTCTAGTAGCCTATCTTTGATGGGCTCAATGACTACAACAAAGTAGAAATCTACATGAAGGAGTTGTAGATCATGGAGATGATGGGGTAAATAAAGCTTACCAATCTCCATTATGCAAATATGGCAATGCTAACTATTGGATAGTCATGGTCTAAGTTGGAGAAACAAGTGGCTAGTTCATACCTTTCATACAAAATAGAGTTCAAGTATCACAATGACACCAAGTAGAAGTTTGAGGTGGTGAATGCAAAACTTGATCTTCTTAGGCAATGCCTCATCGATCAACAATCTATAGCTTAAAACCTAGCCAGGAGAATGAGTGACTTCCAATAGCTATAAAATGCAATAAAGGTGTTCAATTTTGAATGCAAACTTTTTGCTACCTAGATTGTCAATGTGAAGGAGTTTTTTGTAGCAATGTCCTCTCCTTGGGATGTCTCCACACTAGCCCACATTCACAATTGTCGATGACTGTTTGGGACACAACCGCCAACGAGTGTCCTCGAACAGGATTTAGGTGCTTGCTGGTCTCTAGCAACACCAAGGCCCAGATACCTCCAAATAAACTTAGTAGTTAATGTGAGTATGTGTGTATGTTGTTGCGGCATGCGGTTGTGAGAAATGTAACGATTGCGTTGCGTGTGAACTACAAATGACTTACTTCAAAGAGATTCAGCCAACTTTGCCAAGTACTGTGAGTTCTTGAAAATTTTCTATTTTGTTCAACTGCCTAGTCTACGCGGTCCTTATAATACCTACTTGTAACAAATAAAATTTTGCAAAAACATTTGAGCACAACTCCGCAAATCTACTCCTAATTTTCCCCAGAGAAAGAGATAGTTCCACAAGAAAACTAGAAATAGAGCAAGATTCGATGGAAATAAGCAGAAAAGAAAAGAAAGCAGATTTGTGTAGACCTCAAATATTTAAACAAGGTAAAATGACACGAGTAAACACTTCGCAATAAAGCTATCCCAAATTCAATATCTACGAATTGTTCAAACTTCCAAGGCTCAAACAAGCAATATCTTCAAGACAATCCTATTATGCTACCAAAAATTGCTGCGTAAACTACCACGTACGAGACTCCATTTTGACTAGATAATAGATGTCAACGATTGCATTCAAACAGAACCTTTAAAAGACTTGACAATTTCTGATTGAAATACCACGAGAATTCACTTTAAAGATAAAAAGAAGCTATTCTGGTCCCATCAAAATACCAAAGATTCTCTGAACCCTCTCGACTACTGAATTGTTCAACGGCGTGACTACAAATAGAGGCTCTCTTACAACAATCCCAATAGCAGTTCCCACACGTTGCACAATAATGAAATTTACTACTAAAATGTTCTTAAGGCTTTTAAACACAAGTGCTTCTATGGAAAAGTCTTAATAGAAATTTCTATCGGGCAACAAGAATAGTAAGAGCAATCTAAAAATCCAAAAATTATTTGCCAAGGATGATACTATCTAAACCACTAGTTAAACAATTTAAACAAAACAAAAAATGAAATGCATAACTCACAGGACCATGAAAAAGAGGCTAAAATCTTTATTCTAGCAAGCCATCTTGCAAGCAATTGTCATAATTTCTTCTTTACAAAGCTCTTCTCAAGACCCCAAGTGTGTCTCCAAGTGAGAGCCCAATTGCTAACTAGTAGCCTTCTAAAGTGTAATGTATGAGACCTCCCAAAAGTCCCAATGTAATGATGATATATCTCCTCCTCTTCTTCCTCTTTCCCCTCTTTTTATGATCCTCCCCCTTGACCACTGAATCCTTTTTATAGGGTTCAAAGGTAGGTAGGGAAGTTACATATTTAAAAATATCTCACCTAACTTCTCTCCTAAGTAACTTGGCCAACCAATTAGGAGATTACTTGCCCAACAAGTTTCGAGGTTACTTGCCCAACAAGTTAGGTAAGTTATCTGTCCATTTAATTAGGGGGGGGTTATATGGTTAGGAGGTTACTCATAAAGTTAGGAGGAATTAATATTTGTACATATTATGAATATTTCCTTTGTAAGTAATTTGTTTAAATAAATCTAAAATCCCTAACCTAATTTAATCTAATTTAATTTAAATTTCAAATTCTAAGTGTATTTTAATTTAATTTAAATTTTAAATTCTAAGTGTCACTAAGCTCTAAGATTTTATCATAAAAATATAATATAATCTCCACCTTATTGATGGTAGCGGTAGTTGATTTCATTTTTGCATCCCTGATAATTGTAATTAAAATTTGGAATGACCTGAAATATGAGCCCGAAGGCAAAGCCACCGATCCTGCAACTGATTCAAAATATCTTCTCTGGTCAAAAATCGTTACCAGCAACTGCCGCCATAGGAGAAGACTCAGCTATCGTGTTAGGAAACGTTGTTGTGTGTTCCGTACGGATCTGTAATTGTTGTAACCTTTGCTTCTTGAAAATGCCCTGCAAGTTTTGATCATCTTCTAGTCACGACGTCCTGCGCTCAGATTGGCACGCAAATAGGCAAAAACTTCAATGGCAAAAACCATATCGATTCGAGCAGCAGTGACCGTGGCAGATGCAACAACAGCAGCAGTAACAATGGTGGTCGCAGGATGGTTTTCAGCACTGGTGCTCCTCATCAAGGGTTTCACGGCACCAATCCAGGATTTCTGGGTTTCCGTCTGTTGCAGATTCTTTAGGGTTTGATCACTGCTTTCTGGGTCTCAGACGTGACATGTGTGATGGTGCTCACAGTGGCTACGGTCCTCGTGATGCCCGTAATGTTAGTCGCAGCGGCCCTGGCTTTTCTTTTAGTCGCGATGGTGGCCGATCTTCCTTCGGTCGTACGTAGACCATGCCATCTTTTGGTCACCTCTTTCTGTTCCACCGTAACCTGCACCTCTCATGGCCAAATCAATGCAATGGCAGAGGCAGTAATCGTGGGCGCAACAGAGGCCCGACCCTTTCTTCCATCACCGCCACATTTCGTTTCCTCTTTTTTCACTGCTGCTACTATGATAGGGAACCATCCTTTGATAATTTTACATGTTCAGTTGTTAGGTCCTTCACTTAGCTGATTTTCAATAATGCATTACCCGCGGTGTTATCTATATTAACAGGGAGTATGCTCTTTCATAGTAAATAATCCTCTCCTTAGCTTTTATTCCGATCTTCACTCAAGAACAACTTGACATTTTAGTTCTACTTTCCAAGAAGGCCTCAGCATCAAGATTGGCTTGCTTCCCATCAATTCACAATACTAAACTACAAATTTACAACCAGGGATTGTGCTAATTTTGAACAAAATATTCCAACTATTCCATGTAATGGCCAAATGTACCAACAACAATGCAGCATGGATTTTGAACAATCCCAAGAGTAAGAAGGAGAAGATGATGGTGCTATTGGATGCCTTCTATCTTCCACCAAAAGTTGCAGCTACCATAGGTCAACCACAGCCACCTCAACCATTGCATGCATCCAAAGTAGAAGAAGGCTCTTCAAAGCTTTAGGAACCTCCATCGCTTGGGACCTTTTGAACGTTTTTCTCATTTTCATGCTATCAAATTTTGTTTGTCATTTTTTTCATGGAGTTTAATTTTGTTGTCCTAGATACCAAAATTTTGTAATGATTATAATTATGTACACTTATACACTTAGTATTTATTTATTTGTGTGTGGTGCTTGTGTAAGAAACATATTGTACCAAAACTTTGTAAAAAACTTTTTTCTTCTTTTGTTCACTCAAGGACAAGTTTTCATTTAGTCATGGGGGTAAGATGAGTCAAATTTTCTTGGGTTTCATTAATAAGGAATCATCAACATGGTCCCATCAACGCAACCCCATTGACATGATAGTGCTTACGTGGGATTTGATGCATTGACATGGCCTTGTTGATGCAATGTCTTTTTTTGCTTATAAATACATAATTACTCATCATCTTTTAAGGCATTTTTTATCATATTTTTAGTAGAGCTCCTATAGTTTTCTTTCTTTAAAGTTAGAATATTTTTCTAAGTGCCCATAGTAAGAGTCAAATAGCATACAAATCTTTATTAGAGCATTATTGTACCTAAGCACGACAATGTGTGTTGCAATAAAGATGAGTTTTTTGATAAACCTTGCAACACTTTGAAATATATTAATTGTTTATTAATGCAGTTAATATTTTATGCAATTTCCTTTAATGTTTTAAGTACTCAAGATAAATTAAGCTAGATTAACTAGTGATTAATTAATCACGTAAGTACAACAACTTCGAGCATACACTTAGCACTTAGTAATCATAGTAAGGCTTAACATTTGCTAACCTAGTAGTGTTAAACATATTTAGGATGTGTACGATAAGTGGAAATGGATGCTTATGTTATGATTAGTTAAATCTTAGCTAGTTAGATTAAATTAGAAATTTCATAATTTTATTCATTATTCTTTATCCTTAGGAGACTTAAAACATAAAAATGATAAAAATCATGCCTCAATTGCACTTAATCATACCTTTGCATTTCACAAGTGTAATTGGAAAGATAATGATTACAATAGTTACTTTCACTTCCTAGAGACCAGTGTACTTAAAAGGCTATAAGTACATGGAATTTGATTGGACTATGCATGAATGCTTAGTGATTTGTATGGTCAAGCATAGCATCCACTCGTTGCTCATCAAATTTGATATTCTAAAAAAATACATTGGGGATTGATGTCCAACCAAACATGCAAGTCATTAAATGTGTTTTAGGCTCTAACCATGGCCAATATGCATCTTTAGAATCTCATTCTTGATTCACAGTGATCCATAGAGCTCCATGCAATACTAGAACCCTAGACATTGCTACAAAGAGACCCCAAGTACTAGAAGATGGCCTAAAATAGTTGGAACAAAGCATCCAAGTTTTTTTACCATGAATATAGAGCAAAAATACATATCCCAACATATTTATATGAGGAATGGAAATGACACACAAAACAAGAGCTTCAATGACCCTTCAAATTATCAAACCTATCTTCAAACCCTAGTTGCAGCCTCTAGTATCTCCAAAACATTAAAAGCCATGTCAAAAGGCTATATAAACCTATAAATCCTCCATTTTTACATTGGATTAATATCATAAATATGATAGAAAGCATATTTATATGTGTTTAGAATACAAAATACATCCATAAGACCTCAAATAACCCTAATAATTACTAACCATAACCTTAGGACCTTTGGTAACCTTGAAACATCAAACAGCAAGTCAAAAAGGGATCAAAATTGATGAAACCTATAAACATACATAAGCACCAATACAAAATACATTGGCCAATATATAAATAATCACAAAAATTAGTAACAAAGCTTCCACTAGTCCAAATAGCCTCAAGATGTCTCACTCTAGTCACCAAACCTAGTCGGAGCCATCAATAGGCATGAAACCTAAAAAAATCAAGCTAAATTAGTGAAAATTATTTAAGGCCTCATTTTTGTGCTAGATATAGTACTAAATATGCTAACCAACATATTTTTGATAAGGATGAAGATGAAATGGTCAAATGGAATCTCCAATGACCTTGCTAGTCCCAGACCTAAACCCTAGCTATATATACCAGTGACCTTGAAGGCTAAAAAACCAAGTTGAATGATCATCCAAATAATCTAGACATCAAAATTCCACAAGAAATGTTCTAGCTAATGTATTTTTAGCTTAGGAGGTAGTTTCGATAGCCTTGTAACATCCCAAATTACATGAAATTTATTGGAAATTCTTGAAATCCTAAAGCCTAATGTCAGCTACAACTTGACCTTAGCTAGGCATGAAAAACAATAATTTTCTCATTTTTATGCTGAGGATAAGGAAAAATGTGCTTCCCAACATATTTTTCACTAAGGAAACTTCAAAATAAATCTTTTTTGACCTATTTTTTTCTCAAAATGACCATCCTTCAACATTGAGACCACTGCACTGCATTGGAAGACTACTAAAACCAAAATTCTAAGCTTAACACACCATGGAATGATTTTTCCTATAAGAATATGCTAGGTCCTTAAAAAATACACTAGCTAGCATATTGTTTTAGGCCTTGGTAGCCTACAATGACTTCATAGGGTTAAAGTGACATCAAAATTAACTCATTCTCTCCTCAAAACCACTGTGCTAACATTCCAAGGCACTGAAACCCAAAAAATAGCTAGGACAATCTCTACAAACTAGGTTTCATGAATAATATGCTAACTCTAAGTAGAAAATACATTGGGAAATGTAGTTTGTGTCAGTGTAAGCATATAAATTGTAAAGTACCTTTTTTTGCCTTCAAACAATCCCAAAATGACCACTTAAGATGTCCAAACTCTTCCACAAACTGTCCAACCTCCTACCATGGTTCACTAAGGCCTAAAATTAGCACAATGTTATCATGATTAATCATGTTTGATAAAATATTTCCTACCTTACATTTTTTTATCCTTGTTCCTCTATGTTTTGACTTTTCCTGACCTTATTTCACATTATTATCTATCATTTTCATATCATTTGATGTTATTTGACCTCATTTTCATCTTTTATACATCATTTGGCCTTATTTGATCACATTTTTCCATCATTTGGCATTGTTTGGGTCTTAATTAACTTGATTTGACATTAGTAAATCCTTGTTTTACCTTTTTTTATATCATTTTTATGGTTTTAATGTTCATTTGGCTTTATCCTACATCATTTGGCCTTTGGTTGATCCTATTTACCTTAATTTACCCCTTGTAACCTTTTTTGACCATGTTTTGACCTGTTTGGCATTAATTTAAGTTGTTTCGATCTAGCTCTATTTTGTTCTTAGAGTATTTTACATTATTTTGAAATTATTTAAGTGTTATATCACATAGGTACCACTTAATGTGCTTATGGTTGATGTGTAAGACTAGATTATGGACACCTAGAAGAAATTTAGTTTACCTTTAAGCTTGAGTAAACCTCATGGTGATATTATGGTTGATGTGCAAGACTAGAGTATGAACGCCTAGAAGAAATTTAGTTTACCTTTAATCTTGAGTAAACTTCATGGTGATGTTGAATGATTCATTAACCTTTCCTAGTCACTAAGTCCTATGGCAACAAAGTATACAGATTAATATACATGGATGGAAATGAATTGGCTAGTCCAGTCAACCATTCCGATCTCAAGCCTTATTACATCTAATATGATTTTCTTTAAAATTATGAATTAAAAATTGATGTTGATGGCCTTTATAACCTATAACAAGTGAGCCTACATGATCTTTATCTCTCTCTCTCTCTGTTTGGTACCATGAATGAACTTCAAGCTTTCTAAAATCTATGAAATATAACATAGATCTCTTAATGATGTATTGATAGTAGCCTATGGTGGCCTATAGTTTTATGGCTATTTCACATGATCTTATGTAATGTTTTTTAACAACATGTACTCTTTTTCTTGTTTTCTTATTTTCTTATATTTATGCTTGTAGGATGAAGCTTGGAAGTCATCATGAATGTGCAACTCATCATGGTAACAAGTTAACATGTGACCTTTATGTGCTAGATTTGGTTCGCTTGTCATGCTACATTAAGAGTACTTGTCTCAACATCATTCCTATTATCTCTCTTAATCCACAATATTCTAAACCAATGACAACCTTCCTTATCCTAAAAACAATGAAAAACCTCGTTTGGTGGTCATGTGCTATGACCATGTGACATCCTTTATCATGCTCCATTGTTAAGTTCATTGGATGCAATACATATCATTCAATGAGAAAACCAAACTAAGTTTAGCCTTGGTAATGAAACCCAATGAAGGTTTCACCCCTCAAAAAAAATGAGGAAGCAAATTGCCAAGAAACCCAAGAGGCCAATGAAGCCCAAGAG
Source organism: Gnetum montanum (assembly GCA_015680685.1). Taxonomy (NCBI): domain Eukaryota; kingdom Viridiplantae; phylum Streptophyta; class Gnetopsida; order Gnetales; family Gnetaceae; genus Gnetum; species Gnetum montanum. The sequence goes on along the minus strand of MNCI01005122.1, from coordinate 1,354,085 downwards.
TCAAAATGATGGCTCTAAACAAGTAAAGGGAAGAGCCTAATCACCAAAGAAGCCTTGCAATGGAGCTTTGGTTCCTCAAAAACATACCAAGTAATCATTACTTTGAAGCACAAAGTGTGAAGACCTCATTAATTAGCAAGCACATCACTTCCCTATCATAATCATGATGTTAACATGTGAAATTCATTATTTATCCTTGTGACCATTCCCTTATAACCAAATATAGCCTTTGTCCTATATTAATCCATCATAACTTTATCTTACCATCACAAGCACTTTTCAGCATGGTTTGACAACTATAGAATCAAGTGTCGAGAGGAAACAATGGTGATAGACCTGTAGTGATGTTTTGCATTCTTTATTAATATCGCTTGGATTAATCTTCAAAACATCAACAAAAAAGGGTCAATGAAACACCTCAAAGAAAATTCATGTTGAAGCCCATGGCCAAAATTCATGGTAATTTGGTGTCGAAATAATGGTAGATGCAATTGCCTTATTTTTTTTTCCAACACTTGCCAAAATACAACCTTCATCACTAGAACTTAAGGTAGAATCTTATTATAGAATGTGAAATTTACAATTCATAGGCTACAATATCACACATCTTGACTTATGGAGGCTAAAATTCTTTATAAGTTGTGATTGCCGCATTTTCCAAGTGAAAAAAGTTGTATTTTCCATATACCCAAGCTTGAGAAGGCTGAAAATTCCTTCCAAAATACCAAATTTGGATTATTTTTTTTAGTTTTTATGCTAACCATAGCAATTTATACATTGGAACCACCTACAGCTAGTGTATAAATTTTGGGCTTTATTTTTTATGTTGAGAAGGCCTACACATCCAACATATAAATTTTGGGTGTTGGGTTTTTATGCTAGGTTTTCCAACTTTTATACTAGGAAGCCATGAAGCTAGCATAAAAATGCAAAAAAAAAATTCACATATAATAAATATGTTGGGGATAGATAACTTAAAAGCACCTATAATTTGCAGCAATCTTTCAATAATCATGGTAGAGAGTTACAATAATAGATCAAATATCAATGGCCTATATAAACCAAAGTTGACCACATCAAAAGGACTTTTGGAAAATTTACATTTAGGTTGAACCAAATACTTTTAGAATAGTGCAAATTCACCAAAATTCGAACAACCAATTCATCATCATAGTGCATATCCAGTGAAGAGAGATCAACAAAGAGCATTGGGAACAAAACCTAGAATTTTTGAACAAGGGAGCTAACTATAGGACACACTCTATTAGCTTCAATCAAACATCAAGAATATTTTTTCTAACTCTCTAGGCATTCAAATCCTTAAAATTTATACTAGTTTCAACTTTTTATATCTAACATTTTTTATTATTTTAATAAAAAAGTTGCAATTCATTGGTTTCATGCAAATTTATTTTTAATTTCTCTTTTTCTAGATCTACATTTTAAATTATAATTAATTGCATCATTTATAAATCTTAAGTTCCTAGATGATCAAAAATACCATCCAAGATGCTTCATATCACTTTCTTAAGGCTCGTAGAATCCGAATTTCAACTCTTTGATTTCAAATCTTCAGTTTTTCTAACAAAAACTTTTTCAAGTGTTACAAAAATGATTTTTCTTTTCCCATCATACATGTGTCATGCCTTCCAATTTGGTTTCATCATAATACATCTTGTGGTGATTTTACACATCTTTAAGTTTTCATTTCCAAAAGGAAGATCATCTTCAAGGGATGACATGGAGAAATATCTTGAAGAAGGTCTTGGTGAAGAATTACTTGAGTTTTTCTCTTTCCTAGATGCTTTTAGTGAAGAAGAATATCATTTATTCTCTTATAGCTTTTCAAGTTTCTCAATAATATGCTTGAGAGAATTTCTCATGTCATCCATGTCTTTTCAAAAAGCTTGAACTATCATTTTCTTTGGAGACATGATGTAAAATGACATAAAAGATAATTTTCAAAAACTACTACAATGAAAGGTGAAATATTAAATATTTTTGAAGGAATAAAATAAGGAATACCCAAATGTTAAGAGAAATGAGTGCAAGATATTTAAAACATAGCTATTATAAGCTAATGGATGTTCAATACTATAATTGTCTTCAAATTATTTAAAGATATGACAACTTGAAAGTAAAACTGTAATGTTTATAATCATATGATGAGTAAAGCAAGTAATAAGAGAGAATTCACCTAAGCTTAAGAATTTTAAATGATTCTTTTTAATTGAGGTGATAATTATCCCCTTGAATGTAATTTTCTTCAATTCCAAATGCTTCAATACCATTTTGATGAGAATATCACTTATATTCCATAATCCAAGCTCTCTTAAGTCAAAAATAATCCTATTTGAATAAGAAAGAAAAGGTAAAAGCTTTGTTCTTTCTCAAAAAAAATGAATTTAGAGTAAAAAAAAAGCACACACCCCCAAGGATAAATAAGAGATTTAATCCAACCTTCACACATCACTCAAGCAAAGAAATCATAATCACACATGTATGATAACCAAGGTAATAGGCTAAGACTCTCTCTCACTACTCTCATCTCTTTATTTACTCCTTAGACTTTCTTACTATCCCTCAGCTATCTCTAACAAAATGAGGGCTTAATAGGTTTATTTATATTTTTTTCCTATATCTCTTCATCTTCCTTGCCTCTTAAATTCATAATTTGAATCATAAAAACTTTGCACAAAAATGTCTTATATTCACTTAAGATGTCTTAGAGGAGAGGAAGATATCCCAATTGAAAGTTAGTAGTTTTCATATGAGATGTCTTAGATTAGAAGTGGATGTCTTGCTAAAGACTGAAATATCTTGGGGATGACTAAGGTATCTTGAAAGTATCTAAGACATCTTGGTTTTGTAGGATACATCTTGAGGATACATGAGAAGTATTCTCTCTAGTAGAGATATTTTTCCTATTAGACATACAAAAAACCAAGATTCTTGCTTTGAAGTCTTGAGCCACTAGGCATCTCCAAACCATTTTTACACATTTCCAAGCATCATAGAATCACAAAAAATAATAAATATATGATAAACACATACAAACATATAAATAAGTTATTCAAAAACACATTGAGGATTACACATGGGTTGCGTGATGTCCTCATTGCTTCCCACATACATAGGATCAAGATCCACACACAATGGCCATCAAGTTATTTACAAACTCTCTTACCAACTCTATCATGATAAAACATGAAAAAATGTTTAATATTTAAGAAAAAAAAAGATAATGCATAGCTAACCCTTTAAGAAAGTCTTTTCCATGCTTCACTTAGAGATTCTTACCTATTTCATATTCATAAGTCCTACTTTAGAGCTTTTTCTCACTTAAATAAAACATTTACAGGCTTGATAAGACATATCTCTATAAACCCTAACATTTAAGTAAGACATCTCCTATAGAAACAAGATGTTTTATTTGGGAATAAGATGTCTCCTCAAGAGACATGATGTCTCTCGCATGTGCAAGGTATCTCTGGCAAGATGTCTCTTTTTAGTATAGATATCTTTGATAAGATGTCATTTTTATGTACATGTCTCTAGTAAGACATCTCCTCCCTAGCATAGATTTCTTTGGTAAGAAATCTACTTAACTAATGAAATGCAAATTATGAATACCCAACTCTTGGACAAGACATCAGTTGTGTTTTCAAGATGTCTTTTGCAAGTAACTATTTCTTGGGCAAGACATCTCTTAAGTATTTTAGATGTCTCCAAGCTATCCAAAGTCTTTATTTCTCTAGTAGTAGGCATGATAAGGGATTCAAAAGAGGTGTCCCTAAATAAGCTCTTCCAAACTTTAAAAACTAAACTCAAGTGAATAATGAATTATGGGTAGAAGTGATTTTGCACTCAGAAATTTTGGTCTCATGGATTCATATAACATCATCAATAGTTTAATCCTTATAATGGACTAAGTACTCATGCTTGTTCACTCCACGAGTGTTGGAAGGTTCTCTCTTCTTGAGTATGATTTCCTTCCTCTCTTGTAAAGGCTTCGACTTGTTAATAACACCTTTCAACTCATTAATCTTGTCTTGTAAAGTTTCATCATTTATCAATCCATTGTGATGCAAAAGATCTAAAACTTTAAAAGCAAAAGAAATATTCACATTATTTGCTAAGTCAATTTCAAAAGCATTGTCATTAATTCTTTCCTTTCTCCTAAAAGGATCTATCTTGTTGACCTTCAATTTTGAATAGTTGACATCTTTCAATCTCTTCTTCTACAAGTACATCCAAACAAGATCATCAAAAAAAATTTGGACTTCCTCTTATTCTTATTCCTCTTTAGGATTCTTTCTTCAGCCTTCTTCTCAAGATCTTCCTTTACTTGAGACTAAAGATCTTTCATCTCTTGTACAAAATCTATAGTTAATTGAGCTTCTTCATTAAAGCTCCTAACATTATTTACCATCTTTGGAAAAAATAATAATTATCTTCAAATGGGCTTTTCTCAATAGCAACATAAAAAAATTATTATAGGAAAACTCAATATGACACAACAAGTTTTCCCACCTATTGGGCTATCCTTCACACAAATACCTCAAGATATTGATCAAATATTTTTTGACCACTTCAATTTGGCCATCGGAATATGGATAATATGCACTAGAGAAATTCAACTTTATTCCAAAAATATTCCAAAGGGATTACTAAAAATGATTGGTAAACTGGAAGTCTTTGTCACTAATAATATTTAAAATATCAAATTTTTCCTATAATAGAAGGCTTATCCTAAATGAAACCTTCAAGTTTTTATTTTTGGACACTTATAATGAAAAAATTCATATCTCTAAAATGGTAACAAATAAGACCTCATATGATCCACTATTGGAAATATTATGAAGGATGTGAAAATATGAAAAAAAAAATAGATAGCAAAATCTTTCTGACAATAGATTAAAAATAAATTTTTCTATGCTATCTATATTTTCAAGTTTCTAATAAGTGCAAAAAAACTTGTGATAACTCAAATTTTTTAACTCTTTATTTATGTTTCTTGATTCTAACCTATAGAGAATACAATGATCTTTTCAAAAATATGTAGCATATATTTTGGATCATTATAATTTCATAGATATGAATTTTTTTTTATCAATGTCTAGAAACCAAAACTTGAAGGTTTCATTCATTCCAAGTCTATTCTAGGGCTAACTCTAATAGTGGTATTAGAGCCAATGCTGATTTTGTTTAATATTTTTTTGGTGAAACTATTAAAGTTTATGAGAGAAATTATTTAAGATGAATAATATTATTATGAGACATTTTCATTTGAAGGAGGGACATATGTTTTGTTGAATATTTAGGATAGCAAATTTTTTGTGTTTAAAGGACTTTAATATTATTTTTGATGTAATCAACAAATATATAGGAAAATATGTTAGCACCATTATTTCCCTATGTTTTAGGTTTCAAATTATTATTGTATAAGACATTATTTCTCTCTTCCACTCTTCTTGTTATTGTAAGCCTAGTTTAATGTCCATGATGACATAAATTTGAAAAATTTTAAGGGATTAAAAAAAGGAAAAGGACATGCCAAGAGATCCATAGAGATTAATAAAGGCTTAAAACTCCATTCGTGACCTCAATCCTATGTCAAGGTCCATAATGAAGGCTATTTAAAGCCCAAAAATGTTCAACAAAATTAGAGGCATCAAAATTTATAAAACAAAAACATCTAAATCAAGCAGAGATAATTGAAGGAGATGCATCATCTAAAGGAGGGGAAAATTTATGTTTTAGGTCAAATAAAACTAAACAATTTTGTTGTGTTTTGGAGCCATTGTATTTTATTTTATGGATGTAAGGTAGAATTAATGACATAAATGTATTGGCTCCTATATTTCCTTATTTAAATCCTCAAATTATATTTTAAGGGATCTCATTTTCCCTTTCTTTTCTCTAGACCAAGTTGGCAAGTTTTAATGGCCCAAAGAAGCCTTGATTAGTATAGCCCATATAGGCATTATGTATTGATCCAAAGAATTCATGTTATAGTCCAAGCAGCATATGGTCCAACATGGCCAAGGTTTAAGAGACATAATATGACTCATGAATAGCCATCTAAATTAAAATAAAAAGAGAAAGAAAAAAAATGAGCTAAGTAGGGCCTCAAACACATTGAAGAAGTAAAAATTAGTAGATACACTATTAGATAAAGCTCTAATAGTTGTATCAAAGAAAACTACTAGTTTAAATGATATACAACTGAGTACACTTTCTTTCATATGATGAGATAGTTATTTGAAAATAACAAAGAATTCAAGCCTCAATCCTCAAACATTAGAATTGAAAAAGCTTCTAGTGAAGAAGATTAAGAAATATGAAGACCATTCTAGACATTGCACCTTTAAGAGGAATTGTTAGAAATTATGTAGGGTGCTAATGTGCTTCATGTTCTCTACAACATTAAGAGATTGAAAATGCAAGTAATAGCGATGAAGATCATGATACTAAGAAAATTCTAAATTTGATAAAGAATCTTAATGTACCTCTTCTTGTATCATTTTTCAAGTCATGTACCTTGTAAGTATATGTGGTTATGAACTTATGTGCACATCCATTTGCTCAAATTAGTGGATTGGTAAGATCACATTCTTACAATTATCTAATCTTAACCTAACCATGATCTAATCTAGGTTATCTATCCTAACCAAGATTAAGTTAGCCACCCTCAAAAATCTATATAAGGAGACATGTGACTATGTATTTGACAAGAGAAAAAAACAAGAAGATAAGATAATCAAGTGGGCATCTTGAGCTAAGAGTTTAGAAAAAAAACTTTTTCAAGAGGTAATATGATAATATACTTTAAAACATTGAAATTAACTAAAATATTAAAATACTAATTTAAAGTTGGATTTTTCCTTTCAAGACTCTCAACTCAAGATGCTCACTTAATTATCTTACCTTCTCTCTTTATTTCTCTTATCAAATACATAGCCACACACCTTCTTATATAGCTTTTGAGGATGGTTAATTTAACCTTCTTTAGAGTAGATAACCTAGGTTAGGTCTTAGTAATATTAGAGTTAGATGATGGTAGGTGATCCATGTAATCTTACCAATCCACTAATTTGAGCATACGGATGTGAACATAAGTTCCTAACCACATAGACCTATAAGGTACATGACATTCAACATGATACAGAAGAGGCACATTAAGATCCTCTATCAACTTCAAAATTTATTTTTCTTTGTTATCATGATCTTCATATATGTTACTTACATATTCAATCTGTAGAGAACATAAATCACATAAGCATCCTAAATAATTTCTTACATAAAGGAATCCCATGCAACCTCACCACATGCTAGAAAAATAAATTTGCAATATGAGATGCATAACTCACCTTCTTTCAAAAAATAAATTGTGCCATCTTGAAAAATCTATTTGCCACCACTAAGATAGCATCATTTCCATTTTTTTTCTTTGGAATATCACTCACAAATTCCATTTGTACACTTTTCCAAGAACCTTTTATAATTGGTAGAGGCATATAATGTCCATAAACTCCTTTACCTCCCTTGAATTTTTGACATGTCAAATACTCATTTACAAATTTGGAGACTTCAAAGGCCATTATAGGATAAAAATAGTGCCTATCCATATACTCTAATATCTTATCTCTAACCATGTAACCTACCATGCCACCACAATATTTTTCAACCAACATCTTTCTTCTAAAATCAAAATTGAAGATATAAACCTTTTTATTATTAAATAACAATTTATCTTGGATGTCATAGTCCCTCATTGGTCTATCCTACTCAACAATGGCTATTTAAGGCTTCTTCAAACCTATCAAAAATTTAAATCATATTCATATAAATTAGTAAAATTATTCATACCTTCCACATGATAAATTATAAAATTTATTATATGTACCCTAGACAAAGCATCTACTACCACATTATCTTTTTCACTCTTATGCTTGAGCACAAAATTGAAATCTTGTAATTGTGCTACCAACTTCATGTGTTTGACACTAAAATTTCTTTTGGAAATTAAAAAATTGAAGTCCTTTGTAATCAGTCATTTAAGTGAACTCCTTGGGTAACAAATAATGCCTTCAATGCTTGATTTCTTAAAGAATAGTGTATAAATCCTTTTCATATACACTATACTTATGGATTGACTCATTCAAATTATTTGAAACGAAATCAATAGATATTCCTTATTTTTAAAGTACTCTAATAATGATAAGTCCACTTGCATCCACATCCACATGAAATAGCTTCTATAAGTATGGTATTACAAGCACCAATTTATTAGTCATTTTTGCCTTTAATGAGTTAAAGCTTCTTTAGGTTTCATCATCTCACATGAAATCTTAATTCTTATTAAGAAAAGTAAACATAGGCCATGAAATACAACTGAAAGTTTTATGAACCTTCTATAAAAATTTTCTAAACTAAGAAATGATCTTACCTTTCCAACATTTCTAGGATATTTCCAATCTCTAATAGTCCTCACCATAGTGGCTTTCATTTGAACTTGATTTTTAGAAATCACATGTCCCAAGTAAATGATATCCATTTTTAAAAAATAAATTTTCTCTATGTTCATAACCAAATATACCTCTCCAATTTGAGACACACACTTTTAAATATTCTAAGTGCCCATCCTCATTGGAACTATGCACCGAAATATCATCAAAAAATATAATACAACACTTTTCAATCAAATATTTGAGGACATCATGCATCAATCTCATGAATGTGTAAGGGAAATTTGTGAGTCCAAATGACATCACCAACCATTCAAATAATCCATTTGATATCTTGAAAGATATTTTTCATTCATCACTAGGCCTAATCAAAATTTGATGGTACCCACTTTTCAAATCAATTTTGTTGAAAATCTCTACATTTTTAAGGACATTAAGGATATGATCCATCCTTGGAATAGGAAAAATTTACCTCACTATTATCCTTTTCATTACCCTTTAATTATTGTAGATCATCCATTCATCACTATTCTTCTTTAGCATAAGCACTACTAGAACTGCACAAGGAGAAACTAACTTTTTCATGATGTCATTTGCAAGTAACTCCTCTATTTACCTTTGTAGTTCAATCCATTGATTTAGTTCTATTTTTTATGTCCTATTATTTTTAATGGTAGCACTAGGAATAAATTTAATTTCATGCTAAATAGTCTTCATTGGTGGCAATCCATTCAACTTTCCCTAGAACACATTCATAAATTGCTTCTTCAAGCCTCGTACACATACTAGAAGTTCTTCCTATACAACATCATGATTAGATGCAATAGTTAATACAATCACAAATCCAAACCCTATCTTATCATGTTTCTTAATGTATTTTCTCTTCCCAAGAAGAAATTTGAAAACATTAAGTGAGGTTTGTTAGCTCACTTTTTCAAAAGTCCCAGGAATCAACTCAATGATTCCATCTTTTCTTGCTACATGCTACACATTTCTTACTTCATGAAACTAAGAACTATGATCAAAATTCTAAGGCCCTCCAATAATTACATTAGCACAATTAATTGATAGTACATCATATTTCATAATATTATGAAGATTCCCAATCTTGAATTTTGAAAAACATTGTTCCCTTACCTCTTAAGAGAAATGTTTAGACAAGCAATGAACCTAATAGATTTTAGGATAAGGGTATGTCACTAAACCTAACTTATTAACTATCCTATAAGAAATAATATTTTCTTAGAATCTCCCATCAATTGAAATATAAATCCATTCTCACTAATCAAACATCTAGCCCCAATCCTAAATAACAATTTCCTTGTTGAAAGATCTTCTCTATCCACATTGCTTATAAATTCACATGAATTTAATATAGAAGCTTCCTCAATTTTTGGAGCATCAGTATTATCTATTTATAGAGATTGATTGGAAAAATCCTTCTTCTTATGTTTTATACATCATTTCCATTGCTTATGTTTCCACTCACTATATTTAAACTATTGAATCTTGAATGAGTTTCTATCTTGACCCTTGCCTTCTCTACCTTGGTTCTTCTTGGCATTTCTCTTCTCATACCCTTTATTTTACTTCTTCTTATGGTTTTTGTTCTTGTCTTCTAGTTTGAACTTAGATTCCTTCTCAAATTTGGATCTTTTATTCTTTTCTTTCAAAGTTTATTTACTCTTTCTTCCAAATCCATTGAGTTTCTTTTCTTTATCAAGGGCCAAATAATATGTGGCTCATAAAATCACAACTCATATTAATATGTGATCTTGAGACCTCTAATATATATTGAAGCTTGTTCATATTCCTTTCAATATACCTTAGCTTGATGGAATCATTCAGAAAAATTAAACATAAAACTTCTTGATAACTTTGTCTCCTTGTCTAAATAATTTGAGCTTCATGATTATCTATTTTCTTTGTTGAGATTATTAAAATTTCCTTCTTAACCTATATTTCATTAAGGACAAACCCTTAATAGGTTGACCATTTTTTCTTGCATTACTTTGGGACTCTTTTTCTACCTAAATAGATATCATACCTTTTAATCTAGATTTATAAATTACTACCCATAAGTGATTTGGTATGTCTTCTATCTCAAAATCCTTATAAACTACCTTTAGTTAACTTGCAAAATCACTAGTGCCATCTACATTATTTAAAATCTTCAACTCCACATAAGGAAGTTTTGCAACATTTTAGAAATATCTGGTAAGTCTTTCTTCATCTTTATCATCCAATTTTCTAGAAAAAGAAGAAGATGTCTATGATAGATCTTCAAATTTTGGCACAATGATTAGGATTCCTCCCCCTTAGAACCCTTGGGTCATGAGATCTAACACTCTCATAACTAGAATGATTTTCCTTCTCATCTTATCTCCCTCTACTAGGCTAAGAAACTTCTTCATCTTCATTTTAATGGACATACTCATTAGCACTAGGAGCTCTAATACTATTGGGACTTGCATTTTTATCCACCTTAGTATTGATTTCATTCAAACATTAGTTGAAAGACAAATTTTATGCTCTTCATGATTTAGTTTAGGGCTTGAAAATTTTTCTTCTTAGGACTCATCTAAAATAACACAAAATTCACAACCAATTTCTAAAATTCCTATGCTTTGATACCAACCCTAAAGTAGGGTTATTTAGATTTACTTTAACCCTTAAAAACAAACCAAATCCAAAATGTATGCAAGATAAATTAATTGCTAGAAAACAATGAAACGAGCTATATTATATTAAAATTGAAATATGATTACAAATACCATGGTTTCATCAATTCATATAACATAATACCAAAACACTCATATAATTAATGATATTGTAGAGAATGAGGCTCTATAATCATATATGATCAACCTTAATGCAAAGCACAATCAATTTCAAATCTCTTCCCACATACATATGACCAAGGTCCACATACATGTCCACAAAGATACACACAAACTTTCTTGACAACTCTCTCATGATAAAATGTGCACAATGTCCAATATTTAATTCAAAACAAATATAACATATAGTTAACACTATAGGAAATATTTTTGATGCTTAACTCAAAGATTCCTAGTTGTTTCTAATTTATAATTGCTACTTCAAAGCTTTTTCTCACTTGAACAAGACATTTATAGGCTTAATAAGATGTCTCTCTACCAACCTTATCATTCACCTTTGTCTCTTTTAAGTGCTAATTTATACATGAAAATCTTGAACATCTTCCCGTTAATTCTTTTTCTCTGAAACATAAACATGAGATAAGATATGTAGATGACACTAATGTTTATCGGCCTCATGGTTTAGAAAATATCTAATATTTTTATAAACATCTTAATTAAATAGATTCCAATATCCAATTTATTATGGAACTACTAAAGAAAAATTCATTTCCTTTCTTAGATTTTAACATAATAAGAAAGAAAGACTTGAATAAAAAATTTAGAATATTGTATGAAGTCCTTAGAAATGAGATACATATTGATTTACATTTGGATGGTCTTTCTAGTCACTCTTTTAGTTAAAAACTCTCTACCCTCTACTCCTTAATGATGAGATTTTTCAATATTTGTAATACATCTTCTTTCCATAAACAGACTAATTATTTTAAACTATCTTTAAACTCAACAAATTTGATAAAAATGCTATCACTAAAGCCTGGATAAAGTCAATTTATTCTTGGCTAAATAAAATACAAATTCCTTCTAATATAAATATGGAATTAGAAAATTTAGATAATAATAGTTCTCTTTTATATAAAAATCTCATTAGCATTTCCTACATCAAATGTATTCTTGAAAAAATAGCTAGAGTTCTTTTTTAAAAAAAAACATGATGTTATAACAATATTTAAATCCTATAATAAAATCTTCAACTTTTTCCATAGTCTTAAAAATAAAAAAGAACTTTCTAAATAATAGTGGCATTTATAAAATCTCTTACATTTGTGGAAAATGTTATATTGGTGAAATTGGGATAACTTTCTCTATTAAATTAAAAAACACTTGAAGGACATACAATATAATAGATCTTCAAAATCACCTCTTGTAGAACACATAGAAAATGATAAGTCCTATAGAAATCATAAGTGAGAAATAGATGATAATGAAGTTTAATACATAACTTTATAGATAGAAAAATTAGAGAAGCCTTCATAATTAAAATTCATTCTAATATTGTTAATCATGATTAAGGCTATTTTACCCACTTAGCCTAGTGGCCTATTGTAACAAAAATTAAGAAATCTAAAAAATTTCTTTAAAATTATACTTGATTTAATATTTTTATTCTTTCTAAATAATGCATTTTTCTTTTATATGACCTATAGTATGTTTTATGCTTATTTACAAACTCATTGTTTATATGTTAGAAGTTATGAGTTTAATTATGATGGTTATATCATTATACTTTTGGTGTCTTTTCCTTCTTGAACCTTTTGTATTTTTTTAATTAATTCTTTTGAATTACTTTATATTTATTTTTTTCAAAAATTTTTTAAGAAGTAGCTTTACTCTTCCTAAAAATCACTATTTCCTATATCCATTAAACTAACAGTAACACCTATATTTCTACTTTCTCTATCTTAGCTAGTATATCTCTTCAAAAAAGTATTAAAATTCTTTTTTCTTTTTTCCCCATTTCTTTTTTTCTACAACTAATTTTTTTATTGTAGTTTTTATATCTTTAATTTTTTTCCTTTTTTTGACAATTAGCCATTTTTTTCTAAACTAGCTATCACATACTACATCTCAACTAGTCATTAACTATAATGCTGTTTATTCTCTGATACCAATTCTTGCCCAAACCATTTAGACCAATTCTTACCTACACCATCCAAACCCATGTATAGATCATTGAGACCTAAAATCTTACCATTCAAACCAATTTCAAAGCACAATGTACAGAAAAGTATGAGAAAACACATAGTTTTATTAATATGTAAGGTATGCTTTTAGGGTGCAAAGTACATCACCTGAGATCATTCTTGTAAATTAGAAGCTAGCACTGAGGGATGCTTGGAATAGAAAATACTTAAGGAGCACTATGCTTCAATTGAGATCTCTTTAGACTAATGCCTCTTAGTCCCTTTTATAGTCAAATCTATGGATCTTGAGGCACTATTCCTAGTGCAAGAAAACTAGATGCACTAATGAGTGCATTACAGCACACCACACCAAAGTAGAAAAGTAAGATAAGTGTGAATCTTATTGTATATAGTAGTTACAATACTTGTTTACTTTTTAGATGACAATTTAATATACATAGTGGCTAGAGTTCATAATCTATTAGATGTCACTTGGTGAATCATAGCTTTAATGTAAACTAACTTCATCATCTCATAGTGGAAAGTCTTAGATGCATGAATTACATGGAGAAGAGGACTTTCCACACATGTATCTGATCTCATAATAACCTCCATAATTATGCATGCTTTGTATTGTGGGGTCAAGATTCCCCAATTGAAGATATTGTGGATAAAGAGAATTCACTCCATAACAATAATTTATATCATGATAATTATTGATGAAGATGTCATGATAGAAAGGGAATCTATTAGGGTCATTCCAATCTAGTCTTCAAGAAAAACAAAAGGTGAGGTAATAGCTAGGACAAGCATCAAGCTTATCTTTATAGGCATTATTGGCTTTTAAATTACCATATAAAAAATAATCACCATTAGGTACACTATTGTGTTGATATAGATATTCAGGATAGGAGGGGTAGTAACATATTGGAGTATGACTAAAAAAAGCCCACCACTACCAAAAGCATTTATTTGGAAGAATTCATTAATTGAGTTCAATGCAATAAACATGTAAGGGAGAGGATTAATACCTAGTTCAATTTTTAATATAATTAGAGGAAGGAAAATTAATATAATGGAGTTTGAATGTGGTGTGAGTATAAACTTGTTGGTTTGGATTAGGATCTGCAAACCCAACATAGAATGTTTATGAGTAAACCTTTGAAGAAGGTGATGCATTAGTTTGAAACTAGATGAACCTTTCATGGGTATTCTTCCATTGATCTTGATAATATTCATATATAAAAGCTGTTATATGTAGTTCATTGGGCTCACAATACCTAAGATGCTTGAAAGATCTTACCTTCTAGCCTTCTCTTATTAGCAAACCTATACAAAAAGACATAAGAATAGAACTAAAAACTAAGAGAGTTGATACTCTCTTGTTAGAAAATCTACCAAGCTATTATGTTTTCCATCAATATACTTAGAAGAAAGTTTAATATTAGCCAACTCTAATGTCATTTAATGAGCCTAGTATGAGCTACTTTATTTAAGGGTTTACTAGTAAGATATTTATCAAAATGGTTTAGATCACTTTTGTAGAGGCTGAAAAATTCCATGCTGGAGGATCGAAAATTTTAACAAATAACAATTTAACCCGAGATCCAAATGGACCTTGGAAGAAAATCTGAAGCATCTTAAATGGTCTAGAAAATCACTTGAACACTTAGTGGATTTGTTACCAAGCATTGAAAATGTGTTTGAAATAGAAATTCCCAACTTAACTAATTTAAACAGCAAAGAAACAAAAAAAGCATAATAATTAAACCAAGAGCTATAACTTTGTATTAAATATGAAAGAAAAAAAAGTTTAGAAAATATAGATTATAGGCTTTAAAATCCAATAGTGTATTTGATGTAGAGCATAATTAGATCTGCACTTGAAAGCTAAAAAGATCCACCAAACTCTATTGATCTACCACTAATTCTCTTCATGAAGGCTATTCACACTAGGTAGGTTGGTTACAATGGTTGTGGATTTCTAAAATTTGCACTACTTCGAATATCACTAGTTTGGCTTGAATTTGCAAAAATTTCAAAAGTCCTTAACCAAGTGCATCACACTCGCTTAAATAGGCTAGATCACTGCTAATTACTAGCCTATTGTAGTAGTGTGTCAAATGATTCTAGTGAGTGTAATCTAAAGTGTGTGAATGCTAGCATAATTTGGGTTTTGGTCCCAAAATTCCAGCATAATTGGAATTTCCTGTTAGCATATATGATAGCATAATTGAACTTTAACTTAAATCTCTAGTGTAATTGGCATTTTTCGTTAGCATATGTGCCAATGTATATGCCATTTTGGGCATTATTATGCCAACATAATTAGCATTTTCACCATCCAAATTTGTAGCTTAAAAACCTCAAGTGTATAGAGCTTTTCCTACCAATGTTGGTATCATATTCAAGCTATTTTTCCAACATCTAAGCTACCAATGTTTTGGCTTTTGCTAGCAAGTTTTTGGTAGTGTATTTTCATTTTTTGGCCTCTATACACCAACTTAAATGATACTTTTAGCTTATAAGCTACAAATTATATCTTTGCACACCAAAAACTATTCAAAGCAAGTTGGAGAAAGAGTCATGAGATGGGATTTTTAATGGGAACATGGGAAATTATTTCTACCTTTGAAATTCCCATTAAATTACAATGTAAACACTTTGGCCATTAAGCTGCTTATGCAAATGAAAATTTTCTTTGGGGAATTTCATTGGCTTCTCTTTGTTGATGATTGGAGAATTGACCCAAGAGGCATCAACAAAGAATACAAAAAAACATGGCAAGTTCATCACCAATGCTCCCTCTCCATACTTAATCTATAGTTGTCAAATCATACTAAGGAGAATTCATGATGGTGAAATAAGATCATTGGAGAATGTTATGAGTTTGAGGTGAGATAGAAATCCTATTGGTTATCAAGGGGTTAACAAGGAATTCCAAATGTTGACATCATGGCCATGACATGATGTTGGTATGTCTATTAAAGAAGTCTTTATGCTTGGTTGCTTGAACTACTAGCTATCCAATGATATCTTAGAAGAGCTAGCACTTCATTATTAGACTTCCTTGATCATTCACCTCCTTCCTTTTTTTGTTTGAAGCCACTTATTTAACATTAGGCTACACTAGCCTCTTGGCCTCTTGGAAATTTGCTTTTCCTTTTTCTTGGGGTGAAACCTTCATTATGTTTCATCACCAAGGCCAAATTTTATTTTCTCACTTTAAGGAGATGTGTTACATAAAGTGAACTTAATTTTCATTTTCTCACCAAATGGGATGTATTACACTTGGAAAACTAGATTTCTACCTTCTCGCTAAATGAGATGTGTTACATTCAATGAACTAGATTGATGAAGCATGTTAAAGGAGATGCCACAAGGCCATGGAGTGTGAATGTCAAACATATGGTATCCATTGTTAACAAGGTAAGGAAAGTCATAATTTGGCTACGGGAATATGACTCAAGAGGGGTAATGGAGGTGATGTGAGGTAACCATTGTTGGTGGAGTCAAACAAGCTAACTAAACCTTGTGCATCAAGACTACTTGGTGACTTGCTATTGTGGTAAGTCACACCTTCATGATGACTTCAAGTTTCATCCTGCAAGCATAACTCCAAGAGTACCAGAAGACACATCAAAGAGTTCGCATGCTTACAATGTTTTGTAGAAGGCTACATGAGAGAAAAAGTGGAATACATGCCACCACAAGATACAATACGTATAACATGAGAAATCAATATTTTTGTTTCACATATTTGTACAAATTTTGTATCTCTTTGTAACACCAAAAGGATTTATAATAGGTTACACTGGCTTGCTTGTTGTAGACTACAATAGTTATCACTATTGGTCATTCACCCGAACTTGTAAACAAAATGTCAACCACTAATAAAAGTAAACATGTGAATGCTAGATGTAATCAATGGCTATGGGACAACTTTAATGTTTCCTCGCAAGGATTTGATGATGTCTTGATCAATCTTAGGTTCTAGCGAGGAACTTGGTTCTATGTGTTTTCTCCTCATCACCATGGTTTAGATGAAAATTTTGACCAAGGATGCTTCGTGATGTCTCTAGCTTCAAGGTCAATGGTAATCAAGCTACTTCAACATATTAAGACCATATGGTATCTAGGCTTAAGGTTTAGATATTCAAGGTCCACTTAGTCTAACAACATCACGAAAAGGGTCTATTTGGGCTTTACAGCTAGTCAATTTTGCTTTCTCATCCTCCTAGCTTATTCCTGCATGTCAACATAAGCACATCAAGTGGCATTTATATAATAAAATTGTTAAACAATGCAAAATATTGTAATAACAAGGAAAAATAAGGCCAAATAAGGTCAAAACAAAGTAAAACTAGGCTACACAAGCAAGGTAGGGTCACTATAAGACAAAACTAGGTAAAATAAGGTAATAACAAGGTAAAACTACATAAAAATAAAGTTAAAACAAAATAAAACATGCCAAACATGGTGGAACAAGGTTAAATTAGTATTAAATTTAATATATATTTAACATAAAGCTTTTTTTACTCCTTTTGTATTTAAAATAGGCAAAATTTTAATAAAATGGGCTACAAATTGTCAAAATTATTGGAAAATAGGCTATAAATAGGAAGAAAAATAGGCTATAAGCTATCAAAATTAGAAAAACATGTTTTAGATTTAATGGGTTTTCATGGTCAACTCAATTTGGAAAAGTCAAAAAAATTACTATTTCCTAGCATGTAGAGGCCATGGTTAGTTTTAGGTCTAGGTTTGATGTATCTAATTAATTTCCACATTATTTTTCTTACATATAGCATATAAAAATAAAGAATTCTTGTTGTCTTATTTTTGTTTCCATGTTTTGGGAAACTTTAGGGAAGAAATTAGTAACTTTAGCATATGAGCTAAATAGTAATTTTTATAAGTTTGTACACTCTTCCATATGCTACCATAGCATATGAACTTGGGTTTTTAGCATGTAAGCTAAAATAGCAATTTTTATAAGGTTATACACTCTTCCATACGCTACCATAGCATATGAACTTGGGTTTTCTCCATGTAAGCTAAAATAGTAATTTTTTTATATTCTTATGTAATGCGAGCATAAGAATCTCTTCCAAGGAGGTTACACGCTGGGATTTCCAGGTTCTTAAGCTAGGATTTACGCCAATTACGCTGCCACAGCGTAAGAACCAGCGTGAGTGATACTTGCGGTTTTAAAGTATGAGTTGGATTTGGTTGACGTGGCGGTGCGCGGTGGTGCAGGGAGCCATGTTGGAGACGAAGCCGGCGGAGGGGCCATCGTTGCCGGCGAAGCACGTGATGAAGATGCCAGGAGCGATGGCGGCGTCGAGGCTGGTGAGGATGTCGGCACTGTTGCAGCCATCCGCGTTCCAAACCTTGCTTCCAACAATTCTTTTTCTTAAGTAAAGCATCTTGCTATTACGAGACTTAAATGCTTCACTATGTAATTATGTATGAATTCTTGTATCACCAAGAATAGAGAGCAAATTTTCATCGCTAACGGGAAAAGAATGTTACAACCAGGATTAATCCCAGATAGAACATGATTACTCACAAAATTCTTGGTAGGTAAATGTTGACATAAAGCCCATTCCAAAATAAAAATAGCCCCCAATCATCAATCAGCTCATTCCCATGCAGATAATGAGAATTGTTCATGGTAATTATGCACTGTCAACCCCTTAGAAAAACGTATCTTCAATCTTCAAATACACCATCTTAAAACTAAAACAGCACCATTCCATTTCAGCGTAGAAACTATTTGTGTGTTTTTGCATGCTCAGATTTGTGGGTATAATCATAATCTAGGTGAACGAAGGCACGTTCTATGTCTGGAAGGCTCTCAAGCTTCTCTTGAAGAGCTTCACCAAATCGCCAATATCATGAGCCTCTTGAAATGACTTGTCACTGGGAAGAACAATATCAACCTCGACAAAATAATGTGATCCAAATCTGTAAGCTCTGACGGTGTCGATATGCCGAATGGATTTGTGATGGTTCCAACAAAGATATGCCAGCTTCTGCAGAAATTCTGGAGATGCCATTTTACCTACCAAGGAGTTAACAATCTCCAAAACTGTGATGGACCATGTTCTTATGGTGTACAAGGTCAACACCATGGCACCAGCAGGATCTATCCACCAATGGCAACTATTTGCAAGGAGGTTTTCTCCTAAGATGATGGATGTATTGATGGACATCTGAACATCTTTCCTAATATCAGAGACGCATAATTTAAGTACGCTATCTTAAGATAACCACCAATGAAATGGGTGGAACTGTTTTATTCTTTAAAGCATGGATGGAAGTGAATATGTTCCTTCCAGCTTGCCCTTCAATTCTTTTTTAATCTTCTTTTTATCCCTATCTATATGGCATTTTTAACTTGCCATCGGGCACCAATGTCTTGGTATGGAGGAGTGTTTATCAAAAATGGAGTTATAGATGGTAGCAAAACGGTCACTACTCTTTTCTCTATAGTCGGTGGCATGTATGTAGTTAATTCTCAAACTCAAGATAGGATCATTCGTGTACCAATTGTTATATATGCAACGTAATTAACAATTAAGTTGTGTATGAAATTGTAGGAGAGCACCATCATCGCTCTCTTAATAGTTTAATAGTTTTATGACCTTACTTAGGATAATCACTTAAATTAATTTGTTCCTATGACTGAACTAAGATACCTATTTCAATGCTTTTAATTATTTTCCAATCTAAAACAACAAAGGCACATATTAGATTTTGATACATGTTATATCTCAAGTTCTCAACTATAGGATAACTTTAGCAACTACATGCTAATTATCTTTTATTTGCTACACAACATGGTCTCTACTGCTCCTATTAAAATTTTAGCATTTTTAATAAAAACAATAAAATTATATGTAGGGTAAGTCTTATTGAATGCTTATGATTTGAAAACTTCATACCTAAAATGGTTTGTTAGAAGATTTGGCTTGTCAATTGAGAGCCTTAGAGACTATTATTTATTGGTCATCTTGTTACATTGTGCAACTAGGGTTGCTATTATAATTTTTGTCTCGCACAATGTAACTATGGCTATTGTTGATGGACATTTATTGTCATTAGTTCATCACACAGTGTGACCATGGCCATTTTCATATTTATTGTTGGCTTCTATCACACAGTGTGATTATGGCTATTGTTATAGATGTTTTTGGTTATAAGTCAAAATTTTCAGTGTTGTATCTTATAATTTTCTTGCATGGAAGGCTACTAGTCAACACAATAAGGCTACAAAGAAAATTTTGACAATAAAATGCAATGATGTATAACAAGGTGTAGCAAATCACAATGTAAAGATAAAAGGAATGAAGAATATAAATTTTCCAATTTTAGGCCCTGGTAGAACATTGTGTTACTAGTTTTAGTTTTTGACAAGTAGTGTGTTGTCAATTTTAGGCATTGGTGGGCTACTGTAATTTCTTAGCAAGCATGAGATAGTCTCAAAAGAAAATACAAGAATAAAACAAGAATTGAAACATGGTATAAGGTCACCAAAATAGACAAGCAAGAGTTAACAAAGGATGGGTCATATATTGATGATGAATTTGTTACATGATCCTTGATACATCAAGGAACCCCTTCTACATGATTCTATGCTCACTATCTCTCTTGTCTAGCATGGCAAGCTACAACCATTTTTGTTGGTTAGCTATGTTATAAAGTTTGAATTGCTAACATTATAGTTGTTCTTGTTGTTGGCCCCAATCTAAGTATCGGAAGTTTCCTCTTGAAACTCCACCTTCAAACCTCAATCAATGCTGATGTTGTTGATAGAGGGTGAACATGTGTTATGGTAAGTAAATATCTTGATGTATAGTATATGAAACCACCTAAAGCTTTGCTAACCATAGCCTTCCTAGGATCAAGTTGAAATTGGGTGTCTCTTTAACCACTAGGAAGTTAGTAGATGTAGGAAATTGATCCCTAGCTATGAAATCTAGGAAGATGGAATGTCAAACCCTCACTCATGACCCACTGAATGACTTGAGTGTAGAGGTAGTAATATCTTAGATGTTTTTGGTTATCTCTAGTTTCTCCACAATAATGTATGGTATCACGTTGGTTGCTACCCTATCATCCACATGAACACGATGAATCTTGTATTTACCAAAATGTATGGTAATGAGAAGAGGAGCAAATAGTACTTCTCCATTTTATGGGTCAGTCTTTACCTCACTATCACAAATCGTAAGCATGGGTTGATGCTTGTTTTCCCTAAGTGAAGCTTGCTCAATGATAGAGTAGATAGACTTCTTGTCAGTGGGCATGTCTCTGCTCATAGGAATAGAAGTTAATACTTGAGCTAGTGTGTCTCTATGAGCATGAAAGGTCATGACTAGGTTGTATAGGTTCAACAACATGTTCTTTTCGTTGAGAGACTATTTGACTTGTTTCATTGTTACAAGGAAATTTTTTCCCATAGTGTGTGATGTTTTAGCCTTGGTGGTTTTAATTTCCTCCATCCTCCCTAGAATTTTTAGCTTAGGTTTTGATGCATGTGCATTGAGCCTATTGTCCATTGGTATAGCTAATCTTCGTAGAGGCCTTGATGGATTAGATTTTTTACAAGATTTTCATTGTTGGCTACCTTCAATGGGCTTAGTTGTCAATTTGTGATAGGTTATTTTCATTGTTGTTGCAATTATGGTTTCTTATTACTTGTTGAATTATTGGCCATTATAAGTAGGCTTTGATCACAAGTTGTTATGGGTTTTCTTGTTGAAGATGGAGGAACCCAAATAACAAATGGTTCCTTAAACTAAGAAGGATTGGTAACTTGTAATCTGGGTTGTGAAGTTGATGTCATTGAAGGAAGAACACGTATAATGAAAGGCTCATTAGCAACTGAAGGTAGTGGTACCCTAATGACAAAGGGGACTTTAGGCTTTATGTTTTGCAATTGGGGTGGTGCCTTGATAATCAATGGTGTCCTAGGAGGATTAGACCATTTAGTTGTTATAAACAAGGCTATGGTGTAAGAGTTATTAGTATTTTGAAGTTGGGCTCATTCAAAACCAATTCTCCATGGTCAATCATCTTCTAGATGTCATCTTTTAATGCCAAGAAAAAACCTGTGTAGTCTTAAGTACTTTGGTAGCTTTAAATCATCTTTGGTCACTATTGTTAGGTCTCTACTAGAATGTTGTGGCACACCTAAAAATTTATGCTACAAGCATATAGGCATATTGAAATTGCATAAAACCACTATCAATGATTGACTATTAAAATAATAGTCATCTTACCTATGAAATATATGAGTTAACAATAATCAAATACTAAACACAGAGACAACTTTAGAGATATCAACAAATTAATTTCTTCAATGCCTACACCCATACACAAATGAGACCCTTATCCACCTAAGAAAGGAACATGATGCCATCATTCTAAATGATGCATCAAAATATATCAGTTCATTAAAAGTATTGTTTTCAAGTCATGGTTTGCCTTCAATTAGCTAACAATAACATACGTAATGGGTTTGCAGATACAACTCAATTGAAATGATACAAGAAAACTTAAAAGTCTACAATGTTAATAGACAATTCAAAAATAGAAATGGGACCTTCTATACAGCTTTTTAAAAAATTGTATAACTACAAAGTTTTATAATTTAAGGTTTTATATGTTGGCCTAATAACTCTAAAAATATTGCACCATTTTAAATAAAAATGTGAAACTCAATCACCATGATGTTTACTAAACATGACAACTTGCATAAACACTATATTTTCGTTTTTGTGTTAATACAAATTTCTACTTCTTTGCCAAGATAAAACACAGGCACTCTTTTGCGGAAAATAACACTCCAACAGTATATATAATAATTCTTGAAATGCTACATTCAACCATAGGCATAGATTTTGGTTAGGGAACATTTAACTTACTAGGGATGCCAAAAGAAACAAGGTTGAATGCTATCAACAGAACTCAATTTTCTCTCAAGCATCGGCTACAAAATGTAGCATGTTGTATGACAAACACCGTGGTGCTTAGCTGCAGCTGCAAAGGAAATCAAACTATCAGAATGTCCGATAAAAATACAGATTCATGTACAA
Source organism: Gnetum montanum (assembly GCA_015680685.1). Classification (NCBI taxonomy): domain Eukaryota; kingdom Viridiplantae; phylum Streptophyta; class Gnetopsida; order Gnetales; family Gnetaceae; genus Gnetum; species Gnetum montanum. The sequence continues at coordinate 1,330,704 of MNCI01005122.1, read as the reverse complement.
AACATACCTAAATCGTCTTGAAATATGGAAGTAATAAAAAATAACATGCAACACGAGGGATCTTTCACTACAGTAATGAAAGGAAAACAAAGCAAATGTCTTGCAAGAGTTCTAGTAGAAAATTCAGGATATCAGGATACTAGAATAATGAAATACTGAATAGCGGTTCAGCAGGGTTCGATATCCAGTGCCGCTGCAAAGCGCTGCTGTCAAGCAAAGAAGCGAAGATATCGAACGGGAGGAATGGCGTTCAAATTTTCAAAGATGCAGACTGCAAATATGGTTGTTTTCCTCATGGGGATGCATGGGCATTATGGTATGGTTGGGGCATACATGTACATTATTACGTACGGGCATGCATGCACATCATATAAAGTACGGTAATCACTGCCTAATGAGGCCAAACATTACCGTTTACTTCCAGTGCAGAACTTCTGTAACCAAAGAGTCCAAAAGAGTTAATGACACAAAATTAAATTCAATTTTAGCAATTTCTCGCACAACAGTTTAGTCTGTTCTTCTTTCATTTCTAGGCATACATATATCCACTTTCTACCTGGACCTTTCTTAAAACCCAAACCTAGGCACATGAATTGAGGCAAAGGGGGCAGTAGGAGGGACAGGAAGAACCAGTATCTTATTATCACTTGTTTGGCATTTAACCTGGACATGTAACATTATACTAACAAATAGTTTTAGTTCTATTTCAAAGCATGTTCGTACGTCGCAACTGATGAACAGCTGCATGTGGATGAAAAGGCTATGGACACAACCTTCTTTTCAGTATTTCCAGATAACAGCGATTACCTTTTTAAGATTTCAGCTTAATGGAACTGAAATTGAAACTGAATGGACAATAGAAATATATTTAATTTAATCCAAATATGAAAATAGCTTACCTGAGTTTCAGGTTACAGCACAATAAACGAACATTTTATCTTGAGATCAGGATGTTTTGGATTTGGGTTAGTGGTATAAACTGGAATGTGTATCCAGATGGCAAATTTGGCAAAAGTACGGAGTTTGGTGGGTGCGAAACACTATGCATTACGAAATTTTTAATATTCTTTAAATAAATCAACTTTACGCATAGTTCAAAATCCCAAAAATCACCTAAATGGGCACCCATCATGCCTTGAAAAAGAAAGAACCCTCACAAAACAATGTTATAAAGGTTAGTACTTTTACAAGGATGCCCATCACAATCATAAATAGGTCTTCCAGTTACTAATTGGTAATAGCATCAAGACAAAGACAAAAAATTGCTTCAATACCAAATGTAAGATAAAATTTATCGATTGTACAAAAATTTACATGCATAGATAACTGGAAATGCACAATGCAAAAGCAAATGGCACAAGAAATTCACATGCATAGATAATTGGACATTCATATGCATAGATAATTGAAAATGCACAATGTCAAAACAAATGGAACTAACCTCTAGCCATTGATGTCTCAAATTAAACTTGGCATTGGATTCTTCTTTCACACCAACACTCTGCAATGATGGTGTATGCAACCTTTAAGTATTTGTGAAAGGGACTAGAACTCTAATCCTACTATGATTTGTGGTGCCTTTGTTCTCTCATCAAAAATGAATTTATAGGCCATGAAATTAGTTACCATGAGAAATTAGGAAAAAAAATAAGAAACCAAATGCCAAAGTGTAAATGCATTAAAAGACCCAATGCCAATGTGTAAATGTGCCACCTTAACGCATTGACATACATGTAAATGTGGAAAATGCATTACTTGATGTGTACATATAAACGTGGAAAAACAAGTTACTTGATGTGTATACATAAACATAGAAAATCCGTCACTTGATGTGTATGCACAAACGTGTTTTACAAACTATCCTATTCTTTTAACATGATCCAACATTATTTCTGAAAAAGATACCTGATGTATGTGCTAATTTTTTCCTCTTATGAAATTGTGATTAAAGCGACTACAAACCTCACGACTAAATATAATACAAAAAATTGCAACCATTACATCCTATCTTCATCAACCACTACAACAATAGAAAACATTATGGCATAACAAATTGTCTGATTTTGATCATGCATCCCATCTTCATTAAGCTAAACTAAAACAACATATGTATTTGCATAATCTAAACTAAAATACAAATAGTATTGGCTTATTCAACATATTCTTAATGAAAAAATACAGGAAAAGATACCAAACAATCATATCATTAAAATAGGAGAATTTCTACATTCTAGTTCCTAGTCTAATTGAAACACCCCAAAATTCGAATGCATGTTTGCTTCACCAGGCCTTTGCAATTCACGCAGCGTCATGGTAGTTCTTTAGGAGATGGATGGTCTGATGTTTAGACTGTCCGATTCCACAAGTTTCCTGCCCCAGGTGTCAACAGACTAAACGGATTCTCTAGCCTGCCCATCTGAGAAGTTCACCAAGCCGACTGTGCACGTAAGAGCGATGCGTGGAATTGTTGGCAATTCTCAAAGTATGCAAAACACTTCAGCAAGTTTTCTAAGTCAAGAAGTTTCACTATGCTACGCTGTGCTATGTAACGTAGCAGACTTCAAAAGATTTTTGCAAAAGCGTAATGCTATGCTATGCTATGTTACGCAGCGTAGCACAGCATAGCAAAAGCTAGACGGTCAGTCCCCTTGCCCGACTTCAAGTCCTTCAAAAATGTCTCCTTCGGTCAGAAAGCAGCGGACTTGGAAAAAATTGGGCCATGTTTACTGCTACGCTTGCTAAGATACATGGCGTAGCATGGCATAGCAATTCTACGAAAGTGACAGAAGGCAACTCAAAGAGCAAGATTAGAAACTTCGCAAGTTTCGCAGTGCAAAAGGTAAAGTTTGTATATTGGCGATGTTTTGTGACTAAGGCTAGCTACTACACTATATAGCGTAACATAGTGTAGCAAATATGCAATAAACAGTTAGCACGCTTCCAAGACTTCTACACATCTAGCAAAATGCAGACCAAGATGCTATGCTATGCCAAACATGCTATGCTAAAGAGCAGAACAAAGCATGGTAGGCAGTTGTGCAACATCAATGCACCTCACCTAATTCATCATTACTCTGACAGTGTAATTATAGTGTGACAGGCTCATAATTATGACATGGAGACCTTGCCCAATGGTCATGCAGGGACGTGCAATGTAGACAAGTCAACATGGGCCCAAGGCATGTGGCGTCCAAACCGCCCCTTTCACACGCCGTTGGTCCTATAAATACCCCAACAAGCAATGTTCAAAGGGCTTCCTTCTTGGCTTCCTTTAGGCACGATTCAGTCTAGTCTTTTGGAAACAGTAACCTTGAGCATTGTAAGCTTCCTTTTTGACATTGTAAACAGTGTGCATTCTTATTTGGAATTCTGTTCTACTCTTTTCTACCACCTTGGTAGCATTGTGCATAGCCAACTCTCGAGTCTATGCCTAAGCATACAGTCGTTTTTCTCTACACACCTTTGTTACCTTTGGGATCTCTGTGCCTCCCAGCGTCACGCAACCAATTGTATCCACCTTGATAGAGAGAAGCCGTAGCTTTGAAGTAGTGCATTTTTCTAAATGCATTTTATTTTGCTTTCCTTTTTATTGTCACATTTTAAATTGTTTTCTTCATATTTTATGTTTAAAATATCATTTTTATTCTATAAACTTTTCTTTCAAATCACACATTACAAAAGGTTATATTAACACTGACTAAGTCCCTGTTTGATCAACCAAACCATTCAGGGAGCCCCGTATCCATTCCATCCAGCACGGCCCTCCTGCGAATATGGGGTTAATACTGTCAATGGTCGACGACCCATCGGTGTTTTCTAGCCACCAATGTTTTCAATTGCTACAGTTTTCTGGTGCTAGAAGGAGGGCCTTTGGTGCTATTTCTGAAAGTCACAGTAGTCCCATGAGCCTTCTACATCCTGATACGCATTAGCGTAAATGCGACACCCTCCTGTGGTTGTTTACACGTCATGCGGTGCAGATCGGTCACCTCGATGGTTCCTTGGGAAACCTATCGGACATAAAGCCTCTGATCACTAGTTGACTTGCCTATCTTACGATAGTCTTGCATGCGTTTTGTACCCTATCATGCACTAGCGTAAATGTGACACCCTCCTGTGGTTGTTTACGCATCGTGTGGTACGGATTAGTCACTCCAATGATTCCTCAGGAACCCTACAAGACATAAAGCCTTTTGATCTCTTTCCAATTTCTTTGCTCTTCTCATTTGCAAAAATGTTTAGCTTTTTAATCTCTTCACTTTTTTATTTTTGCAAAACTACTTAGCTTAACAATGGCTTCTTTGAGCACTGCTACTAATACCTTCAACGTTGAAGTTCCCATCCCGGTTCAAGGAATCACAAATGCCAAACAACCGCTCAACCCGACGCTGGAAACATGTCGATCCCTCAGGATCCAAAATCAGGGATCTGAGGGCTTGGCCCAGCAACATGAGCACTATAACTTTTTCTGTACAAAGGTTTAGGCAAACCTGCCTTTGGATGTGCACGAACTTGAAGACAAATGTAGCTTCGAGTTCTCTTACTATGACAGGAAGGAGTTTGTTCCTACTCTCAGCACTTCCATACCTTTGACATAGATGAATCAATGGCTTCTATACTAGCTAATTCAGTTGGCAAGGCTAAGGGAGTAGCAGGATACAACATTCACCACAAGGATGTCTTCCAGGATGAACAAGAGGAGCTCGATTCTCAGTTCGACTGGGGAGGTCAGGCCAACCCCATCACGGTCCCTTCTACCTATGCTTCCGCAACCCGCGATTACGTCTGCTATGGGTAGCTACGTTAACCTTGTAGCATTTCAACACCCTTTTTTGCTTGTTTTTCCTGTTTCATTTACAGCCTCTATTCCTTCGCAAACTATTCAGCAACCCATTTTTGTAGCATATCATACACCCATCACAGCTACCCTATTACATGTGCATACCATACCTATTTTTTAGTCATACGCAACTTTCATTTCCATTCCTACATTCACGTCTGCTCCACCCACTGCAGTGGGCCTAGGACCATCCACATGATGGACCCCATTCACTTCTTCGCCTATTCCACAACCATTGTAGATGTCTCATTATGTTCACCCTCAGACCTACCAAATCCCATAAACAGTACAACCTAACATGGGGCTATGGTCTATGCTACCGATGACATAAGCAGTCTATCTAGTAGCCCAACCCTTGGTTGCTGCTCCACCAGCACCACCTACTGGGTGGTGGACAACACAAGCAACACTGTTTTCTGGGGTTATCCCAACAGTACTGTCGATGGGTCACGTTGCCACCCCCATCATTCCACAGGTGGGAGCTACCTCAGCAATTCCCCAATCATCCACAACATCGCAAGATCTGAACCAAGCATTCTAGCTTCTCCAAACCCTTACTAAGGAAATAAAACATCTCAAGGTTATTGGGTTTGACATGGTGCAAGTCATGAACTTCTACCAAGATAACCCCATCAGCTTGACAATCCCTCTGTTGACGTTACCCCTAGGGATGTCCCTTCCACACTTCACGAAGTACAATGGGGAGGGAGATCCCAATGCACATCTTGTTACCTTTAGGTCTGAATCCCTTCTATTGCAACAATGGCCACACACGATTATTCGTGTCTTTGCTATGTCCCTAGTTGGGAAAGCCCTGGATTGGTACGACATGCTACCACGCTTATCTATTTCAACTCTAGAAGAGCTTCTGACCCAGTTCGTGACACACTTCAAGTACAACTTGAAGCCAGAAACCATGCTAGATCAGTTGATGAGCGTGAAGCAAGATCCTCTAGAGTGAGTCCAAAAGTTCATTCAACGTTAGAGTGCAACATTTAATGAAATCCATGAGCCCATCGCGGAGGCCCACTTTTGGCTATCTTTAAGGGTGCAGTGAATGACTTTATTAAGTCTAAAATGTACTACCTTGTCCCTCACACTCGTAGTCAAGCCTTCACTTAGACTAAGAGTATACATGACGCGGCCAAGGCAAGCAAAGAATTGGCCTACATTTCCTACAAAAACACCTTCACAAAGAAGGATAAGGGTAAGGCCCCAACAACCACAGTGGCCACTATGATGACTGAGGCTAAACCCAAACCTAGTAACAATGGTAACAAGAACAACAAGAAACTGGTCGTAGCCACAGCTAGCCCCGTGCCCAAACAAGGCCATGCATCACAACCTACTATACCCACACCTAAGATGTTTGCCCTAACAAAATCAAACTTTGAGCGTAAAGATCGCTCAAGGTACACCCCACTGCCTCTCAAGCCTTCGAAACTTCTGAAGCAACTATTGGCAACGAGGCACATCCAACACAAGAAGATGTATGAAGAAGGAATCAGAAGACATCAACACTACTGTGAGCCCCTTAGGAACCCTTCTTTAGCCTTGCCATATGAGCCTCCAGTTCCTAAGGGTTTCAAGCTCGACAGGTTTTGTGATTACCACCAACAGTGTGGTCACAACACAGATTATTGTTTGGCATTGCAGGATGACATCCAGAGATTGATCGATCAAGGAAAAATGGTGTTGAACGAAAGCAACCCAGTATGCCCTAAGAACCAATCTATGCATGTCTACACAAACCCCCTCAATGCCAATAATGTCGGTTACATCATCAACGCCATCAATATTGACAGTGATCCTAGGCTACCCCAATAGCCATTCGTGGTCCTTGTGCCTCAACATAGTGTACCAGCACCACCAACAGCAAGCTGAAGCTTGCAATAGCTGTTCATTCTAAGAGTCCCTCCACAGGCATCCATCTTTGTACCACCTACTAGCAAAACCATGCCACCCCACCCGCTAACGCCTTTAGCTCCATTTGTCATCAGGGGCCAACTCCTTTAATAGCCCCTACTTCGCATAAGATAGTTGCATAGCCTTCTCATCCTAAAAAATGAGAAGTATGTTTCATAGGTGAGACATCGAGAGGAAGTGCTACCCTTAGGATTTCCAAGCCTATGACTTCACCCCTTATGACCACGGCCTCGTTACCAAAGAGGGACATCGCTATAACCATTCAGTCTGCACTGCCCTTTCAAAAAGGGTCTGAACTCATATCCAAAGTCATCCCTCCTCGAAAAATTCATCTTCTGGGATGAATAGAAGAGGAGGAAAGCATTAAATAGGGGGGCGGGGCAGCCAAGACTTTTTGGATGCCCTCACTTAGGTCAAGCAAGCTCTAAAACAAAAAAACACTACATTAAGCTTATACGATCTAATCATGACATCCTTCCCACATCCTGAAGCTTTGATCTACATGTTGACAGCAATTTCGATCAACGAAGACATGCCAGCGGAAGAAGAAGAAATCTACTCGATCATGCTCCCCTCTGCACCTGCAGAGCCAGAACCACCTCAACTAACTTTCTTCAACGACACCATTAGGGAAGATCCCGAAAGGGGTCAGGTGACTATAGCACCCCTTTTCATCATAATTTGGGTTGGCCAACACTAGATCCAAAGGGTACACGCTGAGGATGGGGCTACCACAAACATCATCCCCTTCCCCATTATGGACAAGTTGGTTTGGTTGACTGGATCAAACCCACAATGACGTCATTCCTGAGGTAGTTCAATGGGGTGTGGTTCATGGTAAAGGGCACAGTCCACATAGACTTTGCAACAGGGGACCAGTTCCCCACAAATGCAACATTCATCATGGTCAAGGAAATGCCCACATTTAACCTAATCTTGGGAAGGTCATGGTTAGCACAACTTAGGGTTGTCTCCTCACCCATACATCAGGAGATCCACCTGCCTTACATAGGTAAAGAGGTGGTAATCCATGGTGACGAGGTAGCAACGCAAGCAATCCACAATGTAGGCATGGAACAGGGCTTAGAGGTTATAACTTCTAAGAATGAAGTGCCTGTTGCAGCCCACACTGACCATCTGGCAGGGGGATTGGCTTAGCAAGTTGATCACCAAAATGAAAATGCATGGGCTGAGTTGCCCTTCCAAGTGGGGGGTAACAATGTAGACAAAGGCTCTGGAAAAGTGCCCTGGCCTTATGTTCCGCTCAACCCACATTGGATCAAGAAGCAGCTACACTTAGCATAGCAACCCCACTACTTCCTGCCCAAGCACTATCTTTGTGCATTTACTTAAAGGTCCAAAATGGCCTAAAACTAGCAATGGCCCGAAATGGCCTAAAACTAGCAAAGGCCTGAAATGGTCTAAAACTAGCAAAGGCCTGAAACGGTCTAAAACTAGCAAAGGCCTAAAACGTCCTAAAACTAGCAATGGCCCAAAATGGCCTAAAACTAGTAGGGGTCCGAAACGGCCTAAAACTATCAATGGCCCAAAATGGCCTAAAACTATACTTCCCCAAGGCCCGAAATGGCCTAAAACTAGCAATGGCTAGAAATGGCTTAAAATTAGCAAATAAAAGCATGAAGATTTTACACAAAATGTAGCATGTAGACAATGTACAAGTTAACACAGAATCATTTTTTTTTCCAAAATTCTCTTCTTTATTCAAAACTTTTGCCTCTAGAAAATGTTCACAAACATTTTACAAAAGTTCAAAAAAAAATCCCATGCTGTCATGGGTTGTCCCTATTCGCATCATCCTCATCATTTGTTTCTACATCATTTCCCTTTGCATTGCCTTCTCCTGCATTTTCCTCTGCCGATTCTTCACTCCCTCCCTCTACGGGCCTTGTGCCCTCATCTGGAGCCTGCATCGTAGGAATGAAGTAGTCAACTAAAGTAATGTACGCAAGTTACAACAGAGCATAAGCATTAACGCAGCAGAGAGCAACCAACCTGAGATGGACCTGCATCCATCTAAAAGGGCATCTGGTCTAGACCAAGCCCAAGGTAATGTCAAACCTCCTCTATCATGATATTCATCCAACACTTATTGCTTGGTTCAACATCTGTAGCAACTCTCTCCCTTTCAGTAGTCGTCCACCTTGGTGGTCCTAAAGAAAAGGATATGGTCGCAGTCTCTCCTGTGGGAAGGTCCATTTTCTAGACAGGAGATTCCATAACTTTTACCTAATCTTTAAACTTGGCATAGGCCTTAGAAGTGTCAATGGAATTTACGAATGCTTTATACGTAAATGCCTCCATAGTAGTGTCCCTATACAGTTTACGATAGGTGGCATGTTCCAGTTTATACATATGTTTATGGTTTTTCTGGGACTGCCCCCATTTGTAAACCTTGGCACTAAAATCTTTCAAATCCTAACATTTTTGGGTTAACAAGTCCATTTGCATCTATTGTTCTATTACTTCATGGGTGGCTTTGACGTTCTGATGCACGACTATCCAAAATCTGGCATAATCTATCACAGTCATGCACCAATCCTCATTATTAGTGTCATAGGCTATGAGGAATTTTTTCCTCGACTTGAGATCCTCCACCTTGGTGCTCAAGTCAGCCTTCTCTTACTTAGTTTTCTGGACCTGTTTCCACAGGTCCTCGTTGACACACTTATACTCCCACAAGGAGTGTGACAAGTGCAAAGGGCATTTGCAAGCCTCATCGTATGCGCAAAGAGACACCTCGATCACTTTAGGTGGGAATGTGGGCACAACACCAACTTTCAAAGGTTGTGCCAAGTTCCATTTGAGTCGAGAGGTTACAATGGCATGAAGAGCATACCAGTCGCATTAGTATAACAAGATTAGCAAACTCAAAAAATTCTAATGACGAATTCGTTGTTGAACTTCTAATGAATTTACATTGCTCTAAAAGCCTCTGGTTTAACCTAAATGCAAATTTTCCAAAAGTATTTTTTATTTGGTCAACTTCTATTTATATAGGTCATTAATGTCTAATCCATTACTATAACTCTATGCCATGATTGCTTCTAATTGTAGGTGTTTACCTATTATCTAGCCCTAGCATATTTAATGGATTTGGAAACTTATATGCATTTTTATGCTAGCTTCATGGCTACCTGGCATAAAAATTAAAAATCCAACATAAAAATCCCACACCCAAAATCTATACATTGGCTATGTAGGTCTTCCTAGCATAAAAAATAAAGCCCAAAACTTATATGTTGTATGTAGGTGATTCTATTGTATAAATTGTAATGATTAGCATGAAAATTGAGAAAAACCCAAATTTGGTATTCAAAAAGGAATTTTCGTCCTTCCCAACTTTGGGTATGTGGAAAATACAACTTTTTTCACCTAAAAAATGAAGCAATCACAATTTATGAAGCATTTTTTAGTGTCCATAAGTTAATATGTGTGAGATTGTAGCCTATGAACTAAAAATTTCACATTCTACAATAAGATTATGCCTTGNTGAAATTCTTTGTCCTTGGAGACCTTTACCTTTTTATGCTTCTATTGCTTATGTTCCTTTTCACCACAATTGAAGCATTCAATTTTAGCATAGTCATTTTTTTTACCCTTTCCTTTCTTGAAATAGTCTTTTCTAGAAGCTTGGCCTTCCTCAAACTTCTTTTACTTCTCATTTGTATCTTTTTTTCCATTTCCATTCATCTTGATTTCCTTACCATCTTTAGAAGCTTTGGAGTCCTTGCTCTTCAAAGATTTGAGACCTCTATTATAGCCTTGAAGTTTCTTCTTATCCTTAAGAGCCAATTCAAAAGTCTCATCTCGTGTTTGGAGCTCATAGAATGTTAGTTGTTATTGATATTTTCTTTTCAATCCTTCTTGAAAGTTGGATGCTTGCTCATATTCATCCTAATGAACTTTCTCTAGCTAAAAATCCTTGCAAAAATCCATGTAGAATTCTTTCACACACTTATCACCTTGCCTTAGGTATTTTAATTTTTGGATGATCTCTTTTCTATGATGAATTTTCTAAAATTTTCACTTGAGCATGAACTAAATTAAGGATCAATCTTTGATAGTAGTATCATTATTTACCTTGTAAAAATTGAAATACCACAAAGAAAATTCATGTTAAAGCTTGTGACCAAAATTCATGGTAATTTGATGTAAAAATAATGGTAGATGCAACTACCTTATTTTTCCCAATACCTAGTAAAATACAACCTTCATCACTAGAACTCAAGGCATAATCTTATTGTAGAATGTGAAATTTTTAGTTCATAGGCTACAATCTCACACATATTAACTTATGGACACTAAAAAATGCTTCATAAATTGTGATTGCTTCATTTTTTAGGTGAAAAAAGTTGTATTTTCCACATACCCAAAGTTGGGAAGGACGAAAATTCCTTTTTGAATACCAAATTTGGGTTTTTCTCAATTTTCATGCTAATCATTACAATTTATACAATAGAATCACCTACATACAACATATAAGTTTTGGGCTTTATTTTTTATGCTAGGAAGACCTACATAGCCAATGTATAGATTTTGGGTGTGGGATTTTTATGTTGGATTTTTAATTTTTATGCCAGGTAGCCATGAAGCTAGCATAAAAATGCATATAAGTTTCCAAATCCATTAAATATGCTAGGGCTAGATAATAGGTAAACACCTACAATTAGAAGCAATCATGGCATAGAGTTATAGTAATGGATTAGACATTAATGACCTATATAAATAGAAGTTGACCAAATAAAAAATACTTTTGGAAAATTTGCATTTAGGTTAAACCAGAGGCTTTTAGAGCAATGTAAATTCATTAGAAGTTCAACAACGAATTCGTCATTAGAATTTTTTGAGTTTGCTAATCTTGTTATACTAATGCGACTGGTATGCTCTTCATGCCATTGTAACCTCTCGACTCAAATGGAACTTGGCACAACCTTTGAAAGTTGGTGTTGTGCCCACATTCCCACCTAAAGTGATCGAGGTGTCTCTTTGCGCATACGATGAGGCTTGCAAATGCCCTTTGCACTTGTCACACTCCTTGTGGGAGTATAAGTGTGTCAACGAGGACCTGTGGAAACAGGTCCAGAAAACTAAGTAAGAGAAGGCTGACTTGAGCACCAAGGTGGAGGATCTCAAGTCGAGGAAAAAATTCCTCATAGCCTATGACACTAATAATGAGGATTGGTGCATGACTGTGATAGATTATGCCAGATTTTGGATAGTCGTGCATCAGAACGTCAAAGCCACCCATGAAGTAATAGAACAATAGATGCAAATGGACTTGTTAACCCAAAAATGTTAGGATTTGAAAGATTTTAGTGCCAAGGTTTACAAATGGGGGCAGTCCCAGAAAAACCATAAACATATGTATAAACTAGAATATGCCACC